>CM027123.1:41376888-41427444 GCA_015476505.1 Urochloa ruziziensis
ATTCAACACACCCAGGGGGGCGGTTAAATCGGGTCAGGGGGCGGTTAAACCGCCCGGGCCTGGGAGCCTCGGGAAAAAGTCAAATCGAAAGTGGATCTCCCAAACCGCTTGAGCTCTTGAGGCGAGATTTTGGTCAGATGATTTAGACCTCCAGTGGAGTGTTTTCCCAAAAGATCTCGGCCTCTAAATCGCTATAACTCCCGGAATCTCAAATCTAAAGAAGAACACCATGACCTCGAGTTCATCCCGAAAACTTCAAATCCAAAGCGATTCCCGGCGTTTGAGGGCAGGAGATCACCAGCAAAAGAGGCACAAGGCACTCATACGTGAATCCCCCAAAGAAATCTGAGAGAAATCGCCCAAGGAAGCGAAGAACGAAAATCCCCCAAAAATAGCTCCGAAAATACCTCCGAAAATAAGAAAAGAAAAGGGAGCTCGTGGATTCAAATCATGGCACAAAGATGAACAGAACAAGCTCAATCAACAAACCATGAATTCACCTATACAAACTACGAATGATTCGAAATAGTTCTTGGTGGAGGGGATGAAGGGGAAACTAGTTCAAAGGAGAAACCAAAGAGAACTAAAGAGATAACTAGAAGAGATAGCAGCCACCAAGCCCTAGGGGGCCTACTTGTAGTCCAAGTGGTGGTGCTCTAAAGACTAAACTACCCCTAAGTGATACATACCCCTCAGGGGCAAATTTGACATTTGGTTTCAGATATTTTCCGGCTGGGACACCTTCCACCGCAAGCTAGCTTCCCACCGATGCAAGCCTTGCAGTCACGCCGCGTGTCCTCCGGATCGAAGCTCCTCGACGCCGATTTTGGGCCGGCCTAGGGGGAGGCGGTTAAACCGCCCCTGGGGGGCGGTTAAACTGCCCCTACCAGCCACACTTGGCCCAGCAGCCCAAACTTGCCTCGTCAAGTCCTCGGCCACAGTTTTGAGGCCCAAACCAAGGGAAACTGTCCACCGATGATTTTGTGGCCAAATCACCAAACCCCGCGCGCAAACTTCGGTTGTTGGCCGCTACCTTGCGCCGGCTTCTCGTCCGTGTACGAGCTTCGGTTGTCAGCCGCTACCTCGCACTGGAACCATGTCCCCTTGCTCGTTCTTGCCACCATGTGAACCGCACTTGATCCATCTGGCCACCGGGTCCCTCGAACCAAGCCTACTTGTCTCTCTGCTCCTCGGAGGCCGCCATGGCTAAGACCTTTCGTGCCTATTCTTCACCTGCACCAATGCAACCAAGCCGCATTCTACACCTGCAATACTTGAGCCAAGGGAAACGTCAATCCACACCACGTTGTCAATCACTCATCACACCAGGAAGCGACCATCCACCGGTCCTCGGACACACCGGGTCCTCATAGAACAACCAATAGGAAGGTCAACAGGAACCGCCGCCACCATCGATCCTTCCTGAAGTGATGGCCGACCAGACCAGGGTGATGGAGATGATGGCAAATGCTATTCAACAAAACATGCAGAGGGGTCCCAGGGTTTCGCAAGAGGAGACACTATCCAGAAAGATTGAGAGTTTCCACAAGCTTCACTCACCTACCTTTGACCACTCAGATGATCCCATGGATGCATACGACTGGTTGCGCGAAGTGGAGAAGAAGCTGGATCTCACCACGTGCAACGACTTTAAGTGCATCACACTTGCCGCTCACAAGCTTATTGGCACTGCTCGCACTTGGTGGGATAGCTACTGTGACTCTCACGAGAACCCTGCTGAGATCTCGTGAGAAGAGTTCGTGGAGGCCTTCCGTGAGCACCACATTCCAGAAGAAGTTATGGATCAGAATGTTGAGGAGTTCTGCAAACTAAAGATGGGAAAGATGACCATGGAACAGTACGCTAACCAGTTTCAGTGGTTGATGAGGTATGCACCAGATGAGACCAACACAGAGAAGAAGAAAATCTACTACTTCAGGAAAGGACTACACAAGGAGATGAAGCTACACTTGGAGGCTCACGAGGTGACCACTTTACACCAGCTGGTTGGGAAGGCACTTAGAGTGGAGATGATCCAACAGGAGTGTGAGGAGAGTCGCCAACAGGAGAAGAAAAGATGGCCTGAGCAACAGAGGCCAGGACCCTTTCAGAAGCAGAGGTTCAACTCCGACCCACTGCCACAACAGAGGCCTCGTACTTTTCCGCCACCAGCTCAGCAGTCTCGCTACCCCGCCGGAGGGAGCGGCGGAGGTACCAGCTTCCAGAGACAGAGACCACCACAGGCTGCCCCTACCGGTGGTGCCGTACCGAAGTGCTTCGCTTGCCACCAGCCTGACCTCAAGTTGTACGAGGGCCCACAGAAGATCAGGACAGGAAACTAGCAGTACCAGACTCCCACCAAAGCTCCTACACCTGCTCCAGGAGGACAGCAGTAGCGTACACCCGCAGGGACCGCACCTCCAACCTGAGGACCCGGTGTGTCCGAGGACCGATGGATGGTCGCTTCCTGGTGTGACGAGTGATTGACAATGTGGTGTGAATTGATGTTTCCCTTGGCTCAAGTATTGCAGGTGTAGAACGCGGCTTGGTTGCATTGGTGCAGGTGAAGAACAGGCGCGAAAGGTCTTAGCCATGGCGGCCTCCGAGGAGCCAAGAGACAAGTAGGCTTGGTTCGAGGGACCCGGTGGCCAGATGGATCAAGTGTGGTTCACATGCTGGCAAGAATGAGCAAGGGGACGTGGTTCCGGTGCGAGGTAGCGGCTCACTGAGGTCCCGGTGTGTCCGAGGACCGGTGGATGGTCGCTTCCTGGTGTGATGAGTGATTGACAACGTGGTGTGGATTGACGTTTCCCTTGGCTCAAGTATTGTAGGTGTGGAATGCGGCTTGGTTGCATTGGTGCAGGTGAAGAACATGCGCGAAAGGTCTTAGCCATGGCGGCCTCCGAGGAGCGGAGAGACAAGTAGGCTTGGTTCGAGGGACCCGGTGGCCAGATGGATCAAGTGCGGTTCACACGCTGGCAAGAACGAGCAAGGGGACGTGCATCCGGTGTGAGGTAGTGGCTCACAACCGAAGCTCGTACGCGGACATGAAGCCGGTGCAAGGTGGCGGCTAACGACCAAAGCTTGTACGCAGGGTTTGGTGATTTGGCCACAAAATCATCGGTGGACGGTTTCCCTTGGTTTGGGCCTCAAAACCAAGGCCGAGGACTCGACGAGGCAAAGTTTGGGCAGCTGGGCTGAGGTGACCAGCCAGGGGCGGTTTAACTGCCTCCCCCTGGGCCGGCCCAATATCGGCGTCGAGGAGCTTCGATCCGGAGGACACGCGGCGTGACTGCAAGGCTTGCGTCGGAGGGAAGCTAGCTTGCGGTGGAAGGTGTCCCAGCCAGAAAATATCTGAAACCAAATGTCAAATTTGCCCCTGAGGGGTATGTATCACTTCTAGTTAGGCCCCCTAGGGCTTGGTGGCTGCCATCTCTTCTAGTTATCTCTTTAGTTCTCTTTGGTTTCTCCTTTGAACTAGTTTCCCCTTCATCCCCTCCACCTAGAACTATTTCGATTCATTCGTAGTTTGTATAGGTGAATTCATGGTTTGTTGATTGAGCTTGAATAGTTCATCTTTGTGCCATGATTTGAATCCACGAGCTCCCTTTTCTTTTCTTATTTTCGGAGCTATTTTTGGGGGATTTTCGTTCTTCACTTCCTTGGGTGATTTCTCTCGGATTTCTTTGGGGGATTCACGTAAAGTGCCTTGTGCCTCTTTTGCTGGTGATCTCTTGCCCCCAAACGTCGGGAATCGCTTTGGATTTGAAGTTTTCGGGATGAACTTGGGGTGGATGTGTTGGATCGAGTCTTGTTTCGGGCCGTTTTGCGTTCGTTTCGATCTATTCGAGTTCCGCTGCGTATTTCTTGTTCCTAGGGTCAGTAGTTTGACAGTGGCTACGTGATCTTGGCAAGATCGCTCTCGGAGGTTTCGGAGTTGGTTTGGGAAAATAGCCAGATCGGTTGGAAAGAATTTTTATCGGCTCCCATTCACTCCCCCCTCTCTGGTCGCCGTTTCGGTCCTTCAATTGGTATCAGAGCCGGTTACGGGTCTTTGCGACTCTAACCAGTCTAAGATCCAAAGATGGCGTACCAAGATCGGGGTTCCGGGCCTCCGCACTTCGATGGGAAGAACTACCCGAACTGGGTTGCGTGTATGGGCGCTTTCTTGCGAGGCAAAGGAAAGTTGCTGTGGGATGTGATGAAAGATGAAAACTATGTCAATCCCACCAACTTAGATGCCCAGGATGCAAAGGATAAGTTTGAGGCGAATGCTAGAGCTGTTGACTACTTGTTCTGTGCTTTGTCTGCCGAGGAGTTTGAGCGTGTTTTGGGCGAGGACCTAGCTAGCCAGATCTGGCAGAAGCTCAAGGTAGCCCACGGTGGTAATAGCCATGTCAAGGCTAGGCTTTTCTCGATGTATAGGAGAGAATATGAGAATTTCCCTCATTTGCCTGGAGAGTCGGTTGATGCTTTGTTTCAGCGTTTCACTTCCATTGTCAACAACATGAAAGCCAACATTACCGTACTCCCATACTCGGATCATGACCGAGCTATCAAGCTCCTGCAAGCACTTGATAGATCCGTGTGGGGTGCCAAGGTTGAGGCGATCATGGAGTCGGCAAACTATGAAACTTTGTCTGTCGATGAGCTTTTCTCGAAGTTGAAGTCTTTCAGAGGTTGACAGACAGCTGCTTGCCAAGGCTAAGAGTCCGACTGATCCCCATAGTCTGGCTCTAGTCGGTGGCTCTGGATATGGACATGCTAACTCTCCTAGACACTTTGCCTTGTCTTCTATTGTGTCTCTTCCAGATGAAGAATATGAGGTGCTGAGCGAGGAGGATCTTGCGTTGCTCACGAGGAGGTTCGAGCGGATGTACCAGAACCGGAAGGGTTCGAGGCGTGCCGGGAGTATGTGCTACAGATGCGGGAAGATGGGCCACTTCATCGCCGAGTGCCCCGAGGAGATCAAGAACGACTACAACCGCAAGCACCGCCCGCGAGACGACCACAAGCACCGTCCCAAGGACGAGTACCGCTCCAAGCACAAGAACAAGGACGAGAGAAGGTCGAAGAACAAGCACGGTGGACACAAGAAGCACAGATCTCGAGCGATGGTGGCAGATGCAAGCGACATCGACACAAGCTCCACCAACACGTCGTCAAGCTCAAGCAGTGAAGATGAAGACCGCGGCCACCGCATGGAGAAGAAGAACTTGAACCGCAACTTCAACGGCATCTCCTTCGCCGCCGTCGACTACTGCACCATGGCACACGACTCCGTGAAGAGCAAGGACGACTCCGACTCCGACTCCGAGGATGAGGTATTGACCGATCCCACCTCTTTGCGTCAGGAGATTGCTAGGTTAGAGCAGTTGGTCGATAACCGCGATGATGTGCTTAGAAAGACCAACAAGGTAGGTTAGAGCAGTTGGTCGATAACCTTGCTTTCTGAGACTGGAAAGAAGGCTATGGAGTTTGAGTCTTTGCTTTGCGAGTCTAGGGAGAGAGCAGCTAAGCTTGAGTCTGAGATTGCTATGTTGAAAGATGCTCCTCTTGTGTCTGATGAAGTTGAATGCTCGTTCTGTGATGTGCATATTGCTGATTTGGTTGTGCTTAAGGAGAAACACATGACTTGCTTGGATGAACTAGTGGGTGCTAGGGTTGAGCTTGCTGAGTTGAAGTCTAGATCATCTTTGCTAGGTGCTTGTACTTCTTGTCCTGCTTTGCATGCTCAGTTGCTTGAATCACGCACCATGATTAGTTCACTTGAAGCACAACTGAAATCTCCCATTGCAAACTCATGTTCTGCTTGTGATGTTGTTGCATTGAAGAATGTTGAGTTAGAGCAGTGTGTGAATCGCTTGCAAGATGAGAATGATGAGCTAAGACAGTGTTTGGGTTGGTTGTCGGGTCGCGAGCCTCAGCTCAAGATGTTGATTGCTGGTTTTAAGAGAGCTGATGGTCGTGGTCTGGGTTCTGAGAAGGTTGGTGAGAGCAGTGGTGAGAGAGAGAGAGATCCTGAGAGCTCCACCGCGAACATTCCCACAAACCCACCAAAAATCATTCTCAAGAACACCTTCACACCCAAACCCAACCACCTACTAAACAAGCTTGACACCACTCCAGATCCTCCCAAGTTTCCACCGAAGACAGATAACTTTCAGAGGAGAGTGACCTTTGTGAGGAGTGGGGTTTACCAGCCGAGAGAGAGGGCACAGCCGAGAGAAACCCCAAAGCCAAAGCCAGTCCGCTTCCATTGTGAGCATTGTGGAAGGGATGGACATCTTGAGGAGTTCTGTTGGAGGAAGAAGAGAGAGGTGAGAAGAGAGAAGGAGGTGGGGAACAGGGACAGGTACTACTCTTCCCGTAGTGTGCCTGTGTCTCGTTCACCCTGGCCGAGAGGCGATGCCTTTGTGCGCACAGTTCCTGTGGTTGCCAGTCGTGGTGTTTCAGCTGTTCGTGAGTTTGCTAGGCGGCCTCCGTTTCGTGGTCAGTTTGGTTCAGGGAGGTTCGATCGTAGCTTTGAGGCTAGGAGAGAGTCTAGGCCATGTTTTCCCCCGCGTGGTGCTAGAGGTCCGATGGTGAGAGACGAGAGGGTTTCACGTGGTAGAGTTGATTTTGCTAACCCCTCTTTTGAGCAGATGGCCCAACACTGGTTTGACTCGTTTTGTGCTAACCCCAGTGTCGAGTCATTCGCTCATTCTCGTTCTCGGTTCTGATTGTGCAGGTGGGAGGCTTGGAGAACGTTTGGTTGATGGATTCTGGCTGTTCGAGACACATGACAGGTAATGGGAAGTGGTTCTCCAGTCTCACCCCGGTGGTGTCCAGGCAGTACATCACTTTCGGGGATAAGGGTAGAGGTAGAGTGTTGTCTGAGGGTGCTATTCAGGTTAGTGACAATTTCATGTTGAAGCGGGTTGCTCTTGTCAAGAATCTTGGTTTCAATTTGCTCTCAGTTTCTCAGCTTCTTGATGAGGGTTATGAGGTTCGATTTAAGCGTGGTGATTCTAAAATTCTTGATTCTCGAGGTGACCTTGTGTGTATGATCATTCCTGTGGGGGATATAGTACCCGGGTACCTCACGAGCAAGCTTGGCAGCCCACCAAAAGGGGGCGGCCCAGCCCACCGTTCTGGACCTGAAGACGTGCGGGACAAGTCGGCGCACGGAGGAAGGATCTGGAAGGAGAAGTCCTAGTTGGAATAGGAATTATTGTAAAGAAGGAAAGGATTCTTAGAGATAGGATCGGCTACAAACCGACTTGTAACCCTGCCCCCCGATATATAAGGCGGGCAGGGACCCCCTCCAAAAACATCAAGTCTCAGGACGAAATCTCTCAACTCACAATCCACGCAATACAACACCCCAAAACAGGACGTAGGGTATTACGTCGAGTCGACGGCCCGAACCTGTATAAACCCCTGTGTCTGTCCATCCTAACCATCCTGCTTCCGATCTTTGCGATCTTCCCTGCATTACAAATCACTTCCGTGGGCTACCCCGTGGAAGACTGCCGGAGATAATATCACCGACAGTGGCGCGCCAGGTAGGGGATATCGCCGAGATCAATCTGGTAAGCTCGATGGATCGCGTCAAGATCTTGGACAGCTGCAACCTCCCGGACGTCGACGAAGTCGAGATCCAGTTCGGGAACATCACCACCGCCGCCTTGGATACCCAAGCGGCAGGAGCTACGGTCGCCACGGAGGTCTCCTCTCTGGCGCCGACTTCGGCCATCACGGCCCAGACCGGTCCGATCGCATCTGATCGTGCCAGTTCTTCCCCTGCTGAGTCCATCGCAAAACGCGAGGGCCAACCAGTCGGGAACAGATCTACAATCACTCGGTTCCGATCCGGCTCCTGAGAGTCGCGTCGCCGAGTCATCTCAGAGCGTAAACGCTCAACCGACGCGCGTCCAGAGCCCTGAGGTCATCACCATCCAGACCCCTGGCTTTTGCGCGCTTGCTCAGAAGCAGAAGATGAAGGACATCGTCCAGGCGGATGATTACCTCTCTGGGAGCGACTCCTATGAGTTAGACCCACAGGGACCCTCAATCCTGGACGATCTGCCAGAAGGATACACAGTGTCCGACGCCTCTACAGAGCCGGAACTGCTAGGATCACTCGGAGAACTAACTCCGAGTAGCTTGGAGCGTTATACGCCCACATCCGACTTCTCCGAGTCCGAGGAAGACTACCTCGCGCAAGAAGGAGTCGGGTCATATTGCTACATGGTGGCACCAGCAACGCCAACCAACCCTGTCTCAGAAGACGAGGTCACTCCGGCCGAGGAGACGACTGAAGCCAGGGACCAGCGTCGTGGACGCAACGCCAGTCGGGCGACTCGCAGAGCCGCACGACCACACGGAGCCACCGCATCAGGATCCTGGCACTGCTCGACTCCAGGAACCACGCTCTGAAGATCATCGTCGCCAACGGGATCGGCACGACAGGAGGAGCACCCGGAACTTGATGCGCGACGGCATGTTCGAGTTCAACGGATACGACGTCTACGAGACGCCAGTCCAGAACCTCGTCACCATCAACGAGGAAATCAGTCGGCTGCCACCCAGCACTCCAGGCCTGGAAAAGGTAAGGGCTCTCGTGCAGGCCGCCTCCGTCCAGGTTCACCAGATGCAGGGCAGAGCAACCACAGACGCTCCTGAGCCCGGTCCGTCTCGACACCGGGCCAGCGGCGGATCGGATCGTGACGAAGACCTTCGCACCACGATCAACAGAGATCGAGACGCGAGGGATGTCATCCGCAACAGCACCGAAGAGCGCCATCGTGAGGAAATCCGACGGCGCGAGGAATACGATCGGGATCATGGAAATCCCCGTCGTAACTCCAACAGAAGCGGCTACTCGACGGAGTCAGACTACTCTGACCTTTCCGGTAGTCCAAGGCGCGGCAACAACGGCGGACGAGCGCTCCCACCACCCAGGCGACCGACTCCGCCAAGGGAGCGAACTCCACCACGCAGCAGAACCTACCGACGGGACCGAACTCCACCCAGGACTCGGAACCATCGGAGGACCCGTTCCCCGCCCAGGGGCCGGGACCGTAGGAGGGATAGCACTCCCCCAAGAACCACAGACGGATCGGGTCCGAGCGATTCCCGCCCTAGAGGTCGGATCGGCGGATTCCAGTCGTTCACCGAGCGCTTGAGAAGCGTGACATGGCCCAGAGGCTTCAAGCTGTCGGATATCGACAAGTACGACGGGAAATCTGATCCATCTCAATGGCTTCAGATCTACTACACCGCCGTGCAAGCGGCCGGCGGCGACGAGGACAGTGATGGCGAATTACCTTCCCATCATGCTCACCAAGGACTGCCGCAACTGGCTGGCAGGACTCCCGCAGGACGCCATCGACAACTGGGAGCAGCTTACCGAACTCTTCATCGGGAACTATCTCGGTACCTGGGAAAGGCCCGGGAGCAAGCGGCTCCTCGGTCAGATCAGGCAACGCAAGAACGAGACCCTGCACGACTTCGTGCGCAGGTTCTCAGAGAAACGCAACTCCATCACCGACGTCACGGATCAGGAGGTGATGTCAGCTTTCCAGCGCGGCATCTCCGACGGGAGACTGATTCACAAGTGGACTCGGAAGCCACCCGCGACTGTCAATGACATGTTCCGGGTCGCTAGCACGTGGGCGGACGCGGAGATCGCGGAGAAGGAACAACTCAGCGAGATCAGGAGTCGCTGGGAAGAAGAGAATAAGACGACTCGCAAGCGCGACCGCCGCTGAGGACGAAGACCGACATGACGACCATCGACGCTACTGACAGCCAACCTCGCAAGAAGAAGAGCGAGGGAGATATGGTCGCCGCCCTGGACCGGTCCAGAGGCCGGGTAACTCCAGAGGACTTCCAGCGCATGCTCGATGAGCAATGTCCTTACCACAAGCACAAGCACTCGGCGCGAGAGTGCTACGGGCTCAAGCGAGCCTTCACTGGGGGCAACAGAGGCCCTCCATACAGAAAGAGGAACGATGGTTCCCCGCGAGACCAGAGGCGGGACGATGAGCCCGGCGACGACTTCCAGGAAGCCGACCGAGTGGTGCGCATGATCTATGGCGGACCAGAGTTCGAGTCGAAGCGCCAGCAGAAGCTCACCCATCGCCAGGTCATGCACGCGAGGGAACCACCGGTACCTGAGTACCTCAAGTGGTCGGAAGTTCCGATCACCTTCACCCGGGAGGACCATCCAAACTTCATACCGAAGCCCGGGTCCCATGCCTTGGTAGTAGCACCGACGATCCGCAACGTTCGGCTCACCAAGGTACTAGTCGACGGTGGCAGTGGCCTGAACATCCTCTTCGCTAACACGTTGAAGGAGCTTGGCCTGACTACTCTCGACCTGAGTCCCCCCCAATCCGCATTCTACGGTTTGATACCAGGAGAGGGGGCGGAACCACTCGGGCATATCACGCTGCCCGTCACCTTCGGAGACCGGAACAACTACCGGACCGAGCATATGCAGTTCACGGTGGCGAACTTTGAAACTGCATACCACGCCATCCTTGGGAGGCCGGCGCTCGCCAAGTTCATGGCGATTCCTCACTACGTCTACTTGCAGGTCAAGATGCCAGGACCTAAAGGCGTAATTACCGTCTTGGGGGACATCCGAGTCGCATATACATGCGAACAGGAAACCCTCAACGCGGCAGCTGCCCTGGACATGTCCAAGCGCATGGAGCAAGTACTGGCTGCATCACAGGAGGTGGACAAGGACTCTCTAGAGATCCCCGCCAAGAAGCCAGCAAGAGAAGCCATCGCGCCAAGCAAGGAGACGGAGCTGAAGAGGATCTCTCTGGACCTGGACGACCCAAAGAAGACGGCCATCATCGGGGCAGAATTAGACCCCAAATAGGAAGAAGTGCTCGTCAAATTCCTAAGGGAAAACGCCGACATATTCGCGTGGAAACCATCCGATATGCCAGGTGTCCCAAGGGAACTTGCCGAGCACTCCTTGAAGGTCAATCCGACTGCCAAACCGATCAAGCAGAGGCTTCGTCGATTCGCGCAGGACCGCAAGGAGGCGATTAGGGCAGAGATTACAAAGCTGTTAGCAGCCGGGTTTATTCAGGAGGTGTTCCACCCCGACTGGTTAGCTAATCCAGTTCTTGTAAGAAAAAAGAATAATAATGATTGGAGAATGTGTGTCGATTATACAGATCTCAACAAAGCTTGCCCTAAAGACCCCTTCGTTCCCCCCCCCGCATCGATCAAGTCGTTGACTCCACGGCAGGCTCCGCCCTGCTCTGTTTTCTCGATTGCTACTCAGGCTATCACCAGATAGGCCTGAAGCTGGAAGACCAGATAAAGACCGCGTTCATCACGCCGTTTGGTGCCTTTTGTTATAACACAATGGCCTTCGGTCTGAAGAACGCAGGCGCAACCTATCAGAGGACGATTCAAGCATGTCTGGATCAATTGATCCCAGACATAGTAGAAGCCTACATCGACGACATCGTGGTCAAGATCATGAACCCCGAGGACATGATAGGGAATCTGACAAAGGTCTTCGAACGCCTGCGCGTATTCCGGTGGAAGCTCAACCCGGAAAAGTGTGTCTTCGGAGTACCTTCAGGTAAACTACTCGGCTTCATGGTCAGCAACCGCGGGATCGAGGCAAATCGCGAGAAGATCACGGCCATCACCAAGATGCTACCACCAACCTGTCAAAAGGATGTGCAGAAGCTTACTGGATGCATGGCAGCGCTCGGTCGTTTCATATCACGACTCGGCGTTCGCGGATTGCCGTTTTTCAAACTGCTCAAGAAGCAGGACAAGTTCGTGTGGGATGACGAGGCGAAGCAATCTTTCCAGGAACTCAAAGATTACCTGCAGAGTCCGCCCATCCTCGTCCCACCTCAACCAAGAGAACAACTCTACCTCTACATCTCTGCTACTCCCCGAGTGGTTAGCACGGTACTAGTGGTCGAGCGTCCTGAAGAAGGACACGCATATGGAGTTCAGCGACCAGTCTACTTCGTCAGCGAGGTCCTGACCGTATCTAAGGTACGCTACCCCCATGTGCAGAAATTACTCTATGGAGTTCTCATCTCAGCAAGGAAGCTGAAACACTACTTTGAGGCCCATCCAATCTCGGTGGTGAGCGAAAATCCTTTAGGGGAAATTCTCCACAACCGAGACGCCAGCGGCCGAATCGTCAAGTGGTCAATAGAATTGGCTGCCCACCACATAACCTTCGTTCCACGTACTGCTATCAAGTCTCAGGTCTTGGCCGACTTCGTAGCAGACTGGACAGAAAACCAAGCTCCGGCTGACGACGAGGTAGTTGAGTACTGGGAGATGTACTTTGATGGCTCCCTCCAGATAAAAGGAGGTGGCGCAGGCGTACTCCTGATCTCTCCAAGTGGACAGGAATTAAGATACGTCCTTCAAATCATGTTCCCAGTATCCAACAACGCAGCCGAGTACGAGGCAGCTTTGCACGGTCTCCGCATTGCAGTATCTTTGGGCATCAAACGCCTGATGGTACGTGGGGACTCTGCCCTGGTCATAAACCAGGTAAACAAGGATTGGTCTAGGACCAACGAGAAGATGGACGCTTACTGCGAAGAAATCAGGAAGCTGGAAGGGAAATTCTATGGCTTAGAGTTCCATCACGTGGCGCGCGACCATAACAAGGCAGCAGATGAGCTCGCTAAGATGGGGTCCACCCGTGAAGGCGTCCCACCCGGAGTTTTCATACAAGATCTCATCAAACCATCTATCAAGATAAACCCGGATGGCACTGTCACGGAGCAACAAGTCGGAGAATCCCCGGAGTCAGCCACATTAGTGGTAGACGAAGCGTTGGACTGGAGAACCCAGATCATCGACTATCTGGACAGCGGGATATTGCCCGCAGAGGTCGCGGAAGACAAAGATCTAAACTCGCTCCACGAACAAATCGTGCGGCGCAGCAAGAGCTACGTCATCATCGGAGACAAGCTGTATCGTCGATCTGGAGCTTCCCAAATCCTCCAAAAGTGCGTAGGTCGCGCAGAGGGTATAGAGCTCTTGACAGACATACACAAAGGAATCTGTGGCAATCACGCCGGGGCTAGAACCATCGTTGGTAAAGCTTTCCGGTCTGGTTTCTACTGGCCGACTGCCGTAGCAGACTCAGAAAACATCGTGCGGCGCTGCAAAGGGTGTCAGTATTTTGCAAGGCAAATACATGCACCCGCACAACAGCTGCAAACCATACCAGCATCCTGGCCCTTCGCCTGTTGGTGCTTGGATATGATTGGTCCATTCAAGAAGGCTCCTGGTGGTTTTGACCATGTCCTTGTAGCTATTGACAAGTTCACCAAGTGGATTGAGGTGAAACCAGTCAGAAAGCACACGGCAGCCAAGACCATCGAGTTCTTCACCGACATCACCCACCGCTTTGGAGTCCCAAATCGTATCATCACAGATAATGGTACGAACTTCGTGGCGCAGGAGTTTAAAAACTGGTGCAGCGAGAGGAGCATCAAGCTATGCCCTGCATCCGTCGCGCACCCAAGGGCCAATGGCCAAGTCGAAAGAGCCAATGGCGAAATAATCAAGGCGCTCAGGGCCTGGATATTCAAGCAGCTGAAGCAACATGACGGACGATGGATCAAGGAGTTGCCAGCTGTAATCTGGGGGCTGCGTACCCAGCCGAGTCGTGCCACGAAGCAAACCCCGTTCTTTCTGGTTTACGGCTCGGAAGCTATCCTACCAACGGACCTCACATACGGCTCCCCCCGAGTGGAGTTCTATGATGAATACGACGCGCAAGTAGCGCGCATTGACGACCTCGACAGCATCGAGGAAAGGAGATTGGCTGCCCAGATCCAAGCCGCGCGTTACGCTCAGGTCCTGCGACGTTATCACGATCGATCAGTTAAGCAGAGGTCCTTTGAAGCAGGCGATTTGGTTCTGAGGAGGAAGCAAGACACCAAGGGCGCGCACAAGCTTGCGTCCCCATGGGAAGGGCCATACATCATCAAGTCAGTGAGTCGCCCAGGCTCATATCGCCTCATGACGGAAGACGGCGTAGACATCCCAAATCCATGGAACATCGAGCACTTACAGCGTTTCTACGCCTGATTCAGTTATGTACTTATCTTTTTTTATTTTAGATTCTATTTTTCCGAGTGATTTTGGAAGGTACTTACCTCCAGCCACGACTCGGCAGATTTATAATGAGTTATCAATAAAGTTGATTTCATCTTTCATCTATCTCTACTACTCGTATTTCCTCTTTCGCGTCACGCACATAAAGTATGAGTGGAACAAATCTTAAATCGAGAGGGAAAGTACTCGCCAAGTCAAAGCTCTAAACGTACGACAAAGACTCTGCGGCATGAGACTGAGACCAACGAGGCTAATCTACTCCGTAACAGGTCAACCACTCAGAAATTAAGGCCAGCGCAGAAAGAAAGGGAGTAGTAGCCCCATAAAAACTTATATACAATAACAACAACTTAAACATTGTTCAAAAGTTATACTTCCTACCAAATACTACAAATATTCTATCTACATTACACTGCAGGATCAACAGACGGGGCCGCTTCATCAGAGTCATCAACAACATCCTTGGACAGGACATTGGCGATAGGCTCGACTTCAAGGAGCAGTCTGCCCACGTCATCTTCGGAGGTACCAGCAGCGTATCCACGGCTGAGTGGCTCCAGGTCCGACGCCGGGAACAGCGACTTGAGCACCGCCAGGACGTGACCACAGCTGGCATGGCTGATGGAGCAGAGCTGTCGCCGGAAGAAGCGCGGGAGCGCCCGAACTCGGTCGAGGATAGAAGTCGAAGACGATGACGCCTCCGGCTCGATCTCCTCCGCCACCACTCGGATAGCGTCCTCCAGCGCGATCCTCTCGGTGCGCAGCGCCTCAGCCTCGCCTTGCAGCCGAGCCACCTTGGCAGTGAGCTCTGCGAATTGGGATACAATCCGATATCGATAATCTACAGAAAGTCAGATCTGGATAAAACATTCACGTCTGACAGAATACAAAACAAGGGATAACATACCTCTGAGCTCGTGCACGGCCTGGGCCTCGTTGAGCCTAGCCTGCTCTACCTCTCCGCGTAAGATCGCGAGTGGTACGCTGGGCCTCCTCCAACTCAGCCTGGCGTTGGGCCGCAGCAGCTTCGAGTTCAGTCACTCGGGCCACCAAGGAGTCGGCCTTAGCAACTGCAGAAGAAAGCTCTTGAATAACCGAGGCTTTTGCCTCGGCATCAGCAGCTAAGTCCTGCAAAGACAAGTCAGAAGACAATATGAATTGATGTACCACTCGGTACTTGACATCAACAAGATAAGTGGCTCAGGAAATACCTTGGCTATCTGGCCCATGCGAAGATGGAGCGACATGAACTCCTCCAGAGGAGTCATGGGAGCACCACCACTCAAAGCGCCGTCCACCGCAGAAGCAACTTCGACCGCCGCAGTCTGGGGCTCCTCCACTGCTGCAGTTGGTTCAACCACAGGAGCAGGCTGGGGGCTGCCTTGAGGAACTGACGGTGGGGTCGGCGACGCCGGTGTAGGACTCGGTGGAGGCGGGGTTGGTGCTCGCAACGACTCTGGAGGCGGACCCACAGGCTGATCGCTGAGAAGATCAGCCGAGTGGATCGGCACCTCTGGCACTTGGATCGACGGGATCTCTGTCTCAACGGCAGACTGAGGCGCAGGACCCGCAAAGGGGACCTCAGACGGCGTGCTACAGGATAAAGGACATATGGATTATTAACAGATGAACACAAAGGAAAATGAAGAGACGACAAAGTTACTTACAGAGTAGATATGCGCATTCTCGGGCGCTTTCCTTTCCGAGCAGGGGAAGGGAGGTCCCTCGGAATTGCAGCACTCAGAGGATCTACCGCAAGGGGAGACAGCTCTGAGCTGGTGATTGGGGGCAGGATTGATGATTCGGCAACGCCAGCTTCGTCTTCTTCCGAGTCAGACGACTCAGAGATAAGGAGTTGGCGGCGGCTGGGCGCATCCCCAATCACGATCCCCGTTGAGATCTTTCGCTTCTTCGGGGCAGGGGCAGCCTTCCCACCACTTGGTGACAGCACGTCAGGAGAAGGAGAGGATGACAGAGTGATATCAGAGTCGCGCAGGTCACTCTCACTTCCCCCGACTGTTTCTTCAGCATCAACGGCCCGGCGCCGAGCCGGATGATCCACTCCCTTCGGCATCTCAGGCAAAGGAGGGAGGGATACAAAGGCAGCTCGACCCTGCAAAAGTTGGGTTCAGCTCTAAGATTACACCCAATGGGTGGAATTGAAATAAAAAACAACAGCAGATTGACTAAATACCTCAGGGCGTGGATTCCCTAAGTTGAACGCCGGAGGACAGTCAGTAGTCCTCAAGGAGGTTCCTGGTCGCGAAGAATTTGCTAAGCCGAGCTGCGGCTTGAACTTTGTCAACGCGCTCGGGGGCTTCACGTGTGTTGTCTCCCTCGGCGTAGTACTCATACGCCGGATGAGCCCGCTGCTTGAGGGGCTGGACCCGGCGCAGCACGAAGTTGGCTGCCACTCCGACGGCAGTAACCCTCTGTCCTTCAACTGGGCTATGAGACCCAGGAGTTCCCGAACCTGATCCATCTCACTCTCCTTGGGAAGAGCGGTCCAGGATTGGGAGGGAACAGGATGAGAATCGATTTCAGGAGAGATGGCAGGCGAGTGGTTTCCTACGTAAAACCACTCGGACTTGCCACCCCTTGTTGGAGGTAAGAAAAGGAATGTCAAAATACTCCCGAGTGCGACCCTCGCGGAGTTGGAATCCGGCGCCCCCGACTACTTGTGGGCACTCGGTTCTGGGATAAGGTTTTAGAAGAAAAAGATGAAGAAAAAGATTGAAGTGAGGCTCTATCCCAAGATAGGCCTCACAGAGGTTGATGAAGATGGCGATGTGAAGAATGGAGTTGGGATTCAGTGCGCAAAGACTGATCCCATAGAAATGCAGCAGCCCGCGGAGGAAAGGATGCGCGGGCACGCCGAAACCACGAAGAAAGAAAGATTCGAACACCACCAAATCAGAGGAATTTGGGGTGGGGAAAGACTCACCGGCGGCGGCGCGCCACTCGGCGGTTTGCTGGTCGGGGAGGATGCCGTCGACGACGTGTTGCTCGAGGCGCCTGGTGGTGGTGATGGACTCCCTCCATTCGGCGGCGCGATCCACGGCGACTTCGACGGTGGCCTTGGCCTTGGACGACCGGGCCCTTCCCGGCGACCTCTCCTTCCGCTTCGGAGCTTCCTTCCTCTTGGGCGCCATGGCGACGAGCGGGGCTGAAGATCGAGAAGGAAAGCTGCGGGAGCAGATCTAGGGTTTGCTCTTGCGCGCGGAGGAGAACTGGAGCGTTGGGGAGGCAAATGGCAAGTAAAGGAAGAAGATTGCGGCGGGGATGGCTTATAATGGAATGAACCGTTCCTCCCGCGCGCGGCGCGATGCGTGTCTCGGGAACTCAACCGACGCAGGCACGTCCCGTCGCTTTGAATTCAAAGGTGCGGTAAGGAGTCGCGATATCTCGCGATATTTTCACCTTCCGTAAGCAACCGTTAGGTTCCTTAGGAAATGACGGACTTTGCGGGGATAGTGGGCCTAAATGGGCTGAAATGTAGCACGACCTTTCGGTTCTGTTACGCTAACAATTTGTGGGTTCCTGAGCTAGTGTTCAGGGGCAGAAACCACTCGGTCGTGAGGCTAAAATTAGTCGACGGCCAGATTTGATTTTGCAATTAATATTGCATCCTTGCAATTGATTTTTACGTAAGGCATGCGATACTATCGCTAAATTCGCTCAGAAATCTGGGTCAAGTGCTGACAAGTATAAATCTTGCGAGAAGATGGCTTACCATATGGTCAAGCTGAGTCGTGGGACACGACTCGGTGGTCATGCCGAGTTCAAAGAACTTGAGGACAGAATCCTTATAAAGGGGAAACAAAAAAGCCCCAGAAGGAGAAGATTATCCGAAATCCATGCCCAGAGGCATGGGGGCTGAAAAATCAGTCAGAATTCCACGGCTTTCAGAGTCTTGACACGATCGTACCGAGTCGTAATCAAGACTCGGGGGCTACACCCAATGGGTGCACCTGGAGGTGCACACCATTGATGGATTAAGTTCAAAAAGAGATTCATAATATTTTATTTTTGACCCTCGACCAGAATATTCTATTCTGCTCAAGGCTCGGGGGCTACACCCAATGGGTGCACCTGGAGGTGCACACCATTGAAGATCAAGATACAGATGGATAAAAGTTGAAGACCTTTTGCCAATTTCATACTAAGATTGCCCAAAGCCTGGGGGCTAAGTGTATTCACTTCGCTGTCGCGTTGTGAAAAAGAGCACTCCTTCCCCTCACTATGGCCATAATTGAAGAATTGTTTTCAGGAGCGTCTGATCATGCACTCAGATCTTCCTCGAAACCACTCGGATCTTCTTCGAAATCACTCGGATGAGATCTTAAACAACTTGAGAGCACTCGGATCATGCAAGAAAAGACGAATCAATTACAGCCAACGATCGGTCAAGAAGTGCTCGGGGGCTACTGTGGGGGATATAGTACCCGGGTACCTCACGAGCAAGCTGGCAGCCCACCAAAAGGGGGCGGCCCAGCCCACCGTTCTGCACCTGAAGACGTGCGGGACAAGTCGGCGCACGGAGGAAGGATCTGGAAGGAGAAGTCCTAGTGGAATAGGAATTATTGTAAAGAAGGAAAGGATTCTTAGAGATAGGATCGGCTACAAACCGACTTGTAACCCTGCCCCCCGATATATAAGGCGGGCAGGGACCCCCTCCAAAAACATCAAGTCTCAGGACGAAATCTCTCAACTCACAATCCACGCAATACAACACCCCAAAACAGGACGTAGGGTATTACGTCGAGTCGACGGCCCGAACCTGTATAAACCCCTGTGTCTGTCCATCCTAACCATCCTGCTTCCGATCTTTGCGATCTTCCCTGCATTACAAATCACTTCCGTGGGCTACCCCGTGGAAGACTGCCGGAGATAATATCACCGACAATTCCCGAGGGACAGATTTTTCGTGCTGATTTTTCTCGATCTTTTGGTCCTTCACGGTGTTTGATCGCTGGTACTTCTTCTGAGCTTTGGAAGTGGCATAGGAGATTGGGTCATGTGAGCTTTGATCTACTCACACGCTTGAGTGCTCTTGACCTTATCCGAGGATTGCCCAAGCTCAAGTTCGAGAAAGAGTTGGTTTGTGCACCTTGTAGGCATGGTAAAATGGTTGCTGCTTCCCATCCACCTTTGACAGATGTTATGACTGAGCGTCCAGGGGAGCTTTTGCATATGGACTTGGTTGGCCCCGCTCGCGTTCGCTCAGTTGGTGGGAAGTGGTATGTTCTTGTGGTTGTGGATGACTTTTCTCGATATGCTTGGGTGATCTTTCTGGCGTCGAAGGATGAGACATTTGATTTTGTTCGAGATCTGATTTGAGGTTGAAAAACGAGAGTAATGGTGGTGCCATGAGAGCTATACGTAGCGACAATGGTACGGAATTTAAGAACACTCGTTTTGATGCTTTCTGTCGTGATCTTGGTCTCGAACATCAATACTCTTTGCCATATGTTGCTTGTCAGAATGGTGTTGTTGAGAGGAAAAATCGAACACTTTGTGAGATGGCTAGGACGATGCTAGATGAGCATAGGACTCCTAGGAAGTATTGGGCAGAAGCGGTGAACACAGCTTGCTATGTTTCAAATCGGATTTTCCTTCGTGCTTTCAAGAAGAAAACTTGCTACGAGCTTTTCCATGGTCGTTCCCCCTGTGTGAGTCACTTTCGGGTCTTTGGTTGCAAGTGTTTCATCTTGAAGAAAGGAAATTTGGATAAGTTTGAGTCTCGTTCGATGGATGGAATTTTTCTTGGTTATGCTAATCATTCTCGAGCATATCGTGTGCTCAATCTTGAGACTAACCAAATCATGGAGACTTGCGAAGTCACCTTCGACGAGACCATTCCGTGTAGCTCTTCTGCTTTTGAGTGTGCAGGTGATGATGACTTGGGACAGCCCATCTTTGAGGAAGAACAGCCTGATGATGAAGATGATGAGGAAATTCAGGCACCGTGTGGAGATCGTGTACCTTCTACTTCCACTACTACCACGACGTTCGACGACGGTCCCTCTGCTACACCTTCGTCGAGTCGCGCTCCAGATCAAGTTCAAGTGGAAGCTGATGTTGAGGGGGAGGCAATCTCGAGGCGAGAAGCTCCCCGGCTGGTACAGAGGGATCATCCACCTTTGAAGATCATCGGGAACTTGGATGAACGCACTACACGGTCGAGGTCACAGAACATCTCTCATTATGCTCATTCTGCTTTTGTTGCGTCTTTTGAGCCCAAAAATGTTGGACACGCTTTATCTGATTCTGATTGGGTCAATGCCATGCATGAAGAGCTTGAAAACTTTGAGAGAAATCAGGTGTGGAAGTTAGTAGAACCACCTCCAAATTGCCATCCTATAGGAACCAAGTGGGTGTTCAAGAACAAGAGGGATGAGAGTGGTGAGATTGTGAGAAACAAAGCGAGGTTGGTTGCTTAGGGGTTTTCGCAGCAGGAGGGGATAGATTATGAGGAGACATTTGCTCCTGTTGCCCGTTTGGAGGCAATTCGGATCCTTCTAGCATTTGCAGTTGCTAAAGGGTTCAAATTGTACCAAATGGACGTGAAGAGTGCCTTCTTGAATGGGGTGATCGATGGAAGAAGTGTATGTGAGGCAGCCCCCGGGTTTTGAGAGTGAGAGATACCCACACCGAGTGTACAAACTCCACTGAGCTTTATATGGCCTAAAGCAAGCACCCAGAGCGTGGTATGGCAGGTTGAGAGGGTTCTTGCTTAGCAAGGGGTTTGTGATGGGGAAGGTTGATAAAACGCTCTTCTTGCTGAGAAATGGCAATGATCTCTTAATCGTTCAGATTTACGTGGATGATATCATTTTTGGTGGCTCTTCTCATGATCTTGTTGCCAAGTTTGCAGACGATATGAGCAGGGAATTTGAGATGTCGATGATGGGAGAGTTGCAGTTCTTTCTCGGGCTGCAGATCAAGCAAACCAAGGATGGGACATTCGTGCACCAAAGCAAGTACACCAAGGACATTCTCAAGAAATTCGACATGAGCGACTCCAAGCCGATGACTACGCCGATGAGTACGACTACAGCTTTGGATGCGGATGAGGACGGAGAACCAGTGGACCAGAAGGAGTACCGGAGCATGATCGGCTCCCTCCTCTACTTGACGGCGACGAGGCCGGACATACAGTTCAGCGTGTGTCTGTGCGCTCGTTTTCAGGCTTCACCGAGGACTTCACATCGTCAGGCCATCAAGAGGATTTTCAGGTATCTCAAGTTTACTCCTGAGCTGGGTCTTTGGTATTCTGCCGATTCCACTCTTGCACTTCATGGTTTTTCTGATGCGGATTTTGCTGGATGTCGTGTTGATCGCAAGTCTACTTCTGGTCAGTGTCAGTTTCTTGGTTCGTCTCTTGTGTCTTGGTCTTCTCGCAAGCAGTCTAGTGTAGCCCAATCCACCACAGAGGCCGAGTATGTTGCTGCTGCTAGCTGCTGTTCTCAGTTGCTTTGGATCACTTACACCTTGAGAGATTTTGGATTAGACATGTCCCATGTTCCACTTCTTTGTGACAGCACCAGTGCCATAAGCGTAGCTAAAAATCCCGTGCTTCATTCCAAAACCAAACACATAGAAGTGAGGTACCACTTTCTGAGAGATCATGTGGAGAAAGGAGATATTGAGCTTGCCCATGTTTCTACCCAAAACCAGCTTGCAGACATTTTCACTAAGCCACTTGACCAAGTTACCTTCACCCGCTTGCGAGGAGAACTTGGTGTGTGTGCGGTTTTCTGAGCTGAGTTTTGGAGGCTTCTCTTGTAGCATATGTATACTTTTGTACCATCTTTGTATCTTGATGTACATTTTCTTGCTTTTGTATCTTGATTTCATCTTTTGTATCATATCTTAGGATGAGCTTCTCCTATATGCAGTGATTGGTACAACTTGCTACATTTTAGAGTTTAGGCAGGCTGGCTAGGGATTGCTTGTATGGATGGCTATGCTCTTGATGGTTTTGATATATATTCTATTGAGATAGTCTCTTTTGAATTAAAATGACAAACTGAACTTAAATCCTTCACCCATGAGTAAATGCCTTTGCATGTCTTGTTTGAGCCGAAATGGCTATATCTTGCTTAAGATCATGCTAGGATGTGATATTCTTTTCAATTGGGTCAAAGATCTTTGTCATTATAAATGTTTAGCCCATGCTTTATCTTGTGGAGGAGCATAAGCTTCTTTTTGTCGCAAAGACATTTCATGTACCATGCTTAACTTGAAAAACTTGATAAATGAGATGTCTATGCATGAAAGAAGAAAGATGAGAAAAAGAAATATTTGCAGAAAATTATGCTCATGTCTCTATGCTTTCACCATTGCACACACTTGCACACATGGGTGCTAAGCGGTTGCATGTTGTTTGCCGGAGAAGTCTCCCATGAGAAGTGAACACATGGCTCCGTGCTTTGACATGACATGAGGTAGAACTTGGGCGTTTATGATGATCTTTTGTCAAGAATGCTTGTCCTTTCATGATTTTGGTGAGATGAAGTTCATTTTTGCTTGAACAATCCATGGTTAGGACTTTGCTCATGTGGTGACATTTTTGATAAAACTACACAATTTGCTCATGGCTTTGTCAATTGGATATATGTCTTCACCTTCTTGATGGCAATGCCCGTGTGACATGATGAACTATCTTGTTTGCCTCTTCTCTAACTTGTAGCATTTTGTATTGCTCATTGTATATTTGAGAAGCTTGTAGTTGCATTTTGTACATTTTTCCTTGATGTGTGCATTGTCAACAAGGGGGAGAATTTCTGGAGCATTTTGCAAGGGGGAGACTTTGCTGAATTTGTAAGAAAGCTTTTGCTCTAGAAGTTGTTGGATTTGTGTGAGAGTTTGAAAGTTTTGCCAAAGTGAGAGTTTTCGAAAATTTGTGAAGTTTCTGAGAGTTTGATCATTGGAATATCTTGCTGGGCATATTTGGAAGGTTTTCAAGTTGGAACGGCATCGTTGCGAGTTGGTTTGTGCAATTTTGGCATTTTCAAGTTGGGTCATCTGCCAGGGGCGGTTTAACCGCCCCCCCCTGGGCGGTTTAACCGCCCCTGTGCTGAGTGCACACGAGTTGTGAAGATTTGAGCCATTTTCGAGTGATTTTCGCACGCACAAGTTCACTTGTTCAGGGGGAGTTGCATCTTTGCAGGGGGAGTGCTTTGAGAGTACTGAAAAGTGAATTGGAAATTTGTGATTTGTGCTTTGTGCTTTTGCTCTTTTGCCGATGGTGTTGAGCCCTTTCGCTTCTTCTTGAAGGGTCGGCGTTTCTGGAGCTTTCTCTTGCAGAGTGACTTTGTTCTCGGCTTGTTCTTGCTTTTAGTCACTTGCTTGAGTCTTGTTTTCGATTTCTTTTATACTTTCTTCATATCATTGGTTACTATGTGTGTGTTGTCAATGCACTCATCAAGGGGGAGATTGAGGACCCGGTGTGTCCGAGGACCGGTGGATGGTCGCTTCCTGGTGTGATGAGTGATTGACAACGTGGTGTGGATTGACGTTTCCCTTGGCTCAAGTATTGCAGGTGTAGAATGCGGCTTGGTTGCATTGGTGCAGGTGAAGAACAGGCGCGAAAGGTCTTAGCCATGGCGGCCTCCGAGGAGCGGAGAGACAAGTAGGCTTGGTTCGAGGGACCCGGTGGCCGGATGGATCAAGTGCGGTTCACATGCTGGCAAGAACGAGCAAGGGGACGTGCATCCGGTGCGAGGTAGCAGCTCACAACCGAAGCTCGTACGCGGACGAGAAGCCGGCGCAAGGATGGCGGCTAACAACCGAAGTTTGCAGCGCGGGGTTTGGTGATTTCGGCCACAAAATCATCGGTGGACAGTTTCCCTTGGTTTGGGCCTCAAAACCAAGGACCGAGGACTCGACGAGGCGAATTTGGGCAGCTGGGCCAGAGTGGCTGCCAGGGGAGGCAGTTTAACCACCCCCCAGGGGCGGTTTAACCGCCTCCCCCTGGGCCGGCCCAAAACTCGGCGTCGAGGAGCTTCGATCCGGAGGACACGCGGCGTGACTGCAAGGCTTGCGTCGGAGGGAAGCTAGCTTGCAGTGGAAGGTGCCCGAGCCGGAAAATATCTGAGAACAAAATGTCAAATTTGCCCCTGAGGGGTATGTATCACTTAGGGGTAGTTTAGTCTTTAGAGCACCACCACTTGGACTACTAATAGCCCCTCCCAGGGCTGGTGGCTGCTATCTCTTTGGTTATCCTTTAGTTATCTCTTTAGTTTTTCCTTTGAACTAGTTTTCCCCTTCATCCCCTCCACCTAGAACTACTTCGAATCATTCCTAGTTTGTATAGGTGAATTCATGGTTATGTGATGGAGTTTGTGCTGCTCATCTTTGTGCCATGATTTGATTT
Organism: Urochloa ruziziensis; assembly: GCA_015476505.1. Classification (NCBI taxonomy): domain Eukaryota; kingdom Viridiplantae; phylum Streptophyta; class Magnoliopsida; order Poales; family Poaceae; genus Urochloa; species Urochloa ruziziensis. The sequence continues at coordinate 41,401,394 of CM027123.1, forward strand.
CCCGAGCTCCCTTTCTTTTTCTATTTTCGTGGGTATTTTCGGAGCTATTTTTGGGGGATTTTCGTTCTTCTCTTTCTAGGGCGTTTTCTCTCGGATTTCTTTGGGGGATTCACGTATGAGTGCCTTGTGCCTCTTTTGCTGGTGATCCTTTGCCCCCAAACGCCGAGAATCGCTTTGGATTTGAGATTTTCGGGATGAACTCGAGGTCATGGTGTTCATCACGAGATCTGAGATTCCGGGAGTTGTACTGAGTTAGAGGCCGAGATCTTTTGGGAAAACACTCCACTGGAGGTCTAGATCATCTGACCAAAATCTCGCCTCAAGAGCTCAAGCGGTTTGGGAGATCCACTTTTGGTTTGACTTTTTCCCTGAGCTTCCCAGGCCAGGGCGGTTTAACCGCCCCCCTGACCCGGTTTAACCGCCCCCCCTGGGTGTGTTGGATCGAGTCTTGTTTCGGGCCGTTTTGCGTTCGTTTCGATCGATTCGAGTTCCGCTGCGTATTTCTTGTTCCTAGGGTCAGTAGCTTGACAGTGGCTACGTGATCTTGGCAAGATCGCTCTCGGAGGTTTCGGAGTTGGTTTGGGAAAATAGCCGGATCGGTTGGAAAGAATTTTTATCGGCTCCCATTCACTCCCCCCTCTCTGGTCGCCGTTTCGGTCCTTCACTCACAACCGAAGCTCGTACGCGGACATGAAGCCGGTGCAAGGTGGCGGAAAACGACCAAAGCTTGTACGCAGGGTTTGGTGATTTGGCCACAAAATCATCGGTGGACGGTTTCCCTTGGTTTGGGCCTCAAAACCAAGGCCGAGGACTCGACGAGGCAAAGTTTGGGCAGCTGGGCTGAGGTGACCAGCCAGGGGCGGTTTAACCGCCTCCCCCTGGGCCGGCCCAATATCGGCGTCGAGGAGCTTCGATCCGGAGGACACGCGGCGTGACTGCAAGGCTTGCGTCGGAGGGAAGCTAGCTTGCGGTGGAAGGTGTCCCAGCCGGAAAATATCTGAAACCAAATGTCAAATTTGCCCCTGAGGGGTATGTATCACTTAGGGGTAGTTTAGTCTTTAGAGCACCACCACTTGGACTACTAATAGGCCCCCTAGGGCTTGGTGGCTGCCATCTCTTCTAGTTATCTCTTTAGTTCTCTTTGGTTTCTCCTTTGAACTAGTTTCCCCTTCATCCCCTCCACCTAGAACTATTTCGATTCATTCGTAGTTTGTATAGGTGAATTCATGGTTTGTTGATTGAGCTTGTTCTGTTCATCTTTGTGCCATGATTTGAATCCACGAGCTCCCTTTTCTTTTCTTATTTTCGGAGGTATTTTCGGAGCTATTTTGGGGGGTTTTCGTTCTTCACTCCCTTGGGTGATTTCTCTCGGATTTCTTTGGGGGATTCACGTATAAGTGCCTTGTGCCTCTTTTGCTGGTGATCTCTTGTCCCAAACGCCGGGAATCGCTTTGGATTTGAAGTTTTCGGGATGAACTTGGGGTGGATGTGTTCTTCACGAGATCTGAGATTTCGGGAGTTCTAGTGTGTTTGAGGCCGAGATTTTTGGGGAATATACTCCACTGAAGGTGTACATCATCTCCCCAAAGTTTTGTCTCAAGAGCTCAAGCCGTTTGGGAGATCGATTCACGAGTTGACTTTTTCCCGAGAGCTCCCAGGCCAGGCCGGTTAAACCGCCCCCCAGGCGGTTAAACTGCCCCTGGCTGGGTAGAGAAGGTTTTGCCTCGTTTCGGTTCGATTTCGATTCGATTTGCTAGAGTTGTTTTCCGCTGCTGTGATCTTGTTCCTAGGGTCAGAAGCTTGACAGTGGCTACGTGATCTTGGCAAGATCGCTTTCGGAGGCATCGGAGTTGATTTGGGAGAATAGCCGGATTGGTTGGAAAGAATTTTTATCGGCTCCCATTCACTCCCCCCCTCTCTGGTCGCCGTTTCGGTCCTTCAATTGGTATCAGAGCCGGTTACGGGTCTTTGCGACTCTAACCAGTCTAAGATCCAAAGATGGCGTACCAAGATCGGGGTTCCGGGCCTCCGCACTTCGATGGGAAGAATTATCCGAACTGGGTCGCGCGTATGGGCGCTTTCTTGCGAGGCAAAGGAAAGTTGTTGTGGGATGTGACCAAAGATGAACACTATGTCAATCCCACCAACTTAGATGCCCAGGATGCGAGAGATAAGTTTGAGGCAAATGCTAGAGCTGTCGATTACTTGTTCCGTGCTTTGTCTGCTGAGGAGTTTGAGCGAGTTTTGGGCGAGGACCTGGCTAGCCAGATCTGGCAGAAGCTCAAGGTAGCCCACGGTGGTGATAGCCATGTGAAGGCTAGGCTTTTCTCGATGTATCGCAGAGAGTATGAGAATTTTGCTCACTTGCCTGGAGAGTCTGTTGATGCTTTGTTTCAGCGTTTCACTTCCATAGTCAACAACATGAAAGCCAACATTACCGTACTTCCATACTCGGATCATGACAGAGCTATCAAGCTCTTGCAAGCACTTGATAGATCCGTGTGGGGTGCCAAGGTTGAGGCGATCATGGAGTCGGCTAACTATGAAACTTTGTCTGTTGATGAGCTTTTCTCCAAGCTGAAGTCTTCTGAGGTTGATAGACAGTTGCTTGCCAAGGCTAAGAGTCCGACTGATCCTCATAGTCTGGCTCTAGTCGGTGGCTCTGGTTATGGACATGCTAACACTTCCAGACACTTTGCTTTGTCTTCTCTTGTGTCTCTTCCAGATGAGGAGTATGAGGTGCTGAGCGAGGAGGATCTCGCGTTGCTCACGAGGAGGTTCGAGAGGATGTACCAGAACCGCAAGGGTTCGAGGCGTGCCGGGAGTACGTGCTACAGATGCGGGAAGATGGGCCACTTCATCGCCGAGTGCCCCGAGGAAATCAAGAAACACAAGCACCGCCCGCGAGATGAGCACAAGCACCGCTCCAAGGACAAGCACCACTCCAAGCACAAGAACAAGGAGGAGAACATCGACACCTCGTCAAGCTCAAGCAGCGAGGAAGAAGACCGCGGCCACCGCAAGGAGAAGAAGCACAAGAACCGCAACTTCAACGGGCTTTCTGGGGTCGCTATGAACTTCTGCACCATGGCGCACGACTCCAACAACAAGAACGTCTCCGACTACGACTCGACTCCGACTCCGAGGATGAGGTATTGACCGATCCCACCTCTTTGCGTAAGGAGATTGCTAGATTAGAGCAGTTGGTCGATAATCGCGATGATGTGCTTAGGAAGACCAACAAGGAGAAGAGAGAGTTTAGGTCCTTGCTAGGAGAGTCAAAGGAAAGAATAGCTGAGCTTGAGGCCTTACTTTCTGAGACTGGAAAGAAGGTGATGGATTTTGAGTCTTTGCTTAGGTGAGTCTAGAAAGAGAATAGTTGAGCTTGAATCTGAGTTGGCAAGTGCTAGAGCTGAGATAGGTGTGCTGAAAGATGCTCCTACTGTTTCTGATGAACTTGAATGCTCTTTTTGTGATGTGCATCTTGCTGATTTGGTAGCTCTTAAGGACAAACACATGACATGCCTTGATGAACTAGAAGGTGCTAGGGTTGAGCTTGCTGAGTTGAAGTCTAGATCATCTTTGTTAGGTGCTTGTACTTCTTGTCCTGCTTTACATGCTCAGTTGCTTGACTCTCGTACCATGATTAGCTCGCTTGAAGCTCAATTGAAATCTCCTATTGCAAATTCTTGTTCTGCTTGTGATGTTGTCGCTTTGAAGAATGTTGAGCTAGAACAATGTATTGATCATTTGCAAGATGAGAATGATGAGTTGCGACAATGTTTGGGTTGGTTGTCGGGTCGCGAGCCATAGCTTAAGATGTTGATTGCTGGGTTCAAGAGAGCTGATGGTCAGTGGTCTGGGTTCTGAGAAAGTTGGTGAGTGTAGTGGTGAGAAAGAGAGAGAGCAAACTAGTTCCACCACAAATACCCCAACACCACCAGAGAAAACTCCACCAAAGAACAGCTTCTCACCTAAACCCAACCACCTGTTGAACAAGCTTGACACCACTCCAGATCCTCCAAGTTTCCACCAAAGACAAACAACTTCCAGAGGAGAGTGACCTTTGTGAGGAGTGGGGTTTACCAGCCGAGAGAGAGGCCACAGCCGAGAGAAACCCCAAAGCCAAAACCAGTCCGCTTCCATTGTGAACATTGTGGAAGGGATGGTCACCTAGAAGAGTTTTGTTGGAGGAAGAAGAGGGAGGTGAGACGAGAGAAGGAGATGGGTAACAGGGACAGGTACTACTCTTCCTGTAGTGTGCCTGTGTCTCGTTCACCCTTGCCTAGGAGAGAGGTTTTGTGCGTACAGTTCCTTCGTTTGGTAGTCGTGGTGTTCCAGCTAGTCGTGAGTTTGCTAGGCGGCCTCCGGTTCGTGGTCAGTTTGGTTCAGGGAGGTTTGACCGTAGCTTTGAGGCTAGGAGAGAATCTAGGCCACGTTTTCCCCCGCGTGGTGCTAGAGGTCTGATGGAGAGAGACGAGAGGGTACCACGTAGTGACGTTGATTTTGCTAATCCCTCTTTTGAGCAGATGGCTCGACACTGGTTTAACTCCTTCTGTGCTAACCCTAGTGTTGAGTCATTCGCTCGTTCTCGCTCTCCTTTTGATTGTGCAGGTGTGAGGTATGGAGAACATGAGCTTGGTGACTCTTGGTCTTTTGCATGATCAAGGTTTGATGGTTCTCCACACCTTTTGGAATGGCCTCGATGTGGCCCTTGTACACTATGTATTGTGAGTATATCCCTTGTACACTCTTGTGTTCATCTGTGTATATTTAGCTTGCTTTGTGCCTGTATCATGATTTTTATGTTTTGTGTAGCATATTGTACATTTGTTTATCTGGTATCCTTTTAGTTGGTATCTTTTGTTGCATTTTGCTCATTTGAGATTTCTCTTCCTTTTATGATGGAGCTTTCCATTTGCTTTTGTACACCTTTTCTAGTTTTTCTAGGTGTCTTTGATTGAGGGGGAGCTCGGCTTTATTTAATGGGGAGTATTTGCTCGACTTGATTTGGAAAGGAGAGGATCTTGCTTAGAGCTTTTGGATAGCATGAGTTTGTGAGGTTGCTGAGTTGGCACTTTGGTTGTGCATTTCATGGGTGTTTGAAATTTGAACCTGAACCTTGGATTTGCATTTTGGTTGCACATTCCAAGAGGGAGCTTTGTATTTGTGCTTTGATCGCGCTTGTGTTTTGAGTTTGAGCTTGCCCATGTTTCTACCCAAAACCAGCTTGCAGACATTTTCACTAAGCCACTTGACCAAGTTACCTTCACCCGCTTGCGAGGAGAACTTGGTGTGTGTGCGTTTTTCTGAGCTGAGTTTTGGAGGCTTCTCTTGTAGCATATGTATACTATTGTACCATCTTTGTATCTTGATGTACATTTTTCTATTTTTGCATCTTGTGATATATCATGCTGCATTTGTATCATATCTTAGGATGAGCTTCTCCTATATGCAGTGATTGCTACAACTTGCTACATTTTAGTGTTTAGGCAGGCTGGCTAGGGATTGATTGTATGGATGGCTTTGCTCTTGATGGTTTTGATATATACTCTATTGAGATAGTCTCTTTTTGAATTAAAATGACAAACTGAACTTAAACTCTTTCACCCATCAGTAAATGCCTTTGCATGTCTTGTTTGAGCCGAAATGGCTATATCTTGCTTAAGATCATGCTAGGATGTGATATTCTTTTCAAATGGGTCAAAGACCTTTGTCATTGTAAATGTTTAGCACAGGCTTTATCTTGTGGAGGAGCATAAGCTTCTTTTTGTCGCAAAGACATTTCATGTACCATGCTTAATTTGAAAAACTTGAAAAATGAGATGTCTACGCATGAAAGAAGAAAGATGAGAAAAAGATATATTGCAGAAAATTATGCTCATGTCTCTATGCTTTCACCATTGCACACACTTGCACACATGGGTGCTAAGCGGTTGCATGTTGTTTGCCGGAGAAGTCTCCCATGAGAAGTGAACACGTGGCTCCGTGCTTTGACATGACATGAGGTAGAACTTGGGCGTTTATGATGATCTTTTGTCAAGAATGCTTGTCCTTTCATGTTTTTGGTGAGATGAGGTTCATTTTTGCTTGAACAATCCATGGTTAGGACTTTGCTCATGTGGTGACATTTTTGATAAAACTACACAAATTGATCATGGCTTTGTCAATTGGCTATATGTCTTTACCTTATTGATGGCAATGCTCGTGTCACATGATGAACTATCTTGTTTGCCTCTTCTCTAACTTGTAGCATTTTGTATTGCTCATTGTATATTTGAGAAGCTTGTAGTTGCATTTTGTACACTTTTTCCTTGATTTGTGCATTGTCAACAAGGGGGAGAATTTCTGGAGCATTTTGCAAGGGGGAGAAGTTGCTGAATTTGTGAGAAAGCTTTTGCACTAGAATTTGTTGGATTTTTGTGAGAAGTGAGAGCTTTGCCAAAAAGGAAGTTTTTGAAAATTTGTGAAGTTTCTGAGGGTTTGAGTATTGGAAAACATTGCTGGGCATATGTGGAAAGGTTTCGAGTTGAAACGGCATCGTTATGAGTTCATTTGTGCAAAAGCTGCATTTTTGGGTTTGGTCATCTGTCAGGGGCGGTTTAACCGCCCCCCTGGGCGGCTAAACCTCCCCTGTGCAGTGAGCACATGATTTGTGGGATTTTGAGCATTTTTGAGTGTTTTTCGCATGCACAAGTTCACTTGTTCAGGGGGAGTTGCATATTTGCAGGGGGAGTGCCTTGAGTGTTCTGAAAAGTAAATTGGAGATTTGTGATTTATGCTTTGTGCTTTTGCTCTTTTGCCGATGGTGTTGAGCCCTTTCGCTTCTTCTTGAAGGGTCGGCGTTTCTGGAGCTTTCTCTTGCAGAGTGACTTTGTTCTCGGCTTGTTCTTGCTTTTAGTCACTTGCTTGAGTCTTGTTTTCGTTTCTTTTCTTCTTCTTTTAATCCCAATGGTTACTATGTGTGTGTTGTCAATGCACTCATCAAGGGGGAGATTGAGGACCCGGTGTGTCCGAGGACCGGTGGATGGTCGCTTCCTGGTGTGATGAGTGATTGACAACGTGGTGTGGATTGACGTTTCCCTTGGCTCAAGTATTGCAGGTGTAGAATGCGGCTTGGTTGCATTGGTGCAGGTGAAGAACAGGCGCGAAAGGTCTTAGCCATGGCGGCCTCCGAGGAGCGGAGAGACAAGTAGGCTTGGTTCGAGGGACCCGGTGGCCGGTGGATCAAGTGCGGTTCACATGCTGGCAAGAACGAGCAAGGGGACGTGGTTCCGGTGCGGGGTAGCGGCTCACAACCGAAGCTCGTACGCGGACGAGAAGCCGGCGCAAGGTGGCGGCTAACAACCGAAGTTTGCGCGCGGGGTTTGGTGATTTGGCCACAAAATCATCGGTGGACGGTTTCCCTTGGTTTGGGCCTCAAAACCAAGGACCGAGGACTCGACGTGGCGAAGATGGGCTGTTGGGCTGATTGTATGTACTCGGCAGTGCCGAGTTGAACAACTCGGCAGTGCCGAGTACATGCACTCGACTGGGCCGGCCCAAAACTCGGCGTCGAGGAGCTTCGATCCGGAGGACACGCGGCGTGACTGCAAGGCTTGCGTCGGAGGGAAGCTAGCTTGCAGTGGAAGGTGCTCGAGCCGGAAAATATCTGAAGATCAAATGTCAAATTTGCCCCTGAGGGGTATGTATCACTTAGGGGTAGTTTAGTCTTTAGAGCACCACCACTTGGACTTGATATGATTGAGGACCCAGTGTGTCCGAGGACCGGTGGATGGTCGCTTCCTGGTGTGATGAGTGATTGACAACATGGTGTGAATTGACGTTTCCCTTGGCTCAAGTATTACAGGTTTAGAATGCGGCTTGGTTGCATTGGTGCAGGTGAAGAACAGGCGTGAAAAGTCTTAGCCATGGCGGCCTCCGAGGAGCGGAGAGACAAGTAGGCTTGGTTCGAGGGACCCGGTGGCCAGATGGGTCAAGTGCGGTTCACATGCTGGCAAGAACGAGCAAGGGGACGTGGTTCCGGTGCGAGGTAGCGGCTCACAACCGAAGCTCGTACGCGGACGTGAAGCCAGTGCAAGGTGGCGGCTAACGACCGAAGCTTGTACGCGGGGTTTGGTGATTTGGCCACAAAATCATCGGTGGACGATTTCCCTTGGTTTGGGCCTCAAAACCAAGGCCGAGGACTTGACGAGGCAAAGTTTGGGCAGCTGGGCTGAGGTGACCAGCCAGGGGCGGTTTAACCGCCCCCCAGGGGCGGTTTAACTGCCTCCCCTGGGCCGGCCCAAAATCTGCGTCGAGGAGCTTCGATCCGGAGGACACGTGGCGTGACTGCAAGGCTTGCGTCGGAGGGAAGCTAGCTTGCGGTGGAAGGTGTCCCAGCCAGAAAATATCTGAAACGAAATGTCAAATTTGCCCCTGAGGGGTATGTATCACTTAGGGGTAGTTTAGTCTTTAGAGCACCACCACTTGGACTACTAATAGGCCCCCTAGGGCTTGGTGGCTGCCATCTCTTCTAGTTATCTTTGGTTTCTCCTTTGTACTAGTTTCCCCTTCGTCCCCTCCACCTAGAACTATTTCGAATCATTCGTAGTTTGTATAGGTGAATTTATGGTTTTTTGATTGAGCTTGTTCTGTTCATCTTTGTGCCATGATTTGAATCCATGAGCTCCCTTTTCTTTTCTTATTTTCAGAGGTATTTTCTGAGCTATTTTTGGGGGATTTTCATTCTTCACTTCCTTGTGTTGGGTCTAGGGTTCCGTGGGCCCCCTAGGAGTCCAGACAAAACGGAAAGCGATGAACAAAGCCAGAGGCCAAACGGTCCTTGTATTCGTCCAAAATGCCAACCCTTTTACACGCGGTGGAGGGCGCCTTTTATACCCCCTCCACCTCGCCCTGGATGGACGAGAATGCCCCTGTTCCACATTACAACTTCATAGGCGTGCAAGCCTACTCCCATACATTCACCGCCGGGCCCAACCACCTCGGCAAATCCAACTTGTACACCTACAGCGCTGCCGTGTCTGGCTAGCCTACCTAAGGCGCCTTCTCAAAAACCCGTCTCCGACGTCGTCCGCCTCACACCTCTGGGAGTGGCTCTGGTGGGGCGCCTGGCCTTCGCTCCCCCCGGAGCCTTCTTCTGGAGATCCGCAGTCTCGGCCGCCCGCCGGGCTTCGCTGGGGCCCTGGTCGGAGCCCCGCTCCCGGGCTGCGGCCATCCCAGGGCTTCGATACCTGAAATAAAAACATGGTAAGTGGTCCGCGGCCCCGGCCGCCTGCCGGGCATTGCGGAGGGCTCGGCCGGAGCCGTACCTCCAGGCAGCGGCCGTCTTGGGGCTTCGGTGCCTGAAAGGAAAACCTGGTTAGCCACCGCGGAGCCGCCGTCACGGGCTCCACACTTCTCATGGGGAATGCCCCTAGGGCGTCGCCGGGCCTTCCAGAGGGGCTCAAGGTGGGCTCCATTTTGGCGGTCCCCAACAGTAGCCCCTCGCGGGCCGGGCTCCGACTTCGGCGCCCAAGGCCCTCGAATCCTTCGACAGCCCCAAAAAACGCCACCCCGAGCGCCGGAGGAAGGGGCCGGCTCCGGAGATGTTCCTCTGAGACTGTTGGCTGTGAGCGCCTTGGGCGGAGCCGGCGGACGTCATACGGAATGGACACGCGTCATCCGCCGGTTGGCTGCCTGTTCGCGTTCCGAGGCGCTTTTGTCGGTTACCCCGGGTGACCCTATATAAGGGGGGGAGGGCGTGGTGAAATCCACTTTTCACCGCGCCGCACCCTCTCATTTGCCCTAATTCGCGCCGCCTCGAGATTTGCGCTTGCTGCATCCTACGGCCTTCGTTGTTCAGGTTTGTTGGATTTCCCACCTTTAGGGGCTTCGGTTTGTGGCTTAGGTTGTGCCCCTTGCGGCAAGGGTCCTCTATCCCTTCGCGACCTTAGCCCAGGTTTTTGTTTTCAGGCTGGCTCGGACCAAGCAGACTGCCCGGCTGATCGACTTGTCCATGGCGAGCCTTGCGCGCGATGACGTCCCGGCCGGGGAGGGGGTTGATGTTGAGGTTCAAGCCGAGGTTCCAGCTGAGGTGGCCGTTAGCCCGGCTACGGGGGAGCCAGCTGCGGCCTCCGCCGGGGAGGGAAGTGATGGTCTGTCGGGTGACGAGTTGGAGGCTGCAGGCCGCGTGCGGAAGTCGAAGCCGCGCCCAACCGTCTACTTTGGGCCCTCCTGTGTTGCAGTGTCCACAATCAGATTCTACGAGGAGAAAGGCTTCTTCCCCGCGGGATGGGGCCGTGCGCCCGGAGCCGAGTCGGAGCCAGCCCCCCCGTCCCGGAGAAGCCGTGGTATTCCAGGACTTCTTCAACGCGGGGCTCCGGTTTCCGTGCCAGCCTCAGCTGGTGGACATTTTGTGGCGGTATCGGGTGCAGCTTCACCATCTAACCCCGACTTCCTTCATCCAGCTCAGTAAGTTCTTTTGGGCTGTGAAGACCTTTGGGGCGGAGCCCGATGTGGACGCATTTGTGCGGCTCTATGAGCTGCACACTCAGTACAAGAAGGTGACGCTTGCTGATGGCGTCACGTACACCAACCAGTTCGGGTTTGGCACCTTCATCCCACGCAGGGAGCTGGACCCCAGTGTGACAAAGGTGGAGCTGTCCAAGGCTCAAAAGGGGAAGCTGGATGACAAGTGGCTCCAGTACTGGTTCTACGTGGGAGCTCCGGCGGGAGGGTCAGGCCGGGCCAACGAGGCGGAGCCCCCGGCATTTCCGCTTGCTGGGGGCGTCTCCGTCTCTCTGAGGGTGAAGTGCCTTCCGTACTACGACAACACCTCTGGGTTCAAGGAGTGTATGAATCGCTTCACGCAAGCCACCCTGCTGCTCGGAGGTCAGGATGTGGTGGACGAGTTCGTGGCGGCGGGGATCTGGCCCCTGAGGTCGTCGTAGAGGCAGGTGTCCCTTGAGCTTTGGGACTTTGGAGGTTTCAAGGGTGTGCCCTTTTCCTTGTTCCATCTGGACTAGGCCACTCGGTTCCCTGGTCTGGCGGATAGCCAGATAGTGGAGAAAGTCGACCGCGACGTCGTCGACCTGCTTGGCTATGTTACTGCAGAGGTGGACTCCCGGTCGGCGATCGTCAAGCATGATCAGAGGCTGAACCGGTGCCTCGTTGAGATGGGGGTGGAGGTGACCCTGAGGGCCTTTCTTCTGGAAGGGGCTTCGCGGGCCCGCAAGGGGGCTATCACCCTGGCCCCGGCGGAGGCTGGGGCCAAAATGAAGGCGGCGGTCCCCCAGAAGCGGAAGGGGGCTCAGGAACCGTCCGCCGCGGGGGCAAGCGGGGATTCCCAGAGGACGAAGGAGTCTGAGCAGAAGAAACGGCGTCGTCTCGAGGCGTAGGACGAGCAGGTGGCTGACGAGGATACCTCGGTGCCGGAAAGGTCCAGGCTGAGCTCGAAGGTGATTAGCAAGAGAGCTAAGGGCCGGACCGTGCTACGCGTGGCCCCCGTCAACTCGGACGATGAAGGGGACCAGACACCTCCGAGGCCCATCTCCTCGACTGTGGAGGCGGAGCTGGCGGCGGATGCCGCGAAGGCCCTGGCGGCTCCAAGGGGGCCCGCCTCGTCCCTGGAGATGATTGAAGCGGCCGCTGCTATTCGCTCGAAGGCCGCGCGCTGTGGTCCAGGTGAGCCACTGATCCCTGGATATCCGCCTTTTGCTACCTGCGGTGCCTCCCCTGGCTTCTTGGAGGATCTTCGCCGAGTGTCGGCTTTGCCTGGGGAGGGGCTGGTGGAGCCGCGGCTGAGCTTTGCAGGTTTGTTGACGCGTCACAGCTTAGTGAACCGTGACAGGGATGAATACGGGAGGGCTTTTGACATGAGCGTTCGTTTGGGGTCCCGCATCTCTTCCTTAACCTATGGTGTGCTGATGTTAAAAGGTGATGCTCCCGTGGCGTCGCCACCGAGCGAGGCTGCGGTCGCCAGGGTAGGCGGAGCCGAGGGAGGGCCTCAGCCCCGGGCTCCGGGCAAGGAGTCTGCCGTGGTAGGGGTCGCCGGAGCTCGAGGGGGGCCTCGATCTCTTGACGCGTCAGGTAGGTGTTTCCCGAATTGGTTTCCTCGACCCCGCAGTGGTGGTGCCTTTAACACGCGCACTCCTTGTTTTGCTTTTTAGAATTTGAGCAGATGGTTAAGGGCTATGAAGTGAGAGATCTGGCCGCTCTGGCTCTGGAGTACGGCCGGAGGGTAAGCCGCTTTTCTTCGCCTCCACGCGCTTGGTCGTAATTTGGGTTTGTGGTGGCTGTCTACTGATTGCGGCTTGTGGCCTCCGCAGGGCTGTGTTATAGGGCGTGTCCTCAGGGAAATGGAGGCTCAGCGGGAGGGGCGGGAGAAGCTGGAGGCGGACAGCCTTCGGGAGGAGGTTAGTTGCTTGGAGACCCTGAGAGGGCTGCTTAAGGAGTCAAATTTTGAGCTTGCTATGCAAAATACTCACCTGAAGGTTGCTTGCACGGAGATGGTCAACGAGATAGTGAAGCTAAAGGCGGAGCTGCGTAAGAACGAGGGGGTTGTCGCTGGGCTCCGCGACTTTGTGGAGGCTGAGACAAATCTCCGAGCCAAGGCCGAGGAGGATACGAGGGGAGTCGCGGCGTCGTTGGAGGAGTGGTCCCAGCAGGTTGCGGGTCTTGAAGCCCAAGTTTCAGAAAAGACACGGGATATCAATGGGCTCCGCTCCGAGGTGGCCGGACAGGCCAAGCAGATTGAGAGGCTTCGGGAACAGCTGGCCGACGCGAAGCGGCACTTGGCTGATCGCGAGGCCGAGCTCCTGGCTCAGTGTCGCAAGGCGGAGTGCGCTTATGCGGCGGCCCTTGAGGAGTTCAGCTCCTGCCCCGCTCCGTCCCCCGCATCGACTGACAGCTTGGCCTACTTGGAGTGGCTCGAGGCTGAGTTCTAGTCGCTCCCGACGGTCTTCGAGGGTACCAGTGACTACGCAGCGGCCCTGACTGCGGAGACCGTGGGGGAGGTGCTGAAGAACGCCGGATGTGACCACCTTCCCAAGGTGGGCACAAAGTCAATGGCCTTCCATAGGGCCACCTTCGCGCATTCTTCCGGGGCCGTGAAGGACCTGCGCCGAGCCTGTATTTGAGGCTGGTGGAACACCAACGAGCGACTCCTGGCGTGCATGACGGCACGCGCTCGGCTGGCACAGGTACGTGCTTAGCTCTGCTCTGGTTCAAGCGGCCTGGTTTTCGAGTGGGATTGCCTGAGTTGTGCGCTGAAACGTTGTTTGCTCGTGTGCAGATGAGGGCTAAGGCGGAGCTCGAAGAGGGCGAGATGGAGGCGGGAGACGAAGCTGAGGCCTCCGACGATGAAAGCTCAGAGGACGGGGGGGAGGAAGCCCTGGGCTCTGCTGAGGAGGAGCCGGAGCCTTCCCCAAGGGCTCCGAGCTGGGATCCTGGCCCGAGCTCCGTGGAAGATGTGAGGGACTGAGCTTTTCTCTTTTGGGCGTGTTAAGCCCTCGTTTTGCTTGTAAACTTTTGCCACAGTGATGTATTTAATTGGAAAGGCCCATGGGTGCGCAGGTTGCGCCAAATGACTTTGATGACGAGGTTATGCCTCTGCGTATGGAGAGGGATGGAATTATTGTTAGCGGCTACGCACTTTGGTACTTTGAGCGCTGCTACCTGTACCGGGATTTTCACCACTTCTGGGAATACATTCAAGACCACTATGGTTGCGGTAGCCGTTGTGGTAGCCTAGTGTTTGATGGCTGGAGTGGGCCTCGCCGACAGTGCTACCCGGCTTCGGAGGAGGCTAACGTGAAGGCGGAGCCTGAGGACTTTGTGGGTTGCGAGCTTTATGCCTATGCCTGTGACGCGCCCGTGGGAGCTGCGCGGTTGCACGGTCACGTTGTGGAGCTGTTTTGAGTCTTCATGCTCTTGTAACCATTCTAAAGTGTTTTAAGTAATTGACCTGCGTTCACGTCTCTTGGACCTTGGGGTGCTGGGCCTCTATGACAGCTCTCGACGTTTTTGCAAAAAACGCCACCCCCCGCCTAGCTGTCAGCGAGGCCTGAGTTTCGCCGGGTAGGCTAGGTACGGCGTCGCGCTGGGGCTTCGGCCCTTTGAAAAAACGCCACCCCCGCCTAAGCCCCGGAGGGACGCCCGCGCGTGCTTTTGCTGCGATTTTCGTGCGAGGCTTGAGTGGGGGCTAAGAAGTGGGCGGTGGTCGGAGGTCGCTCGCGGGCGCAGAGTGGCGGGGTCATGGGCGCACAGTGGCGGGGTCACGGGCGCACAGTGGCGGAGTCACGGGCGCACAGTGTTGCTTGCTCGCCTATAAAAGGGGAGGGGGGAACGCTGCGTGGTTCCAGGCGTCGTTCTTGCGCTATGGTGATGGTAGAGTTTTCCTTAAGGGTGTCAGTTCCCGGCTGCCCTCCCGACGCTCGGTGGTGTCCTTGAAGTCTTGGAGGCCATGAGGATGCTCGCGATCCGTCAGGCAGTCGGAGGTTGTGGGATCGTGGCCTATCCTGCTTTCGTGGCAGGAGGGCCTGGGCTCCACCGGGACCCGTGCTCCCTAGCGGAAGCAACTTAGGGGCTGGCAGTCACATGACTGCATGTGCTGGGGGACTCCCCCAGCTTTGCTCAGTCATGGTGCGAAGCCCCCGGCCCGCGCTTCCCCCCGGTTGCCCGGAAGCTATGAGAATGCTCGCGACGTGACGGCACAAGTCGGCCTTGCGAGCATGGCGGGGATGTTGGCGCGGGTCTGTGTATGCACCGTCGTTGAGGCAGTGCGAAATGTTTGTACTTTTTTATGCTCGCGCGCGAGCTTAGATTTCTTGTATGAATGGTTGGCTTTGTAAGGGGTGTTCTTAATACTGATTTTTGCAACACAAGTATTGTTACTTGCTTTTGGTCGATCCGTGCTTGCTAGAAGGTGTCTTAGTGGTGTGCAGGGTAGAAAGTGTGGCTCAGTGTGCTTTGTGCGGAGCCCCGCGCCCGTCTGAGTGAGACTTTGGGTGGGGGTGGGGGGTGCAGAACTTCAGGAAAAGGTGGCTTCGCGCGCTGTTTGCGGAGCCCCTTGCCTGCCCTAGCGAGTCTTCGAGAGAAAGGTGGCTTCGCGCACTTTTCGCGGAGTCCCTAGCCCGCCTTAGAGGGGCTTCGAGATAAAGGTGGCTCCGCGCGCTTTTCGCGGAGCCCCTTGCCCACCTTAGCGGGACTTCGAGAGAAGGTGGCTCCGCGCGCTTTTCGCGGAGCCCCTTGCCCGCCTTAGCGGGGTTTCGAGAGAAAGGTGGCTCCGCATGCTTTTTCGCGGAGCCCCTTGCCTGCCTTAGCAGGGTTTCGAGAGGAAGGTGGCTCCGCACCCTTTTTCGCGGAGCCCCTTGCACGCCTTAGCGGGGTTTCGAGAGAAAGGTGGCTCCGCGCGCTTTTTCGCGGAGCCCCTTGCCCGCCTTAGCGGGTCTTCGAGGGAAGGAGGCTCCGGATATATATACAAAAGCCCCTTGCCCGCCTTAGCGGGTCTTCGAGGGAAGGTGGCTCCGCGTGCTTTTCGCGGAGCCCCTTGCCCGCGTTAGCGGGGCTTTAAGGGAAGGTGGCTCCGCGCGCTTTGGCGGAGCCCCTTGCCCGCCTTAGCGGGTCTTCGAGAGAAGGTGGCTCCATGCGCTTTTGGCGGAGCCCCTTGCCCGCCTTAGCGGGACTTCGAGAGAAGGTGGCTCTGCGCGCTTTTGGCGGAGCCCCTTGCCCGCCTTAGCGGGACTTCGAGAGAAGGTGGCTCCGCGTGCTTTTGGCGGAGCCCCTTGCCCGCCTTAGCGGGGCTTTGAGGGAAGGTGGCTCCGCGCGCTTTGGCAGAGCCCCTTGCCTGCCTTAGCGGGGCTTCGAGGGAAGGTGGCCCCGCGCGTTTATCGTGGAGCCCCTTGCCAGCCTTAGCGGGACTTCGAGAGAAGGTGGCTCCGCGCGCTTTTGGCGAAGCCCCTTGCCCGCCTTAGCGGGCCTTCGTGAGAAGGTGGCTCCGCGCGCTTTTGGCGGGGCCCCTTGCCCACCTTAGCGGGTCTTCGAGAGAAGGTGGCTCCGCGCGCTTTTGGCGGAGTCCCTTGCCCGCCTTAGCGGGGTTTCGAGAGGAAGGTGGCTCCGCACGCTTTTTCGCGGAGCCCCTTGCCCGCCTTAGCGGGGTTTTGAGAGAAAGGTGGCTTCGCGCGCTTTTTCGCGGAGCCCCTTGCCCGCCTTAGCGGGTCTTCGAGGGAAGGTGGCTCCGGATATATACAAAAGCCCCTTGCCCGCCTTAGCGGGTCTTCGAGGGAAGGTGGCTCCGCGCACTTTTCGTGGAGCCCCTTGCCCGCCTTAGCGGGGCTTTGAGGGAAGGTGGCTCCGCGTGCTTTGGCGGAGCCCCTTGCCCGCCTTAGCGGGTCTTCGAGGGAAGGTGGCTCCGCGCGATTTTCGTGGAGCCCCTTGCCCGCCTTAGCGGGTCTTCGAGAGAAGGTGGCTCCGCGCGCTTTTGGCGGAGCCCCTTGCCCGCCATAGCGGGGCTTTGAGGGAAGGTGGCTCCGCAAGCTTTGGTGGAGCCCCTTGCCCGCCTTAGCGGACCTTCGAGGGAAGGTGGCTCCGCGCGTTTATCACGGAGCCCCTTGCCCGCCTTAGCGGGACTTCGAGAGAAGGTGGCTCCGCGCGCTTTTGGCGGAGCCCCTTGCCCGCCTTAGCGGGTCTTCGAGAGAAGGTGGCTCCACGCGCTTTTGGTGGAGCCCCTTGCCCGCCTTAGCGGGTCTTCGAGAGAAGGTGGCTCCGCACGCTTTTGGCAGAGCCCCTTGCCCGCCTTAGCGGGGTTTCGAGAGGAAGGTGGCTCCGCACGCTTTTTCGCGGAGCCCCTTGCCCGCCTTAGCGGGGTTTCGAGAGAAAGGTGGCTCCGCGCGCTTTTCGCGGAGCCCCTTGCCCGCCTTAGCGGGTCTTCGAGGGAAGGTGGCTCCGCGCGCTTTTCGCGGAGCCGCTTGCCCGCCTTAGCGGGCCATTGAGGGAAGGTGGCTCCGCGTGCTTTGGCGGAGCCCCTTGCCCGCCTTAGCGGGGCTTCGAGGGAAGGTGGCTCTGCGCATTTATGACGGAGCCCCTTGCCCGCCTTAGAGGGTCTTCGAGAGAAGGTGGCTCCGTGCGCTTTTGGCGGACCCCCTTGCCCACCTTAGCGGGTCTTCGAGAGAAGGTGGCTCCGCGTGCTTTTGGCGGAGCCCCTTGCCTGCCTTAGCGGGACTTTGAGAGAAGGTGGCTCCGCGCGCTTTTGGCGGAGCCCCTTGCCCGCCTTAGCGGGACTTCGAGAGAAGGTGGCTCCGTGCGCTTTTGGCGGAGCCCCTTGCCCGCCTTAGCGGGGCTTGGAGGGAAGGTGGCTCCCTGCGCTTTGGCGGAGCCTCTTGCCCGCCTTAGCGGGGCTTCGAGGGAAGGTGGCTCCGCGCGTTTATCGCGGAGCCCCTTGCCCGCATTAGCGGGTCTTCGAGAGAAGGTGGTTCCGCGCGCTTTTGGCGGAGCCCCTTGCCCGCCTTAGCGGGTCTTCGAGAGAAGGTGGCTCCGCGCACTTTTGGCGGAGCCCCTTGCCCGCTTTAGGGGGAGGGGGCTTATTTGGACGTGCGTGCTTTGCGCGCGATGACCAATGTGGCCCCGAGCCCCGTTGGGGGGCTCCGGGTTGATAATTGGCCTGGTGGCCCGTTCGACCCGGAGCCTCCCGTGGCGTGAGCTAGACGGCGGGGACACTTACGCGTTTTTGTTCTCTTCTGTTTTTCATATGGGGAGATGAGTACATGAGCTGCGGGTTCCGCCTCGTTAAAAACCTCACCTCTGAAAGGAGTCTCCCCGTGAGGAAAAGAGTACGGCCCGGGAAACAAAAAGGAAGGAAAAAATGCCCGGTCCCTTGCTTATGGTTCTGCAATGTGCTTTCGGGCTTACAACGCTGAGCTTTGTTGCAGAGGTGTACCCCCCTTGTTAGGGGTAGAATTTCTTTAGGCTGTCGATGTTCCATGTGTGAGGGAGCTCATTGCCTTCGCTGTCTGTAAGGTGGAAAGAGCCCGGCCTGGAGCTTTTGGAGACGATGAAGGGGCCTTCCCATTTCTCGTGCAGCTTGCTGAGGTTTTCATGATTTGGCCTCAGCCTGAGTACTAGGTCTCCCGGCGTGATGTCTTTCGGCTTGACTTTCTTGTCGCGCCATCTTCGGGTTTCCTCCTGGTATTTTTCCAAGTTCTCCGCGGCTCTGAGCGTGTCTAGCTCCATTACGTCTTTTTCGGTGAGCACGCTTGATTCGGCGGCTTCGTGATGGCTGACTCGGAGGCTCCCCAGCTTGAGCTCCTTAGGGGACATGGCCTCGGCTCCGAACAGGAGCCGGAATGGTGAGAAACCCGTGGCCCTTGACTCGGTGGAGTTGTGTGCCCAGACCGCCCTCAGGAGCTCATCTTCCCACTTGCCTTTTGGTAGGTTCAGGAGGCACTTCCTGATGTTTGAGAATATGATGCCGTTGGCTCTTTCGATGTCTCTGTTAGATTGGGGGTGGTAGACGGACGCGAAACGGACGCTGGTCCCCAACTTGTGGCATGTGTCTTTGAAGAGGGTGCAATCGAACTGTTTGCCGTTGTCGACAGTCACCTCCACTGGCACCCCGAACCTGCATACGATGTTCTGCCAGAAGAATTTTTGTATCGTGAGGGCCGTGATTGAGGCCAGAGGCTTGGCCTCTATCCATTTCGAGTAGTAATCGACTGCTACTGCTGTGAACCTTCGGTTCCCTTGCGCGGCCGGCAAGGGCCCCACCAGGTCAATGCCCCACCTCTGCAGCGGCCATGCGGGGATTATGAGCTGCGAGGGAGCTCCGGGCGCGTGCTGGATGTGTGCTGTTTTTTAACAGGCCTCGCACTCGCTGACGATCTTCTGGGCGTCGAAGAGTGCTGTGGGCCAGAAGAAGCCCTGTCGGATTGCTCTGGAGCCTATATGAGCCCCGCACATGCCGGAGTGCACTTCTGCCAGTAGCTCCCTGCCCTCTTCCAGTGACACGCAGCGGAGCAGGGGTTGCTGCATTCCGGCTTTGAACAACTCGTCGCCCATGAGCACGTTGTTGGCACTCCTTAGCCTAACTAAATCCGCAAGCGCACGGAGTACATTGTAGCCTTTCACCAGGGGAGTAGAAACCTGGATGTCAAATCCAAGGAACGGTAGGCGCGACTAGTCTAGAACTTTCCTAACTGGACCCACCAGGGGAGAAAATGGTAAAGGGTGTAGAGAGCTTAACCTTAGTTAGCCACTCGTTACCCCAGACAACCTATCTTAATCTAACATGATCTGCTTCGACGGCTAGAACGGGAAGAACTCAGAACGGGGTGAGAGTGGGGTTCTTCCGGGCTCAGCACTACTGTTATGAGTACACCCGAATGTGGTGGAGTACAAAGGACGGACAGGGCTGTCACCACCTGCCGCCTACCACTGCAGTTCCGTGGGGTGCAACACAACCTGAGGTGACTAGCCAACACAGGCACCACGCCTAAGCTTTCAGCCACTGACCTCCACCCAACGCGAAGGGCTATAGAGGAAACCCCAAACAAGAGTCGCTCAAAGTGTTTGATCCTCACTAAGGCTTTTCAAGTAGCCTCACCTACCTCTACAAGGTTATATGTGGGGCTCAAGGTAGGGATCGATAGAAATGCTTATCTCTTCCATCTATGTTGCGAGATCAAATAACTTGTCTCCGAGAGATCATGTCAACCATGAACTTTGGTCTAGTGCAAGTGAATGTGGATGATGGATGATGAATGTCCTTGAGTGGTATTTGATTCTAGCTTCTTCCATCTTTCCCCTTCTTCTTCTCTTCTTTTTTTTTTGCTCGAATAGGACCTCCCACCCTTTTTTTTCTTCTCTCTTTTTTCAGGGGGATGAAGAGCTGCTTGAGAACCACTTTTGATGGACTTTATTTGATGAAACGTGTACGTGAATGACCAAAGTGCTTGGAAGAACATGCATGTCTCAGAAGGCATGATGCTTGATCAGGCTCAAAATGTACAAGATAGCTATGTGGAGTTTCAAGACTGTGTCATGTATGATATGGCTCTGGATGGGACTTGGCAAAGTTGAGCGTGAATTAGAGTTGCCTCATTTTTTTTTCATTTTCAAAATGAAATTCTCCAAGACTTTGAATTAGAAAAGAACAAGCCTCTCATGTCATTATATCGTAAGAGTCAATAAGTGAAAGATCAAGTGATCCTATCATAAAGTTCCAAAGGCACATCTGTACTTGCAAAGGAAATAAAGCTTATGCACCTTTGATAAACATGTAGGATTCCCATCTCTTTCTAGGTATTTCATTCAAATTTTAATTGTCATGAACTCATGCTCGTATTTGAATTAAAACCTATAAAGGAAATGAGAGAAAGGGTTTCAAACCTCCGTGCGTAGTTGAATCTCAGCAGATGGCTACCATGTGGTTATTTGGGCACGGGTGAAGACTGCTCGTCGATGTGTTGCTCGTCCTGTTTTCTACACAATTAGTGTAGAGTTAGAGCAGGGTTGTGGTTGGTACACAAGTGTGCACCAACCACTCAAGGCATGGTAGAACAAGGCAACACCTTATTCAAAAGGGAAATATGGGGGTGCTATTAAAAAATAAAACTTTGGAAAATCAAAATGAAAAGGGAAATTTTAGCACCCAAACCTATACTAAGATAATGGCACATTTTAGGTCTCGCCATGACCATGGACTATGGTAGTAACTCGGATACTCGTAGCAGTCCATAACTTCGAGTTCCGGGATGTCGGACTTGAGGAATATTTTCAACTGAAAACATCCCTGTCATTGTCCTGGAGAGGAAGCATAAAGGAAAACCTTCCTTCTCCATCCTCTAATTCAGCCATTTGATTTCATCACTTGGACTCTGGCTGATTGGGGGGTCTGTGTTTCACTTTTTTTATCTCCTAATGGGAATGATATTTCGTGTGCACAAAGTGTCTCGGGTGATTGCCCTTCCATCCCTTCTCCATGTCAGATTGTTCATGATATTCTGTCGATGTTTCTGATTGACTATCTGAAGATGGTACGGATTTGCGACCCGGTGATTTACTTCCAACCCGCTATTGCACTTCTAAGGCTGGAGTGAGAGTCTCCATCTCCTTATCCACAACATGAAGTGCTTCGACTACTATGGACGTTTAGTCCATGATCACCAAGATGCTCGTCAGTCCTTTGACTCAATGAGCATCGTGGGCACCACAAAGACTCTTAGCGTGTGTGTGCTTGGTTGGTCAGGTGATCAGTCTGTCGAACCTTAGCACGAGGTTTATACGGAAGGAAACAAAAACTTCTGTAGCTCATTCTCTGTGAGAAGTGGAACCGACACTTAAGAATCTTGCGGGTCTCACATGTGGGTTGCAGCGGTGGAGTAAACCAGTATGATATGAATCCCATTGGTTAAATCTGATAAGGTGAATGCATTCCTTCTCTCTAAGGGTGTTAATCCAAGTTTGTAAAGCTACCCTTGAGAGAGTATCATCTCATATGATTGAACTTGTATCCTTGGGAGATGATATGCCACGTATTTATTTGCTCTCTTCTTCTTTTGATTCATGAAGCGAATTCATGAAGGAGCAAGAATCCAACGGATGAGTTGTGGCTTGTCGTCCTTCTTGGTCAGGTGATATCTTGGTGTAGCATGGTCCGTGTGCTAACACTTTGACATCGACCAAGTAGGGTCTGAACTTGTCATGGGTGAATACCACTACAGACAGTTCCTTCTCCGTTGTTTGTCGAACTCTGGTCACTGCTTTTGATAATGATGATTTCATGCATTGATCCAGCTCTGTCCCGATTGTATGGTTACTAGCGTTGCACACGATCTTGATAGGAAGAATCCAATCAGGAGGTTGTATGATGGGGCCTTCTCAGCTGACACTTCTCCCAATTTGGGACAAGGTGGATCCTTTGGGAATTCTCACGAACTCTATCCATATCCGCGAGGCATAAACCAAAGGTTGTCCATGGACTGAGACATCATCAAGGAATTCCTCCATGATGTTCTCGACAAGGACAAAGGATGTCCTTGATAATGGGAGAGAAGGCTGATATCATACACCTCTGTTGGTGCATTGCATAGACCAAACAATAAAGACAGGTGGAGGTAGATGAAAATTGACTAGTGCCTCACCACTTAAAGTGGGTGCTTACATGGGGTAAATAATACCCACATGCAGGTGTGCCTACCTCCCTCATCGCATCATTCAGCCAAAAGGCTGTTTGTCCGGTTCAAGCGATACGATGGGTGTTGTGGTTGATCCCCGTCTAGTCTGTAGAGAATACCTAAAAATGGACCGATACTTCTCTAAGACTGTTGCAGCCTGTCGAGCCTCATTCTCTGTCAGTTTATCACTGATGATGACTGGCGTGCTGCGATTGTCGTGAAGAGGTAAATATTTCTATTCCAAGTGGAAGAGAAACATGTCTCAATCCAAGTGGCAGCAATCAGCAACTCTAATAGAGGAGGCTGCGGTTCTCCACCATGTCGAGCTTGACTGCCCGGTTCTGCCCCTGGGATTGGGTGAGCATCTGAAAAATATGCTCATTGGTTCTTCACGGGGTCTGTCTAGCCCTTTGCGATAATGATCGTGCAAGGCTGAACTCACTGATCATGCAAGGTCGATCAGGATGTTTTCTTTGTCAACTCTGAGCTATAGCTCGATCGTGATTAAGTTGACAAGATGCTCTATTGGCTGATCCAACAAGAAGATTTTGTCACCTTCGAGGATATCGAAAATGTGGAAATCAAGGATCACTCTGCTGCGCCCCTCAGGCACAACTCGGATAATTCCTTTGTTTTCCAACATCTGGCCGTTGATCCCTTTCAGGTGCTTACGAAAGATCATGGACAACTTCTTGTGTGTCAGTCCCCTCAATAGGTGGAGGGCATTAAAGCTAGCATCGACTAACTTCTGCTTCCTCCGTCATTCCTTGCTCGTAACCGCAAATAGACCCTTGGTCTGCGGTCGTGACTTTCGGAATGAATTACTCAGACCTTGAGCGTGCACACCTAACGTGGCAGATCCTTAAGGGAATTCTCTTGGTCTGGGGGTTTTTGTTCACTCACGTCGTGTGGTTGGAGGCAGTGGATCTAATGAAGAGTGAGGATTTGCTGTTTGGTTCATGGGAAAGTCGGTGGGAGGGTCAGAAAACTGATCCTAAGGATGAGCACTATGTCTCAATCTACCAATGTTCGTTGTATGAGCACCATACCAAACTTCTCCCAGGTTGCTCCAAGTAGCTCATCTCTGAGCTTTGGGGATGGGATAGACAAACATACAAACTTCAACGTTCACTTTGATCCAATCTCCTCCAACTCCTCTTGCACTCCGATTGTACCAAAACTTTGCTTCCCCCGTCAGAGAAAAACAGGAAGAGTTCCGTCTTGGTTCATCCCGGGAATGTTAGGAGAGAACTTCTCCTCATCTATTGCAAGGAGTGTGAACAAATGATGGCAACGAGATTGGGGCGGATCACGACGCCATCAGATAACGGGGTGGAAGGATGATGGCAATTCCAAATACTCGCAAAATGGAACCGCCGGATAACTAGGAGAAAACTCCATGTGGTAGATGGTTATGGGGATAAAGTGTACGGCTAAAAAGATCCTATACTAGTGTTGCTACCGTTCCCCGGCAATGGCGCCAGAAAAGCTTGTTGGCACTCCTTAGCCTAACTAAATCCACAAGCGCACGGAGTACATTGTAGCCTTTCACCAGGGGAGTAGAAACCTGGATGTCAAATCCAAGGAGCGGTAGACGCGACTAGTCTAGAACTTTCCTAACTGGACCCACCAGGGGAGAAAAGGGTAAAGGGTGTAGAGAGCTAACCTTAGTTAGCCACTCGTTACCCCAGACAACCTATCTTAATCTAACATGATCTGCTTCGACGGCTAGAATGGGAAGAACTCAGAACGGGATGAGAGAGGGGTTCTTCCGGGCTCAGCACTACTGTTATGAGTACACCTGAACGTGGTGGAGTAGAAAGGATGGAAAGGGCTGTCACCACCTGCCGCCTACCACTGCAGTTCTGTGGGGTGCAACACAACCTGAGGTGACTAGCCAGCACAGGCACCATGCCTAAGCTTTCAGCCACTGACCTCCACCCAACGCGAAGGGCTATAGAGAAAACCCCAAACAAGAGTCGCTGTCACTCACGCAGACTCACGTACCCGCAGATCATAGATAGCCAAGATAAATTGTTGAAAGTAAAGAGTGAACTAGCGAGGTACTAAGGCAAGAGACCGAGGAACTTACTGAAGATATCTCTGAAGCTTTATTCCTCGGGGGCGGAACAATGTTGAGGCAAGGCCGAGATGACTCCCGAACTCCCTCTACACGCTTGGCTGTCACCCAAGCACTCACCCACTACTCTCTCTGCTCTACTCTAAGATAATAGTGGACTACATCTTGAGCCTTCTCTTCTCTCCAATAGATGGTGTATCTTGTGTGGAGGTGAAGGGCGCCTTTTATAGCCCACCAAGGGTGAAATCCTGCTTAGGAGTGACGCACACCTCCTGCTTAGCATCCACGCGAAAGATCAAGCATAGAGGCCACGCTTCCAGGCCAGCCGGCCTAAAGGAGGCCCTTCGGCCTGTGATTTCTGCCATCTGACACAATCTTTCTTGTGGACGCTCCTGATGATGTCCTGAGGTCGGTAGTTGCTGGTTTGGCGACGGTTACGACAGTTGGAGGCCGGCCGGCCTAGGGGAGGCCGTTCGGCCTAGCCCTGGCCCCTCTCGGCCCTCCGTTGCACCGACTCGCTCATCAACGGTTGCATGTTGTCCCTTGAGGCGGTTTTGGTTGCGTTGAGTTGAGGTTGTCCGAGAATCCAAGGTAGGTGGACCCTCCAATCCATGGCTTGGCCTTTAAGGTCCTCGGATCAAACCGACATCAAACTCACGGCTCATGATCATCCTTGGTGTGTTAGATAGCTTGTGGATCAAAACCGTGGCTAGAAGAGGCAGAAGGGGGCCGGTCGGCCTGGGCTAGGCCGGCCGGCCTGGCCCTGTGCCATTTTGGACTCCTGTTTTTCCTGTTTGCTCCTTCACTCACAAATTGTACAAAACTTGTGGAACTCATTAGTATAAATGATATTAGCATCATTATCACTATATGAGCATGAAATCCGGAGAAATGTTGGCGGTAAAAGTCATGGATATCGACCGCAAACACACGTAGCCTCTGGTTCTGTACCTGAGCCTCTCGTTCGCTTTCTTGTCCTCGGTGGTGAATCTGCCGCAGATGTAATCTTTAATCTCTTTGCGCCAGTCTTGCTTTTGAATGCAAAGGATCTGGGCGGGGTTGTTGGGTTCCGGCTCCCTTGCTGCTGGTGATTTTAGGACCTCGTACATGACCTCGGCCTCCAGGGGGGTTCCCTGAGCCGCCGCCTTAGCGAGCCTGTCTGCTTCTGCGTTCTCTGACCTTGGAATGTGCACCAAGGTGAAGCCCCTGAAGTTCTACTCCATTGCGCAGACTGCTGCGAGATAGTGTGCGTGGCTCAAATTCCTGGCTTCACTCTCTTTTTCGATGTGGTCCTTAATGACCTTGGAGTCCGCCCTGACCACGAAGCTTTGGTGGCCTAGCGCCTTCATCTTGCGGAGCCCAAGCAGCAGGGCTTCGTACTCGGTAGAGTTGTTGGTGCAGGGGAACTCGAGTCTGGCTGCGAATTTTGTCGTGTTTCTGGACGGGGAGATGATGACCGTGGCAATGCCTGCCCCCAGATTGCACTAGGCTCCGTCGCAGTTGACTATCCAAGGTAGGTCAGTGGGTTGTTTGAGCTCGATGGCGGGTGATGTCCATTCTGCTATGAAGTCCGCTAGGACCTGAGATTTATGGCGCTGCGTCTCTCGAAGTCCACTACATACTTTGAGAGCTCCGCGACCCATTTTCAAATGCGGGGTGATGCCTCCCTGTTTGCGAATAGGTCCCAGAGGGGCTGATCGGTTACCACTAGTATCTTGAAGCCCTCGAAGTAGTGCTTGATTTTCCTCTTGGCCATGATGAGCGCGTAAGCTATTTTCTCGAGCTCAGAATAAAGCAATTGCGAGTTTGCTAGGGCTTCAGAT
>CM027123.1:41427544-41526314 GCA_015476505.1 Urochloa ruziziensis
ATTTATGAAAAGTTGCTAAGGTCGAAGTGTGCCGGCGATGTTGGTCAAGTGTTTGAAAGCACTGAGCACTTGTTTGGGCATGGGACCGTAAGTTTAGTACCTGTTCGGAAGGGGGCGTGGCCTTGTCCTGCTTGCCCTGGGATTTATCCCCTGTCGCTGACACGTGGCTCAAGACCGAGGCCGGCCGGCTACGGCCGCGAAGTATGACCGGCTAAGGCTTGTGTCCAAGGGTAGTGGGCTCGGATTAACAAGCCCGGAAGACATGGGAACGGCCTGGTTAGCGTCGACCCTCGGGGTTGATGCTTTTCCGTGTGTTAGTATCCACCTTGCAAGGTTAAAAATCGGTTCGAGCTGTCTGTTTCTCGTAGCTAATGAGACTACTTGATCTCTTGCCGCACCGAGTAATGAAAGTGGAACATGATGATGATAAACTTGTTGCTTGCTCAATTGCTTGCTCCACTTGCTTGACTAGTACAGGTTGCTTACCTAAAATGGTTAACTTAACTAGAACCTGATGCTAAAATATTGAAAGTAAGGATCCACTCTTAATCGCTATTTGGCAAAACAAACCCACCAGCCAAAAAGCCTTGCATGTCTAGAAGTTGGTGATGTAGCTGTCACCCGACGGTTAAGTCTTGCTGAGTATTAGTATACTCAGCCTTGCTTGTTGAATTGTTTTCAGGTAGTGCTCTTGAGGGGATGGTTGCAGGTCTTACCTGGCCAACCACCCTTCCTCCCGGCTGGTCTGTTGTTTGGGACGAGGATGCTTCTGAGTGACGTCACGACGGCTTCACGTGATGTTACTTCCGATTTCGAATAATTAGTTTATTTCCGCTGCTTTCGAAAACTCTGATTTAACAGTTACTCTATGCATTAAACTTGGTTTGTAATAAATTACCTCAAGTGGGACCTATTTAATACTTGTGGATTGTTGTAATCTCTGGGACCCACCTTCGAGTGGGTATTTGTATGACTTGTTTCGCTCGAGGTAACTGTTCGTGGTTGCATCGGGCTCGACCCGACAGACTGTCAGATTACTCCGATTTAATCGCGTGATGACCAATGGAAGGTTAGCGCACTTAAGCCGGATTAATTTGAGCGGTTCTGCCACAGAGTAGAGCATATGTTGCAAACCAAATCAAAGCCTTGCAAGGGCATAAGATAGATAAAGAACATAGCCAAAAGAATATGATAGATCAATAATCATAACAAGGATTCAATGATTACATCTCAAGATCACCATACAACCCCATGAACATACGAAGGATTTACCCCATGTAGATCGGTGTTGAAGCGCTAATCATGGTGGTAAACTCCTTGTGAAGACGATCTCCTTGCTGTCCTCTAGGGTTCAACGTCGCCGGCGCCTCCGCTAGGGTTCCCAGCTCCGCTTCCTCCACGTGGACGGCTTCTGGTTTGGATCTTGATCAATCCTCGGTGGTTGCTTGATGTCTTGTCTCCTCTGGTGCAGCTCTCCTCATCTCTGGCGAATGGCGGCTCATATATACGCTAGGGTTGACGAATGCTTAGCCTCGAAGAAATTGGAGCACGTTTGGGCCCAAGAATGGGCCAGGCCGGCCAGCCAGGGGGGCTCCTGGGCCGCGCGGCCTGGGCCTTTTCTAGCCCTGATCCACTTCATCTTTCGCGTGCTGGTCCTTCTCCACGTCATCAGCCTATGTATGCTTTAGGCCCATCGTCAAATCACCAGAACTAGCCCAAATGTGTCGAGTTTCCTACAAAATCACAATATACTCCAAAATACAAGACACAAGTGGAAACGGGGTTGTTTCAGTGCCAAGTGGCGGGGTTAGCATTAGAATAAGCATGAAAATGATGTACAAACAACACTAAAATGGTGTCATTTAACAGTGCCAACAATTCCCCCACGCTTAGCTCTTGCTCGTCCTCGAGCAAGTCAAACTCCAACGGGTTGCAAACGATCTTGAGTTTAATCTTTACACATGATGCAACTGAAATCATTTAAGTCCTTTAACCATAATATCAGCGGAGCAACAAGAATAATCATAGTATGGACGTTCAATCATTTACTCAAGCCAAATCATCTCCACCGCTTTTTCCTTTCGCTAAAGAACTCAAAACTCACCAGCACATCGCTTTCTCACTTTTCCTTGGAGGGTTTTTCTTCTTTTAATAAAAAACAAATCATCCTGCAAAAAGAGTTAGACCAGAATTCTTTTCCAAGTCCTCACAAGTCTCTCATTTATCAAGTGGCTATCCTATCTCATTTTTCAAATCCTTTCCTCTCAAAATTCTCTCTCAATATGGTGGAGCTATAGGAAGGCTAGCCAAGTTAATGCAAATATTATCAAGCTAAGAAAGTCCTCTAATGGTGTTCACCTTCCGAGCCAATGATCATGAGAGTATAATCATAGTGTGAGGGGTTCAAGGATAAGAAGATATAGAATGGTGGACATGTGCAAGGGCAAATAAAATGAATGACTTTGAGGCACTAATGCCGTCCTCATCGTCGGATTGCACATGGTTGGAGTTGAGGATATATCTTTGACGAAAGGTCAGTCTTCTCTTGCTCTTCAAATGATCTCCAACATGTAGAACAGTCCCTCCTCAATTTATTTTATTTTTCTTATATTTTCTTTCATAGTTTTCTTTCTTTTCTTTCTTTCTTTTTCTTTTTCTTCTTTCTCTGAATTTACAACTCTTTTCCGAACACCTTCTGAACCCAATCTTTTGTATACGAGATAACAAATATTAATAACAACTCCACGATTATTCTGAACTCCAGGGGACCCAGGAACACCCCTGGCCGGCCGGCCAGAGGCCCTCTGGGTGGCGCGGCCAGGCCCTTTTCTGGCCCGGTCACGTCTCATCTTTTACGCACGTCTTCCAAATAATCTCCAGAGTCTGTGTTCCTTCAATCTTGCCCAGAAACAGAATATATCCTCGTATATTTAGGTTGTGTTCAAGGGATTGATATAAAATAAAGAATTTTGGTTCAGGTTTTGGAATTCGGTAGATCATATGATCGTTCTAATGAAGAACTCTCATTACCGAATATTGTCGAGGCTAGCATGAAGAGTTGAGAATAAGGACATGATCATTGCTCGAAATTAGAAATCCCAAGAGAGAAAAAACCTAACTTAATGCATCACATCATCTTAGCGTATGGTGGAACAGATATTATCGAATTTAAAGCTTTGGATAGGTAGAAATCTCTCGACTTGGAAAATCATAAGGTCATTCTTATTGCAAGATTTTTCTAGAATTTATTAAACAAAATCTCCTCCAATTTAAGTGTTACTTGCAAGTGCTAAGCAAAATTCCAAGCTCTCGCTGAAGATCAAGCATGGGTATAGCGAGAATAAATTCTTTAATAAGCACCACAACCATGATTTAAATTTCAAGACAATGCTCATGATAAATTGCTTTTAAGAACAAAAATAATACTTGCAAGACATGCGATCCAAGCAATTTATTCAAGACTCAATTTTTTTATTTTTTTAAGACTCACACTGATTTAACAAGACTCTCAAACGACTAGCACACCGACAGAAAAGTAAATCTCATGACTCTCACACACCGACGAAACCTGACTCTATCAAAAGACACGACACGAGCTCGTTCTCCCCCACGCTCAAACCTTACGACGTCCTCGTCGTAGACAAAATAGGAGAAACATGAGGCTCGTGGAACCACTAGTGATGACGCCGCAGTTGCACTTGATGTTGCCGCCGCCCTTCTTCTTGTTGTCGTCCCTAGCGAACAACGCCCTCACGTTCCGGTTGAGGAACCTGAAGTCGTCGTCCACCTGCTTCTCCAGCTCCTGCAGTCTATGGTAGAAAGCTTCGATTGACCCAATGTAATCTTCGAGCATAGCAAACTGCTCTTGAATGTTTCTTCTGCATCCGGGACAACAATTCAAATGCGGAGCGAACGGATCGGGCTCACCATTACCTTCATTTCCTTGCCTGCTTGATTATTCTCTTGTGCTTCGTCTTCAGCAGGCTGCTCTTCCCACACGTAGTTGTCATTGTCGTCTTTCCCATCTCCCCATGAGCTAGGGCTACGGTCATCTTCCCAATCGTTGTCGCCAGCGAAGTCTTGCGGTTCTTCGGAGTAGTCCTTCCTCTTGCCGAGCAAGCACAAGGAACGCCTTGGGGGGATGATGACAGAGTTCGCAGGCACCTCCTTGGGCTCGTCATCGATGATCTCGATGACGGGGTAGCGAGGAGCGAGAGGCTTGGTGGGACAGAATCCTCCCACGCTCATCCGAGGCTGTAGATGCTGTCTCCTTGCGAAGACAGGCTGCAGATCACACCAGCGCACCTCCTGTCGAAGGAGGTCGACGGCAGCCAAGGGAAGGGGGCATGCCACGCCGCCTGGAGAGCTCTGGCCGCGCGGCCAGGGCTTTTCCGGCGACGGCTCGGCTCCGGTCTTCTTGCTCGGGTTCCTGCTGCTCCTCATGGCTTGCATGCACGCTAAGGGGGGTTTTCGTGGATGGAATGAGATGGTTTTCCTAGGGAGAAACCGCTTCTATTTATGTGCCGAAAGACTTGGACGTGAAGCCCATTCTTTCCTGGTTTAAACTTGCCAATCTCTGAAACGCGGTTTCTAGAGTATGAGACGAACAAAACTAGGGCTGATGGAGATCAAACGGGGCCAAGAACACCCCTTGCCATGCAGCCAGGAGGGGCCTGGGACGCGCGGCCTGGGCTCTTTTGAGCCCAGAGCAGCCCAAATTTTTATGGGGTCCACCTTGTTTAGTTTTGAGCCTATGGTTCGTCGGTTTTACGCAGAAACTAAACAGAGACAAAAACAAAAATAAAACTCAAACTATATACAAACGTACCTTGCTTAACGTCATTAGGCTTGACGTCCGACGTCATCTTCAAATGAATAGATGTCAATGTAATGAAGGGGGACGATATCCGGCTCCAAATCAACCTTCAACCGCTGTCCATTCACAACATATTGATCTCCTTTAATATCCATAATCGTTACCGCTCCTGTTGGTGACACCGAATGTACGACGTACGGTCCATCCCATTTGCTTTGTAACTTTCCTTTACCGAACAATTTAAATCTCGAGTCGAAAAGCAGGACCTTGTCGCCTTCCTTGAATTCTTTCTTTTGTATACGCTTGTCATACCATCGTTTCATTCTTTCTTTGTAAATGCTTGCACTGTGATAAGCCTTCAATCTTGTTTCTTCAAGCTCGCTAATTTGAATTCTTCTCTTCACTCTTGCAGCATCCATATCAAGATTCATT
The DNA here is from genome assembly GCA_015476505.1 of Urochloa ruziziensis. Taxonomy (NCBI): domain Eukaryota; kingdom Viridiplantae; phylum Streptophyta; class Magnoliopsida; order Poales; family Poaceae; genus Urochloa; species Urochloa ruziziensis. The sequence continues at coordinate 41,432,793 of CM027123.1, forward strand.
TCTTTTATAGCCCAATATGCCTTGTGTTCTAATTCAACGGGCAAGTGACATGTTTTTCCATAGACGAATTGATATGGGGTCATACCAATCGGTGTTTTTTGTGCTATTCTGTATGCCCATAATGCTCCGTCTAACTTCTTCGCCCAGTCTTTTCCACCCTTAAACACTGTCTTCTTTAGAATGTCTTTAATTTGTTTATTTGAGGTTTCTGCTTGGCCATTAGTCTGAGGATGATATGCAGTAGAATCTCTATGTTCAATCCTCATCTTCGTTAAACATTTGCCAACGTCCTTGCCAGTGAAATGAGTGCCTCCATCGCTTATCAAGACTCTCGGTACTCCATATCGAAGGAATATAACTGTTTTTATCATATGAATTGACTCCTCGGTTGATGCTTTTCTACACGGGAGTGCTTCCACCCATTTTGACACATCACTAGGATGTGTTCGAATCCATGTGAGTTGACGAATGGTCCCATGAAGTCTATGCCCCAAACATTGAATAAATCAATTTGCAAATTATAATTCAGCGGCACTGCATTCCTCTGTGATATATTTCCCATTCTCTGACATTCAGGGCAAGTTGCAACATACCTCTTTGCATCCTCATGCATCTGTGGCCAATAAAATCCGCTAGCCCATACCTTTGCCTGTGTTCTGAAGTGCCCATAATGTCCACCATACTCCGATACGTGACATTTTCTTAATATTTCTTCTCTTTCTTCCTTTGGTACACATCTCCTTAGCACTCCATCTTCTCCATATCTGTATAGGTATGGTGCGTCCCAATAGTACTTTTTCTTCTCCGCATACACTCTTCTTTTAGAATTTTTGTCCAAATGATCTAGGGGAATCCCTTTTAATGCACGTATGATGTCTCCCATCCAATTGTTTCTATCAAACACGCTATATAGATGATCATCTCTCCTTCTATCTTCAATAGGCTCTAGTTGGTCATCTTCTCGGTTCATTCTGGACAAATGATCAGCCACAACATTTTCTATGCCTTTCTTATCTCTGATTTCCACATCAAATTCTTGTAGCAAGAGAATCCAACGAATTAATCTTGGTTTGGCATCTTTCTTTGTCAGAAGGTACTTGATTGCAGCATGATCAGTGTAGACAATCACTTTTGAATTAACAATATACGATCTGAATTTTTCGAAAGCAAATGCCACAGCGAGCAGCTCTTTTTCAGTAGTAGCATAATTAACTTGAGCTTCGTTGAGTGTCTTACTCGCGTAATAAATTGCGTACACTTTGCCTTCTTTTCTCTGCCCAAGAACCGCTCCGACGGCACAGTCACTTGCATCACACATAATCTCGAACGGAAGGTTCCAATCTGGAGGTTGGATGATGGGGGCACTTATGAGCGACTCTTTCAAAGTTCTAAATGCTTTAAGGCATTCATCATTGAAATCAAAGGTCACGTTCTTCTGCAGAAGTTGTGTCAATGGCTTGGTGATCTTAGAAAAGTCTCTAATAAATCTTCTATAAAATCCGGCATGTCCGAGAAAGCTTCTCAATGATTTATTATCCATCGAAGGTGGTAGTCTTTCAACTGTCTCGATCTTTGCTTTATCCACCTCTATGCCTCTCTCAGAAATAACATGACCCAAAACTATTTCTTGTCTCACCATAAAGTGGCACTTCTCCCAATTAAGAACAAGATCAACCTCTCCACATCTCTTTAGAACTTTGTCCAAATTTTCTAAGCAATCTTCAAAGCTTGTGCCTTGCACTGAGAAGTCATCCATGAACACCTCCATAATTTCTTCAATAAAATCTGAGAATATAGCCATCATGCACCTTTGGAATGAAGCTGGTGCATTGCATAAACCAAAAGGCATTCTTCTATAGGCGAAGATATCGTACGGGCATGTAAATGTGGTCTTGTGCTGATCATCTGGGTGTATAGGAATTTGAAAGAACCCAGAGAACCCATCTAGATAGCAAAAACGTGAATGTTTAGCTAATCTTTTGAGCATCTCATCGATGAATGGCAACGGGAAGTGATCCTTCTTCATTGCTTTATTCAACTTCCTGTAGTTGACACACATACGCCATCCCGTTACGGTTCGTTGTGGAATTAATTCATTCTTCTCATTCTTCACCACTGTCAGTCCTCCTTTCTTTGGTACACAATGTACAGGGCTCACCCATTCGCTATTAGGCACTGGATAGATGATTCCAGCGTTCAACAACTTAATCACTTCTTTCTTTACAACCTCACGCATATCATGGCTCAGTCTTCTCTGATGCTCAACCACTGGTTTGTATTCATCCTCCAATTGTATACGGTGCGTGCAAAATGCTAGACTAATCCCTTTCAAGTCCTTGATAGTGTAACCAATCACTTTCTTGTGTTTTCTTAATAAATTCAGCAACTTTTCCGTTTCCTCTGAGCTTAAATCTTTGCTTACAATCACCAGATATGTCTTCTCATTCCCTAGAAACGCATACTTCAATCCTTTAGGGAGTGGCTTTAACTCAACATCAGGCACCTCTTCTTGTTCTTGAAACAGATTTCCAATCTCCTCAAACGAATTCTCGCAACTTCCGTCTTGTGGTTCCAATGCTTCCTTTGCCTCTTCTAACTCTTCATCTTGCTCGTGGGCGAGTGACTCGCCCTCTAACGCTCGTTGAAGTGGGTCTCTAAGGTTCTCAACAAAACAAATACTCTCTATCTCTTCGTTGTCAAGAGTGAGATGTATAGGAATACGGGAAGCGGGTAGAAAGTTGTATGTGTATTTAGTTCCATCAAGATTAATGGTTACTTTACCCTTCCCATCATCAAGAACAGCATCAACCAACTTTAGAAAAGGTCTACCAAGAATTATATTATCATGCTCTTTGTTGTAGACATCAATCACAAAGAAATTGGTTGGAATTGATTTACCAGACATGGCAACATCTAAATCTTTAAGCATACCCAAAGGTTTTATAGTTCTACCATCTCCCATAATCAATCTTGTAGAAGTTGGTGCTAAGTCTAAGGTCTTGTTGTAGCCTAGAAGTCGATTGTTATAAAGCTCATCATAAATTTTAGATGATATGACACTTACTTGGGCTCCGATGTCGCATAAAGCATAGCAGATTAATTCTCCATTGATCATACATCGAATGTGTGGTGTAGGTAGCTGTCTTTCCTCCATATCTTCTCCTTTTATTGCATAAATCTTGGCCAAGCTTGCGAAGGGAGAGGACTCCGGTTTTGCTCCCATTATCCTCTTTGCTTCTGCAACGTAGTCAGGATCTACCTCTGCTTCGTCCTTGAATAATCTTTGAATGATTTCTCCAGCTGATTCCTTGTCCAAGACGTATCCCGTGTGTTTATCTGGCGGAAAATCCACTTCTACAGCTCGCACTGAACCTTGTTGCATTGGAAACGATCTTATTTTGTTGAATATTTCTCCAAAGTCTATGGGAATCCAATCCAATTGCTCGAACTCTCGCAATGATTTTGCATTTGCTAAGCTTCTGGCCTCCGATGTCTCTGGTTTGTCATTTTTATTGCTTCGGAATGACTCTTCTTCATCATGTATGGGTTCTTTCATCTTCTCCAATGTTAATTCCTTGATTGGTTCCGCTTTCTTCACTTCCGGGGCTATATTTCTAAAAATTACAGCAAGTACTCCACCTCGAGTTCCTTATTCTACGCTGCCCGAAAGCCTTGATTCCCAGTCTCTTTGTGTTGCTGCCCCTTTAATAATTCTTTGAAGGATTTGAGCAGCTTCCGTGAGTGTTTTATCCATGAGATCTCCTGAACACATACGAACAAATTGCATGCACTCGGGGGTTAGGGAAAAATAAAAAGTATGCAATAATATGTCACCAGTGAATCCAAGCTTCGGTCCTTGCTCGATTAATCCGTTAAAACGATCCCAGGCTTGATCAATTCCCCCTTCTTCTCCTTGCTTGAAATTAACCACTTGCTTCCTCAAGTCTTGCACCTTGCTTATGGGAAAGAACTTCCCGCAGAATTTTTGCATCAATAGATCAAAGTTTCCTCTTGCTTCGAAGGATGCAAGCGCATACCATCTCTTTGCTTCATCTGCAAGTGAATAAGGGAAAATATTCCACCTGAACCAAGCTAATGGAACACCTTCTTGTTGAATTGTATTGCATAGCATCATGAAACGCGCAACATGTCCATATGGGTTGTCAGTCTCCACCCCTCTGAATGGATTTGCAGCCGCCATCCTGATGATCTCCGTGCTAATCTCATACTTGGTTGCTTCGAGCGTCGAATCTGATTTTTGAATGTTGAAATCCTCAATGCGCGGGCTTGCATAATCTCTCAATGATTTCTCTGGTTCTCCAACGGGTTGGATGATAGACCCCATCTAGACAATGAAAAATAAAACAAAAACAAAAAGATTTCTACAGAAAAAGTTAGATGTTAGTAGCCAACAAAATTAATACAAAGTTAAACATAAATAACTAGCTTGTTCCCTGGCAACGGCGCCAGAAAAGCTTGTTGGCGCGCCGAACACGCACCAAGATCCACCGCAAGTGCACGGATCAGTTGTAGCTCTTCCCTCAAGAGAGTACTCCCCCAAGGTTATCAATCCACGAAACAAGTGGGTTCTTACGCTTAACTAAGCACTAATCGAGTTGGTAAAGACTTAGATATGAATACGATCTAATCTAAGTAGAGTAGAAGATCAATCTAGTCTAGGTTAGCAAGAACAGTTGATTATGAGCACAAGATATGAGGAACGGATGTTCACAGGGTCTAGGGTCACTTGTAGATGCATCGTATAACATGAAAGAACTGATCTAATCTATCAATCATAAACATGAACCAAGCTCAGCAGTTTTCCCTCCCACAAGCTGTCACCAAACAGGGGTAATCTGCTACTGAGCTACGAGGATCAAACTCTTGGCTAAATGATCTGAGGTGAGCAGAGCATATGTTGCAAACCAAATAAAGGCCTTGCAACGGCATAAGATAGATGAAGAACATAGCCAAAAGAATATGATAGATCAATAATCATAACAAGGATTCAACGATTACATGTCAAGATCACCATACAACCCCATGAATATACGAAGGATTTACCCCATGTAGATCGGTGTTGAAGCACTAATCATGGTGGTAAACTCCTTGTTAAGACGATCTCCTTGCTGTCCTCTAGGGTTCAACGTCGCCGGTGCCTCCGCTAGGGTTCCCGGCTCCGCTTCCTCCACGTGGACGGCTTCTGGATTGGATCTTGATCAATCCCCGGTGGTTGCTTGATGTCTTCGTCTCCTCTGGTGTGGCTCTCCTCGTCTCTGGTGAATGGCGGCTCATATATACGCTAGGGTTGACGAATGCTTAGCCTCGAAGAAATGGGAGCACGTTTGGGCCCAAGAATGGGCCAGGCCGGCCGGCCAGGGGGCTCCTGTGCCGCGTGGCCTGGGCCTTTTCTGGCCCTGATCCACTTCATCTTTCGCGTGCTGGTCCTTCTCCACGTCATCTGCCTATGTATGCTTTAAGCCCATCATCAAATGACCAGAACTAGCCCAAATGTGTCGAGTTTCCTACAAAATCACAATATACTCCAAAATACAAGACACAAGTGGAAACGGGGTTATTTCAGTGCCAAGTGGCGGGGTTAGCATTACAATAAGCATGAAAATGATGTATAAACAACACTAAAATGGTGTCATTTAACAGCGCCAACAACTTGGAATAGAGATATTTACCCCTTCACGGCAATCGCAGCACGCCAGTCATCATCAGTGATAAACTGACAGAGAATGAGACTCGGTAGGCTGCAACAGTCTTAGAGAAGTATCGATCCATTTTTAGGTATTCTCTACAGACTAGACGGGGATTAACCCCAACACCCATCGTATCACTTGAACCGGACAAACAACCTTTTGGCTGAATGATGCGATAAGGGAGGTAGGCACACCTGCATGTGGGTATTATTTACCCCATGTAAGCACCCACTTCAAGTGGTGAAGCACTAGCCAATCTTCATCTACCTCCACCTGTCTTTATTGTTGGGTCTATGTAATGCACCAAAAAAAGTGTATGATATCAGCCTTCTCTCCCATTATCAAGGACATCCTTTGTCCTTGTCGAGAACATCATGGAGGAATTCCTTGATGATTTCTCAGTCCATGGACAACCTTTGGTTTATGCCTCGCGGATATGGATAGAGTTCGTGAGAATCCCCAAAGGCTCCACCTTGTCCCAAATTGGGAGAAGTGTCAGCTGAGAAGGCCCCCATCATACAACCTCCTGATTGGATTCTTCCTATCAAGATCATGTGCAACGCTAGTAACCATACAATCGGGACAGAGCTGGATCAATGCAAGAAACCATCATTATCAAAAGCATTGACCAGAGTTCGACAAACAACGGAGAACGAACTGTCTGTAGTGGTATTCACCCGTGACAAGTTCAGACCCTACTTGGTCGATGTCAAAGTGTTAGCACACGGACCATGCTACGCCAAGATATCACCTGACCAAGAAGGACGACAAGCCACAACTCATCCGTTGGATTCTTGCTCCTTCATGAATTCGCTTCACGAATCAAAAGAAGAAGAGAGCAAATAAATACGTTGGCATATCATCTCCCAAGGATGCAAGTTCAAACATATGAGATGATACTCTCTCAAGGGTAGCTTCACAAACTTGGATTAAACACCCTTAGAGAGAAGGAATGCATTCACCTTATCAGATTTAACCAATGGGATTCATATCATATTGGTTTACTCCACCGCTGTAACCCACATGTGAGACCCGCAAGATTCTTAAGTGTCGTTCCACTTCTCACAGAGAATGAGCTACGGAAGTTTTTTCTTTCCTTCCGTATAAACCTCGTGCTAAAGTTCAGCAGACTGATCACTCGACCAACCAAGCACACACACGCTAAGAGTCTTTGTGGTGCCCATGATGCTCATTGAGTCAAAGGACTGACGAGCATCTTGGTGATCATGGACTAAACGTCCATAGTAGTTGAAGCACTTCATGTTGTGGATAAGGAGATGGGGACTCTCACTCCAGCCTTAGAAGTGCAATAGTGGGTTGGAAGTAAATCACCGGGTCGCAAATCCATACCATCTTCAGATAGTCAATCAGAAACATCGATAGAATATCATGAACAATCTGACATGGAGAAGGGATGGAAGGGCAATCACCCGAGACACTTTGTGCACACGAAACATCATTCCCATTAGGAGAACAAAAAGGTGAAACAGAGACCCCCAATCAGCCAGAGTCAAAATGATGAAATCAAATGGCTGAATTGGAGGATGGAGAAGGAAGGTTTTCCTTTATGCTTCATCTCCAGGACAATGACAGGGATGTTTTCAGTTGAAAATATTCCTCGAGCCCGACATCCCAAAACTCGAAGTTATGGACTACTACGAGTATGCGAGTTACTACCATAGTCCATGGACATGGCGAGACCTAAAATGTGCCATTATCTTAGTATAGGTTTGGGTGCTGAAATTTCCCTTTTTGTTTTTGATTTCCCAAAGTTTGTTTTTCTAGCAGCACCCCCATATTTTCCCTTTTGAATAAAATGTTGCTTTGTTCTTGCCATGCTTTTGGTGGTTGGTGCACACTTGTGTGCCAACCACACCCCTGCTCTAACTCTACACTAAGTGCACAGAAAACAGGACGAGCAACACATCGACGAGCAGTCTTCACCCGTGCCCAAATAACCACATGGCAGCCATCCACTGAGATTCAACTATGCACGGAGGTTTGAAACCCTTTCTTCCATTTCCTTTCTCGGTTTTAATTCAAATACGAGCATGAGTTCATGACAATTAAAATTTGAATGAAACACCTAGAAAGAGATGGGAATCCTACATGTTTATCAAAGGTGCATAAGCTTTATTTCCTTTGCAAGTACCGATGTGCCTTTGGAACTTTATGATAGGATCACTTGATCTTTCGCTTATTGACTCTTACGATATAATGACATGAGAGGCTTGTTCTTTTCTAATTCAAAGTCTTGGAGAATTTCATTTTGAAAATGAAAAAAAATAAGGCAACTCTCATTCATGCTCAACTTACCAAGTCCTATCCAGAGCCATATCATACATGACACAGTTTTGAAACTCCACACAGCTATCTTTACATTTTGAGCTTGATCAAACATCGTGCCTTCTGAGACATGCATGTTCTTCCTAGTACTTTGGTCATCCACGTACACGTTTCATCAAATAAAGTCCATCATAGAATAAAAGTCCATCAAAAGTGGTTCTCAAGTAGCTCTTCATCCCCCTGAAAAAAACGAAGAAAAAAAACATGAGTGGGAGGTCCTACTCGAGCAAAAAAAAAAGAAGGGGAAAGATGGAAGAAGCTAGAATCAAATACCACTCAAGGACATTCATCATCAATCATCCACATTCACTTGCACATGACCAAAGTTCATGGTTGACATGATCTCTCGGAGACAAGTTATTTGATCTCGCAACATAGATGGAAGAGATAAGCATTTCTATCGATCCCTACCTTGAGCCCCACATATAACCTTGTAGAGGTAGGTGAGGCTACTTGAAAAGCCTTAGTGAGGATCAAACACTTTGAGCGACTGAGTGGCTTGAGAGAATGAGAGTATGCCTCCATATTTTGAAAAAAAAATCTCCAAGTACTGAGAAGGAGGAATCAGGCTCTCCGTTGATTTATTCTGAGGTTCAATAGGTGAAAGTGAAGGTGTTAGCCACCTGGAATCCAAGGTATGAGGGAAAGCTTTGAAATAATTCTTATGCATACTCTTGATTTCATGACCCTAGGCTTTGCTTGATCCTCTGGATCTAACTCAACCCTTTGCTCGGGACGAGCAAAGTCTAGGTGTGGGGGCGTGTTGGCGGTCGATATCCATGACTTTTACCGCCAAGATTTCTCTGGATTTCATGCTCATATAGTGATAATAATGTTAATATCATTTATACTAATGAGTTCCACAAGTTTTGTACAATTTGTGAGTGAAGGAGCAAACAGGGAAAATGGGAGGCCATTTGGGCTCAGGGCCAGGCCGGCCGGCCTAGCCTAGGCCGGCCGGCCCACTTTTTCCTCTTCTGGCCACGGCATTGATCCACAAGTTTACTAATGTATCAAGGATGATCATGAGCCGTGCATTTGATGTCGGTTTGATCAAAGGACCCAGAAGGCCTAGGATGGGATAAACATGGATTGAAGGGCCCACAACCTAGGATTCTTGGATAGCTTCAACCGAACGCAACCGTTACCGACTTCAGGACATCATCCAAGCCGTCCCTGCAAAAGTCGGTGCCACTTGGCACCAGGGCCAGGCCGGCCGGCCTAGATGAGGCCGACCGGCCTCCCACCGTGGCCTCTACGCTTCCTCTTTCGCGTGGAAGCTAAGCAAGTAGTTGGCGTCACTCCTAAGCAGGATTTCACCCCTGGAGGGCTATAAAAGGCGCCCTTCACCTCCACACAAGACACACCATCCATTAGAGAGAAGAGAAGGCTCAAGATGTAGTCCACTATTATGTTAGAGTAGATTAGAGTAGGGAGAGAGTGGGTGAGTTGCTCGGGTGACAGCCGAGCTTTGTAGAGAGAGTCCGGGATTTCTTCCTCGGTCTCGTCTCAACATTTCCGCCCCCGAGGAATGTATTCAAGAGTCATCTTCAGTATGTCCTCGGTCTCTTGCCTTTAGTACCTCGCTAGTTTACAACTTACTTTTAGCAAGTTATCTTATCTATTTGATCTGCGGGTACCTGAGTCTGCGTGAGTGACAACGACTCTTGTTTGGGGTTTCCTCTATAGCCCTTCGCGTTGGGTGGAGGTCAGTGGCTGAAAGCTTAGGCGTGGTGCCTGTGCTGGCTAGCTACCTCAGGTTGTGTTGCACCCCACGGAACTGCAATGGTAGGCGGCATGTGGTGACAGCCCTGTCCGTCCTTTGTACTCCACCATGTTCGGGTGTACTCATAACAGTAGTGCTAAGCCCGGAAGAACCCCTCTCTCACCCCGTTCTGAGTTCTTCCCGTTCTAGCCATCGAAGCAGATCAGATTAGATATAGATAGTTTGTCTGGGGTAACGAGTAGCTAACTAAAGTCAAGCTCTCTACCCGCTTACCTTGTGCTCCTTGGTGGGTCTGGTTAGGAAAGTTCTAGGCTAGTCGCGTCTACCGTTCCTTGGATTCGATATCCAGGTTCTTACTCCCCTGGTGAAAGGCTACATCGTACTCCGTGCGCTTGCGGATTTAGTTAGGCTAAGGAGTGCCAACACCTGTTCTTCACCTGCACGAATGCAATCAAGCCGCATTCTACACCTGCAATACTTAAGCCAAGGCAAACGTCAGTCCACACCACGTTGTCAATCACTCATCACACCAGGAAGCGACCATCCACCGGTCCTTGGACACATCCGGTACTCAGACACATGCTGAACTGTATGTCTAGCCTCGTAGCAGTAAAGTAGAAGAGGGAGCTGATCCTGCTCCGGTACTCCTTCTGGTCCACTAGTTCTCCGTCCTCATCTGCATCCAAAGCTGTAGTCGTACTCATCGGTCTAGTCATCAGCTTGGAGTCGCTCATGTCGAACTTCTTGAGAATGTCCTTTATGTACTTGCTTTGGTGCACGAACGTCCCATCCTTGTGTTGCTTGATCTGTAGCCCGAGAAAGAACTGCAACTCTCCCATCATCGACATCTCAAATTCCCTGCTCATATCTTCTACAAACTTGGCAACAATACTGTGAGAAGAGCAACCAAAAATGATATCATCCACGTAAATCTGAACGATTAAAAGATCATTGCCATTCCTCAACAAGAAGAGTGTCTTATCAACCATTCCCATTTCAAACCCCTTGCTAAGCAAGAACCCCCTCAACCTACCATACCACGCTCTGGGTGCTTGCTTTAGGCCATATAATGCTCGGTGGAGTTTGAACACTCGGTGTGGGTAACTCTCACTCTCAAAACCCGGGGGTTGCCTCACATACACTTCTTCCTCGATCACTCCATTCAGAAAGGCACTCTTCACGTCCATTTGGTACAATTTGAACCCTTTAGCAACAGAGAATGCTAGAAGGATTCGAATTGCCTCCAAACGGGCAACAGGAGCAAATGTCTCCTCATAATCTATCCCCTCTTGCTGCAAAAACCCCTGAGCAACCAACCTCGCCTTGTTTTTCACAATCTCTCCATCCTCACCCCTCTTGTTCTTGAAAACCCACTTGGTTCCTATGGGATGGCAATTTGGAGCTGGTTCTACTAACTCCCACACCTGGTTTCTCTCAAAGTTTCCAAGCTCTTCATGCATGGCATTGACCCAATCAGAATCAGATAAAGCGTGTCCAACATTTTTGGGCTCGAAAGACGCAACAAAGGCAGAATGAGCGAAATGGGAGATATTCTGTGACCTTGACCGTGTAGTGCGTTCATTCAAGTCACCTATGATCCTCGAAGTCGGATGATTCTTCTGCACCAGCCAAGGAGCTTCTCGCCTCGAGATTGCCTCCCCCTCAACATCAGCTTCCACTTGAACTCGATCATGTGCGCGACTCGACGAAGGTGTCTCAGAGGGGCCGTCGTCGAAAGTCGTGGTAGTAGTGGAAGTAGAAGGTACATGATCTTCAAACGGTGCATGATTCTGCTCGTCATCTTTCTCATCAATCTGTTCTTCCTCAAAGATGGACTGTCCCAACTCGTCGTCACCTGCACACTCAAAGACAGAAGAGCTACACGGAATGGTCTCGTCGAAAGTGACTTCGCAAGTCTCCATGATTTGGTTAGTTTCAAGATTGCGCACACGATATGCTCGAGAGTGATTAGCATAACCAAGAAAAATTTCATCCATCGAACGAGACTCGAACTTGTCAAGATTTTCTTTCTTAAGAACGAAACACTTGCAACCAAACACCCAGAAATGAGTCACACGGGGAGAACGACCATGGAAAAGCTCATAGCAAGTTTTCTTCTGGAAAGCATGAAGGAAAATTCGATTTGAAACATGACAAGCGGTATTCACTGCCTCGGCCCAATACTTTCTAGGAGTCCTATGCTCATCTAGCATCGTCCTGGCCATCTCGCAAAGAGTTCGATTCTTTCTCTTGACAATACCATTTTGGCAAGCAACATATGGCGAATAATATTGATGTTCGAGACCAAGATCACGTGAAGGACCGATTAGGCGACCAGAGGGGGGGGGGGGGGAGTGAATGGGAGCCGATAAAAAATTTCTTTCCCGAATTCGGCTTCTCCCAACTCAATCCAAATCCAATGGACTGACCCTACCAAGATCACGTAGCTACTGTGAGGCTACTGACCCTAGGAACAAGATCAATGCAGCGGAACTCGAATCGATCGAATCGAACAAAGCAAACCCAAAACAGCCACTCTCGACCAGGGGCGGTCACACCGCCATGGGAGGGTGGTTGCACCGGCCTGGTCAGCCCCCTCACAGCCAGGGGCGGTCACACCACCTTCCAGGGGCGGTTGCACCACAAATAACGGTCACACCGCCTTCCAGGGACGGTTGCACCGCTCCTGCGCTGATCTGAGCGAAAAACCCGAGCGCAAAGTCAACTCGAGAACGGATCTCCCAAATGGCTTGGGCTTTTGAGACGAAACTTTGGGTGGATGATATACACCTCAAGGAGAGGCTATGCCCCAAAAATCTTGGCCTCAAATCCTCTAGAACTCCAGGAATTTCAGATCTTGCGAAGAACACCCACACCTCGAGTTCATCGGGGAAACTTCAAACCTAGACCGATTCTCGGCGTTTGGGGGCAAGGGATCACCAAGAAAAGAGGCACAATGCACTCATGCGTGATTTCCTCAAAGAAATCCCAGAGAAAACGGGCTAGAGAGTGAAGAACAAAAATCCCCAAAAATAGCTCCGAAAATAGCTCTGAAAATGGGAAAAAGAAAAGTAGCTCGGGAAATCAAAACATGGCACAATGATCATTAGATTAAGCTCAATCAAACCACCATGAATTCACCTACACAAACTACAAATGATTCAAGCAAAGTTCTAGGTGGATAGGATGAAAGGAAATAAACAAGCCTAGAGAAATTAAAACTGGAGACATAGTAGATACCAACCCCTAGGGGGTCTAATATATAGTCCAAGTGGTGGTGCTCTAATGACTCAACTACCCCTAAGTGATACATACCCCTCAGGGGCAAATTTGACATTTCGATACGAAGATTTTTTCGGCTGGGACACCTTCCACCGCAAGCTTGCTTCCCTCCGACGCAAACCTTGCGATCACGGCGCGTGTCCTCCGGATCGAAGCTCCTCGACGCTCACGGGCGACCTGCCCAGGTGGTACCGGTCTGACCGCCCCTGGCTGGCAGGCCGGGACGTTGCTACATCGAGTCCTCGGCCTTGGTTTTGAGGCCCAGACCAAGGAAAACCGTCCACTCGATGGTCTTCTGGCCAAACCACCAAACCCCGCATGCAAGCTTCGGTTGTGAGCCGCTACCTTGCACCGGCTTCATGTCCGCGTACGAGCTTCGGTTGTGAGCTGCTACCTCGCACCGGATCCACGCCACCATGCTCGTTCTTGCCACCATGTGAACCGCACTTGATCCATCTGGTCACCGGGTCCCTCGAACCAAGCCTACTTGTCTCTCCGCTCCTCGGAGGCCACCATGGCTAAGACCTTTCGCGCATGTTCTTCACCTGCACCATTGCAATCAAGCCGCATTCTACACCTGCAATACTTGAGCCAAGGGAAACGTCAATCCACACCATGTTGTCAATCACTCATCACACCAGGAAGCGACCATCCACCGGTCCTCGGACACACCGGGTCCTCATCACGACAGAAGGCATCAAAACGAGTGTTCTTAAATTCCGTACCATTGTCACTGCATATAGCTCTCATGGCACCACCATTACTCTCGTTTTTCAACCTCAAAATCAGATCTCGAACAAACTCAAAAGTGTCATCCTTAGACGCCAAGAAAAACACCCAAGCATACCAAGAATAGTCATCCACTACCACAAGAACATACCACTTCCCACCGACTGAGCGAACTCGGGTGGGACCAACCAAGTCCATATGCAAAAGCTCCCCTGGACGCTCAATCATAACATCAGTCAAAGGTGGATGAGAAGCAGCAACCATCTTACCATGCCTACAAGGTGCACAAACCAAATCTTTCTCGAACTTGAGCTTGGGCAATCCTCGGATAAGGTCAAGAGCACTCAAGCGTGTGAGTAAATCAAAGCTCATGTGACCCAATCTCCTATGCCACTTCCAAAGCTCAGAAGAAGTACCAGCGATCAAACACCGTGAAGGACCAAAAGATCGAGACAAATCAGCACGAAAAATCTGTCCCTCGGGAATAATCATACACACAAGATCACCTCGAGAATCAAGAATCCGAGAATCACCACTCTTAAACCGAACCTCATAACCCTCATCAAGAGGCTGAGAAACTGAAAGCAAATTAAAACCAAGATTCTTGACAAGAGCCTCCCGTTTCAGCACAAAACTGTCACTCACCTTAATAGCACCCTCAGACAGCACTCTACCTCTACCCTTGTCCCCAAAAGTGATGTGCTGCCTAGACACCATCGGGGTGAGGCTGGAGAACCACTTCCTATTTCCTGTCATATGCCTCGAACAGCCAAAATCCATCAACCAAAAGTTCTCTAAACCTCCCACCTGCACAATCAAAGGCAAGAACGAGAATGAGCAAACGACTCGACACTGGGGATAGCACAAAAAGTGTTAAACCAGTCTCGGGCCATCTGCTCAAAAGAAGGGTTAGCAAAATCAACACTACCACGTGAAACCCTCTCGTCTCTCACCGTCGGACCTCTAGCACCACCCGGGGGAAAACGCGGCCTAGACTCTCTCCTAGCCTCAAAGCTATAGTCAAACCTCCCTGCACCAAACTGACCACGAGCAGGAGGCCGCCTAGCAAACTCATCACGAACTGGAACACCACGACTACCCAACGAAGGAACTGTACGCACAAAAGCCTCTCTCCAAGGCAAGGGTGAATGAGACACAGGCACACTACGGGAAGAGTAGTACCTATCCCTGTTACCCAACTCCTTCTCTCGTCTCACCTCCCTCTTCTTCCTCCAGCAAAACTCTTCTAGGTGACCATCCCTTCCACAATGATCACAATGGAAGCGGACTGGTTTTGGCTTTGGGGTTTCTCTCGGCTGTGCCTTCTCACTTCTCTGGTAAGCCCCACTCCTCACAAAAGTCACTCTCCTCTGGAAGTTGTTTGTCTTTGGTGGAAACTTGGGAGGATCTGGAGTGGTGTCAAGCTTGTTCAATAGGTGGTTGGGCTTAGGTGTGAAGCTGTTCTTTGGTGGAGTTCTCTCAAGTGGTGTTGGGATGTTTGAGGTGGAACTGGCTTGCTCTCTCTCTTTCTCACAACCACTCTCATCAACCTTCTCAGAACCCAGACCACGACCATCGGCTCCCTTGAACCCAGCAATCAACATCTTAAGCTGTGGTTCATGACAGGACAACCATCCCAAACACTGACGCAACTCATCATTCTCATCTTGCAAACGATCAATAGATTGTGATAGCTCAACATTCATCAAAGCAACAACATCACAAGCAGAACAAGAGTTTGCAATAGGAGATTTCAATTCAGCTTCAAGCGAGCTAATCATGGTACGAGATTCAAGCAACTGAGCATGCAAAGTAGGACAAGAAGTACAAGCACCTAGCAAAGAAGATCTAGACTTCAACTCAGCAAGCTCAACCCTAGCTCCTTCTAGATCATCTAAGCATGTCATGTGTTTTTCCTTAAGAGCAACCAGATCAGAAAGGTGCACATCACAAACTGAGCATTCAAGTTCATCAGAAACAACATGAGCATCTTTCAACACAACAATCTCAGACTCAAGCTCAGCTATCCTCTTCCTGGACTCATCAAGCAAAGACTCAAAATCCATTGCCTTCTTTCCAGTCTCAGAAAGTAAGGCCTCAAGCTCCGCAATCCTTTCCTTCGACTCTCCTAGCAAAGACCTAAACTCTCTCTTCTCCTTGTTCGTCTTCCTAAGCATATCATCACGATTATCGACCAACTCTTCTAGCCTAGCAATCTCCTTACGCAAAGAGGTGGGATTGGTCAATACCTCATCCTCGGAGTCGGAGTCGGAGTCGTCCTTGCTCTTCATGTTGTCAGAGTCGTGCGCCATGGTGCAGTAGTCGACAGCGGTGAAGGAGATGCCGCTGAAGTTGCGGTTCATGTGCTTCTTCTCCTTGCAGTGGCCACGGTCTTCATCCTCGCTGCTCGAGCTTGACAACGTGTTGGTGGAGCTCGTGTCGATGTCGCTCGCATCAGCCACTATCGCTCGAGATTGGTTCTTCTTGTGTCCACCGTGCTTGTTATTCATCTTCCTCTCCTCCTTGTTCTTGTGCTTGGAGCGGTACTCGTCCTTGGAGCGGTGCTTGTGCTCATCTCGCGGTCGGTGCTTGGAGCGGTACTCGTCCTCGGCGATGAAGTGGCCCATCTTCCCGCACCTGTAGCACGTACTCCCGGCGTGCCTCGAACCCTTCCGGTTCTGGTACATGCGCTCGAACCTCCTCGTGAGCAACGCGAGATCCTCCTCGCTCAACACCTCATACTCCTCATCTGGAAAAGACACAAGAGAAGACAAGGCAAAGTGTTTGGAAGTGCGGTGATGTTGGCTTTCATGTTGTTGACTATGCCAGTAAAGCGCTGAAACATAGCATCAACCGACTCACCAGTCAACTGCTCAAAGTTCTCGTACTCTCTGCAATACACCGAGAAAAGCCTAGCCTTCACATGGCTATCACCACCGTGGGCTACCTTGAGCTTTAGCCAGATCTGGCTAGCTAGGTCCTCGCCCAAAACCTGCTCAAACTCCTCAGTCGACAAAGACGAAACAAGTAATTGACAGCCCTAGCGTTGGCCTCGAACTTATCTCTTGCATCCTGGGCATCTAAGTTGGTAGGATTGACATAATGTTCATCTTTGGTCACATCCCACAACAACTTTCCCTTGCCTCGCAAGAAAACACCCATCCGCGCAACCCAATTCGGATAGTTCTTCCCATCGAAGTGCGGAGGCCCAGAACCCCGATCTTGGTACGCCATCTTTGGATCTTAGACTGGTTAGAGTCGCAAAGACCCGTAACCGGCTCTGATACCAATTGTCACACCCTGAAATTGTTGGATTTCAGGATGTGATTAGAAACAAAAATTAAACAATGATTTCTCATAATTTTAAAACTTTTTACAACATTTATTGGTTTTACAGCGAATTTAGCATAGGAAAAACAATTAGTTGTTCTTTTAAAATTAAATACGTTTCTCATGTGTGTTGCATTCATGCTGATGCATTTTGGTGTTCCATGAGTGCTCGGGTTTTAAAATGCATTAATGCAACGTTTAGGTTCTTCTGGGAATTTTTTGGACTTTTCCGGAAATTAATTCTCCTATTTCTAGAGCTCTTTCTATTTATTAGAAGGCTCTATAATCCTTTTGTGAGCTCCTAATATTTTATTTGGACTCACCTTTTCCCAATCTATCTCTGGGAATTTTCCTGGAATTTTTGGGATTTTCTAAGTATTTTTCATGCTTTAAAACAATATCTAGCTTTGTCTGGATTTGTTTTTGTATTGGAAAATATTTTCAGAAATAATAAAGCAAAACCTTAACCCTAACGGATCGGGCCGAGCCACCCCAGCCCGACCCGACCCGCTAACCCCGCCCCGGCCCGTTTTGGCCCAGCAGGCCGCCGCCGCCGCCGGCTTGGCTCGGCTTCCGTGCCTGACCAACCTCGTGGCCCGCGCTGCGCCTATAAAGGGCGGCCTCCTGAGCCCCGTGCGCCCTTTGTTGACCCTGCCGCCACCCACGCCACTTCGCAGCGCCGCCGCTGCACAGAGCCGCCGAGCGTCGCCGCCGGCCGTCGCCCGATTCAACGCGCGCGATGGCCGCCGGACGAAGCCAACCCCGCCCGGAGCTTCCCCAAGCCGAGCCGCACGCCCGCCGTCGGTCTTCATCGCCCGAACGCCACCGGAGCGCCGTCACCTTGAGGCGGACCGAGCCGCCGTCGTCCGCCCCGGCGCCGGCCGAATTCCCGCCGTCCCCGTCGATCTCCGCCGCCGGTGAGCGCCTCCACGTGATCCCCTCAACCTCCTCTCTCCGTTTCCAACCTTGGCCGAGCCCCTAACCGCCCGGAGCACCGGCGATTTCGCCATCCAGAGCCGCCGGTCGGCTGGTACCGAAGGAAGAAGAAGCCCCCGCTTTTGCGATATAGCCCCCGAGGAATCCTGTAATAACTTGAGAATACTTTGTCTTGGTTATTTTACAGAGAACACCCTATACCTTTTAGATCCTTTCATCCTAGCCCAGGCTCTGCACTTTTGCAGATCTAACCCCAAAGTTTCTGCATATTCAGTGACTATTCACTGAGTCTTGTGAAATTTCTCTGCTAGCCCCTGTCGGCTATAGTTAATCGCGAATAGGTCCCTACAGCCTTTAAATGCCCATAGATTCCACGTTTTAGCGCCGTTTTGATCCGTTCAAGTTGTGTTAGGTTTGTGTTGACGTAAACAACACGCTAGTGGTGATGTTCCCGCAACTTGTGCTTTTATAAATTATTTCTAAATTAATTTGATTAATGTCTAATCAAATGTCTTTTCCTGATAAAAGCAAATTAGGGGTACATATCGGTTTTCATAACAAATGTCAAGATAACTAATATTATCTCACTATATTTCTAAATAAAACTCAATTAGAGCTACACCTCGGTCTTTCTAAATTAAATGTTAATTTGACTAATATATATTTCATTTGGTTTTCTAAATAAAAGTTAAATAGGTTATACCCCGGTTTTATAAATAAAGCTAACATGATTAATACTACTATAAATGCTTTCTAATAATAATTTGATTAGTTGAACACGAATAATAAAGTTATTCGATTAGATGTTTCATACAACTCTCTTTTTCTAAACATAATTGTTTAATTGGTCTAATCTCTACTTGAATGCTTATGATAAAATCAAACTAGGTTTAATTCGTGTTTCCAAATGCAAACATGAGTTGTGTTAATTACAAATAGGGTATTTCTCTGAAATAACCTATGCACATGATTTTACTGAATTAAAATATATCCAGCACATAGTCTTTTGCCTTATAACCAGAAATCATTCGCTAGTGGTTCCTTCTCAACCGTAGTCCCATTCTTAGCATTTCTCGTGTCTTTCGTTCGTAGCAACGAGCCCTATCGTTTAGAACGCTCTTTTAAAGCTTTTCTTTTGGTTGATGTACTGTTCTTAGTTGTCTCTCTTTGTTGCTTGTATGTTTGCTTTAGAGTGATTGCTTCGGATGATTGCTACGAGTAGGAGAAGGGACTCCATTCAAGGATCTCGAAGAACAAGAATTGAAGACATTCTGAGCATGCAGCTGTTATACTGGAATTAAGGGAAGTGTAGCATGGAACATCCTTGATACCTATACACTACTGCAACCATTTATACATACGCTTGTGTCTTAATTTGATTACCTTAAGGTTGTTCCTAGTCTTTTACCAAGTACCTTGTTATCCCGGGTTTATGCATATGGGTAGTCCTTTGCTAAGCGCAGCTACATCACCTTTATTCAGCTATTAATAGTGACTTAATAGTTCACTTCAACTTAATGGTAAAACCTGCTTTTTAGCAACATGGTTTAGGGAGCTAGAGCTTTGCTTCGTGCTTTGTTCTAGTGTCTCTCCGTAAGGTCCGGTTCATTAAGCGGCAACCCAGGAACCTGTCGCCGCCGCCGTAACTATTATGGCTCTGGTCTTGGATAAGTAGCTTGTGCATCTCTAGCTTACCAGTGGTTACCGAAAGGCGTATGTGGGGAACATGGGTGAGAGTATGGTTTGATCCATCGACGACGGTCTCACCTGCGCTCTGAGATCCGTTGGCTATGTCTCGTTAGGCACAGTCCTGTGTTGGAGTGTTTACGCTGCGCCCTGATACTCCACAAGTCGTGCCGAAAGGGCGAGGCCCGCGCTCTGGACGCCATTGACCCCCCTCATGCTGCGCCCTAAGCGACGGTCAATCTCGATACCTTGGGTCATGCTGCCTATGTTGAACCAAAACGGCTACTGTGTTTGTTAGGGTGCCTAGCGAAAAGCCTTGTAGCGTCCCTATGCACTCACACCTCGGAAGTGTGGTACGTGCGTGGTGGGGTTGAAAGCTCCTTTGAGCTTTTACGCTAACGGTTGGGGAAAGGGCGAAACCTCTGCAGAGTGTACATCTATCATGATAGCCGTGCTCACGGTCATGAGCGGCCTGGATCCTTTTTGATTAGAAGATGATGCAGAAGATGATGATGTTCTAAGGTTTTAATGATACTTACATCTTTAACTAGGGTTACAATCGGGAGCTCTCATATACTTGTAGTAACTAGGAGAATGATAAAACGAATCAACAAAAAGTGCTAAATGCAGTTCAGCCGTGTCAAGCCTCTCTTAAGCCTTCATGCATTCCTGTTATACTTGCTAAGTATGTTGAGATACTTACACTTGCAATCAATCAACAAAATCCCAGATGGGTAATCAGATGGAGCAGCGTTTGAGGCAGTGGCTGAAGATTTATCAGAAGACCTTCCGTACATCTAAGCTGTGGTCAACTAGTCGGTGTCCCTGTGGACTTGAGGCTCTACCAGATGATAGTTAATAAATTAGTCTTCCGCTGTGTCAAGGCATGTGTCCTTTGTAAGCTCTGATGTAAATTGTTTTATTCGAGCATTGTGTTCTCTGTAATACCATATTTGTAAGCTATATGTGTTGTGTGGACATCCTGGACACACATGTGGCAGCATTCGGGTTTCTGTGGGAATCCGGGTGTGACACCAATTGAAGGACCGATTAGGCGACCAGAGAGGGGGGAGGGTGTGCATGGGAGCCAATAAAAATTCTTCTCAAGATCTGGCTTCTCCCAACTCAACTCCAAAACCTACGAACCGACCTTGCCAAGATCATGTAGCTACTGTGAGGCTACTGACCCTAGGAACAGGATCAACACAGCGCAAATTGAATCGACCAAATCGAACAAGAATCGAACAAGAACAACCCAAAATAACACTTCTCGGCCAGGGGCGGTCACACCTCTCCCAGGGGCGGTTGCACTGGTCTTGCCTAGCACTCAGCCAGGGGTGGTCACAACGCCCTCAGGAGGCGGTTGCACCGGTCTGCCCAGGCAGCTCGGGAAAAACTGGAACCGAAAGTCAACTCGTGAATAGATCTCCCAAACGGCTAGAGCTCTTGAGACGAAACATTGGGTAGATGATATACACCTCAAGGAGAGGCTATTCCCCAAAAATCTCGGCCTCTAACTCACTAGAACTCCGGGAATTTCAAATCTAAGGAAAAACACACCCACCACGAGTTCATCCCGAAATCTTCAAATCTAGGGCGATTCCCGGCGTTTGGGGGCAAGAGATCACCAAAAAAAAGAGGCACAAGGCACTCAAGTGTGATTCCCCCAAATAAATCAGAGAGAAAACGGCCTAGAAATTGAAGAACGAAAATCCCCCAAAAATAGCTCCGAAAATGGGAAAAAGAAAAGTAGCTCGGGAATTCAAAACATGGCACAAAGATGAATAGATTAAGCTCAATCAACCAACCATGAATTCACCTATACAAACTACAAATGATTTAAGCAAAGTTCTAGGTGGAGAGGATGAAGGGAAAATAAACAAGCCTAGAGAAAATAAACTAGAGAGATTGCAGCCACCAACCCCTAGGGGGTCTATTATATAGTTCCAGTGGTGGAGCTCTAATGACTCAACTACCCCTAAGTGATACATACCCCTCAGGGGCAAATTTGACATTTTGACACGAAGATTTTTTCTGGCTGGGACACCTTCCACCGCAAGCTTGCTTCCCTCCGACGCAAACCTTGCGATCACGCCGCGTGTCCTTCGGATCGAAGCTCCTCGACGCTCATGGGCGACCTGCCCAGGTGGGACCGGTCTGACAGCAGGCTGGGCCGTTGCTACGCCGAGTCCTCGGCCTTGGTTTTGAGGCCCAAACCAAGGAAAACCGTCCACCCGATGGTCTTCTGGCCAAACCACCAAACCCCGCGTGCAAGCTTCGGTTGTGAGCCGCTACCTTGCACCGGCTTCATGTCCGCGTACGAGCTTCGGTCGTGAGCCACTACCTCGCACCAGAACCACGTCCCCTCACTCGTTCTTGCCACCATGTGAACCACACTTGATCCATCTGGCCACCGGGTCCCTCGAACCAAGCCTACTTGTCTCTCCGCTCCTCGAAGGCAGCAAATGGCTAAGACCTTTCGCGCCTGTTCTTCACCTGCACCAATGCAATTAATCCGCATTCTACACCTGCAATACTTGAGCCAAGGGAGACGTCAATCTACACCACGTTGTTAATCACTCATCACACCAGGAAGCAACCATCCAACGGTCCTTGGACACACCGGGTCCTCAGGGCTCCACTAATGTGTGTTGTTGTAGAACACTGGAATGAGATTTCTCCAACTATTGGTTGTCACTATCGACGAATCTTTTCTTTCCAATGGTTCCCCTTCCGGACAGCCTCCCCTCATGTGGAGATACCGGTAAACCAACAACTCTCCTATCTTTAATGTAATCTATGCAACAATCAATACTCTCTTCTGTATGATAGCTCTCCATCATGGAACCCTCTGCGAACGCACTATTTCTCATATGTCCATTGAGAGTTGACATGAACCGTTCATACGTCCACACCTGATGGAAGTACATAGGCCCTAGTTTAGCTATGTGGTTGGCCATGTGGATCATGAGATGCTCCATGATATCAAAAAAGGATGGAGGGAAGCAAATCTCATGTTGGGCTTGAGTTTCGACCACAAATATAACTGCAGTCTAGCTAGTTCTACGCAATCAATCACTTTCTTTGAAATGGTGTTAAAGAAGTAGCACATCCACGTGATAACCATCTTGATGAATACTGGTTTGATAGACTGAATCGCAATTGCAAGGAAAACTGTGAGCATCACATGACAATCATGGGAGTTATAGCCAGAAATTGTGAGGTCATTCATTGAGACTAGTGACCTAATGTTTGATGAGAAAACATTTGGCACTTTCAACCCGCGCAAGCACCGACACATAACTGTTTTCTCAACTTGTGTTAGGTTGTAGCTAGCTGGGGGAAGATATTGTTTTCCATTACCTTGTGATACGGGGTGTTCTGATTCTGAGTGCAACCAAATCCTTGCGTGATTTCAATATATCCTTTACCTTCCCTGTTATCCCCAACAAACCGGCGGTACTATCAAACACATTCTGTTGTAGATGCATACCATCAATGGCATGGCATACAACCAACTCCTTCCAGTATGGCAAATACTTGAAGAACATAGACATTTTCGTAAATGGCACGTCGACAACTTGTGTATATTTACCCTGCTTCTTTCTTGGCTTCTTTCCAGGCTTCTTTGCAGGCTTCTTTCCAGGCTTGAACTTGACCTTTTGGCACATTTCAAATACGTTTTGTCCAGTAACCGATTGAGGGGCCTCATCTTTCTCAATGGTGCCATCAAATTCATCCTTCATCTTTCGGTATTTGTACGTACTTAGTGAGAAGCGTCGGTGGCGCATGTACACTATTTTCATAGATCCTGGAAGATACAAAGATGATGTTTCATCCACACATACAACGCATGCTGTCTTTCCTTTTTTTGTCCAAGTAGGGCAAATAGGGCGGGATAATCATTGATGGTAATGAAAATAATTGCCCTTAGTGTGAAGTGCTCCTGTCGATACTCATCCCATATCTTCAAGTAAAGGCTCTAGAAAAACATCAATGTCAATGACTGGTTGCTTCGGGCCTGATATAAGAATGGTTAGCAGAAGGTACTTTCGCTTGTGACATAGCCATGGTGGAAGATTGAATATGGTAAGCAACACTGGCCATGTGTTGTGCATGGCGCTTCTTTCACCAAATGGATTCATCCCGTCGGTGCTCAACGCGAACCGTATATTCCTTTTTTCTTGTCCAAGGAGTTCATAATTGTCATCGAAAATCTTCCACTGGCGAGCATCAGATGGGTGTCGAAGCTTTCCATCATTCTTTAACGTACGCTCATCATGCCATGTCATTAGTTTGGCGGTGTTCGGATTGGAGAACAAACGCTTCAGGTACCATGTCACCAAGGTAGGAATTTTGCGTTGACATTCTTCTGTATCGATACAAGTATCATCCTCTGCTTGAGAACCTACACTCGTCTTTGCTGCCCTCTTCCTCTTATTTCCGGCTGTTGGACCGACTCCGTCCTCACTAAAATTGGCATTAGTTTTGTAACGACTAGCTTCACAAGTCGGGCACTTAGTCAATGCCGCATAGTCACCACGGTAGTATGCAGTGGTTTGGACATGCATGTATTCTTTGCACACGCATTTTCAGTGGACTGATAAGCTTCTTCGCTTCATATGTGTTTTTGGGAACATAGTTCGGCTTCGGAAGCAGTTGACCAAGAAGAATAAGTAGATCATTGAAACTATTATCTGACCAGCCGAACTTAGCCTTAGGGATAAGAAGATGAAGCACGAAACGCAGGACTGTCCACTCCTTCCCAGAACCCTCATACATATGGTTCTTAGCAGCCATCTTGAGTGTCTTGAAGTGTTGTAATCCTTTAGCACTGCCTAGCAACACTTCCGGTTCAATATGGGGCAACATTTCCTCCATGTCGTGATCATGCTCCTCATCATTGACATCTGTGTGCTCACCATCATGCATCATACCATCATCACCAGGATCCTCGTTGTCATCTTCATCAGGAACATGCACTTCATCATTATTAATATTATTGTCGACGCATGTGTTGGTGGTTAATTGCGCCTCATCATGATGTTTCCAAACCTTGTAATTATCCATAAAACCCCGCTTGATCAAATGTGTGACAGCCTAGGGCTTAATAGGATTGATAGAATACTCATATCAACAAGTTACAACTTCTTTTCCGGAAGCCTATCTCCAAAGAACTCTAGGTTAAGCGTGCTTGGCCCGTTGCAATTTAGGGATGGGTGACCGACCGGGAAGTCATTCCCGGGTGCGCATGAGTGAGGATAAAGTGCGAAGAAAAGACATGTGTTGGTCTGTGAGGATAGTCTTGAAGTCCTAGAGAGCTGCCAGGGGTAAGCGGGCCCGGCCTCGGGGAGTCGGGACGTTACATTTGGTATCAGAGCCGACTCTCGCGGTTTCACGGGCGCATGGGGTCGCAGTTGCGCAGGCATGGTGTACATGGCTGGTGTGAGCCCAGAGTGGTCACACAGCATGGCACATGCGCTGGCACTGGGCACATGGACGTGGCCGGATGGGACGTTCCTGGCCTGGGGTTGACCGACGAGGGCGTCGGTTTCCTATGGGGGTGAGATTGTGACAGCCAAAGGCTTAATAGGATTGATAGAATACTCATATCAACAAGTTACAACTTCTTTTCCGGAAACCTATCCCCAAAGAACTCTGGGGTTAAGCGTGCTTGGCCCGGAGCAATTTAGGGATGGGTGACCGACCGGGAAGTCATTCCCGGGTGCGCATGAGTGAGGACAAAGTGCGCAGAAAAGACATGTGTTGGTTTGTGAGGATAGTCTTGAAGTCCTAGAGAGCTGCCAGGGGTAAGCGGGCCCGGCCTCGGGGAGGCGTGACGTCACAAAATGTGTCTTGATTACATTAGTGTCCTCCCATACAATATTGTTCTGGCAATCAAAGCACGGACAACGGATTTGCTTTGTCCTCTTACTCTGAGCGTGCTTTTTTAGCGGTATCAAGAAACAATGATACTCCCGACAAGAAAGAATCGAAATGTCTCTTTGTGCCATACATCCATGCCCTATCCATCTTAAGCACTCTATGACAATAAATGTAATATGAAATAAATGCTAAAGCTATAATTTAATTTATTTTTATAACAATTTATAGTATGCCATTTGTTTTCAAAAACAAGGTCCTAGATCTAGAACTCCTAGCTATAAGTGAAAAAGCAAAATTTTTACTACTAAAATTAAGCTCTTCTCTCTCCTACTTTTTGTGATGTAGATCTAGATCTAGATTCTTTCCAACTATATAATGGTCAAACTAAAAAACATGTTCAAACTAGTACCAAATACTTAACTCATGTCTACCTAATCATTCAAGAAAGAATGGACACAAACTTCTAGCTCAAATGCCTCTAACATCATAGATGATGCCTTCTTCAAAGAAATGCAAATTAAACTCTAAAAGATGAATTAAACTTGAAAAAGAAGTTAGATATGGCGCAAACATACCTTTTAGATCCACTTCTCCCAATTAATTAAAAAACAAAACCTTCCCCCATCTAGTTGGTGATATTGAAGTTTTACCCGAGCTCCTCTCGGGAACACTCCAATGGAAAGGCTAGCGGGAGAAGAAGAAGTTCCCGTCATTATATCTACCAATGCTGGCGGGCTACCTAACTACCCGCCAGCATAGAGCTCTTTGCTGGCGGGTAGTTACGTAGCCCGCCAGCATGGACCTTTTTGCTGGCGGGTGGTTAGGTGGCCCGCCAGTAGACATGTTCTCTACTGGCAGGTAATTAAGTTGCCTGCCAGCAAAGAGCTCAGCAAAGAAAAAAAAATTCAGATCATCCTCACAAATTCAGATGAGCATCACAATTCAGTTGCAATTAATCACCAAACATCACATACTCAATATAACAACACATGATCATGAGATCATAGCAAGGCACTGGTTCACACAATCTTGCTCAACACAAAGCAAACCAGTCTTGCTCACTACACCATAACACAAACAACATAATTATTATCACACACAGATTTGAGTGCAACAAACTTCATTTGCCTACTTGTTACTAGCTAGCACGCCAACTATGAGACTAATGAGAAAAACCACGATAGTTCCAATGGCCCACCAGTTGAATCCTGCACCATTTTCTCTGTTCTTTCAGATTTCACCAAGAATTTCACAAATTTGTCGACTCAGCTGTCCATTCTGCATCTTCAAATCATAAATCTGCATCTTCAGGTCACAACCTTGAACCTTCAAGTCACTAATTTGATTTTGTATGTCAGGAATGGGGGGAATGGACAGTAGGGGGCTGAGTGGGAGCATGAGATGGTTGGGCTAAGTTTCCAACACCAGAACACTGCTGCACGTTTGCAGGGACCAATTCAGGATGAGCCTGCCTCAGCCCAGGTCAAGTATGCACCGTGCCCCCACGAGTACTTGGGGCATGATGTATCATCTCCCTACAACACAATAACAGCCCTAATATAACAAGACATAATTGAGTAGCTAACACATAAGCCTAATGCACAATGAATTGAAATTATACACAAATGTTCCTGCAGCACTTGTACAAGATATGCCCTGCTCCAGTGTGGAGGCAAATGATGTTTGAGAAATAGTTAGGGCAAACCGACAGGGTCAGCCTCTCCTCACTGGGCACTGACGTGCCACTGGATGACATGGTACTGACTTTCTTTGGCTCGACGGTGGAGGAGCTCGAAACCGACGAGAACGTTGCGACAGCACGAGCGGCGGCGCAGACAACACCGGCAGTGCCGACGCAACCTGTCGTGGCGCCGTTGGAGCTACAAAAAGCGGCGGCGCGCAAACGCCAGCCGTGAAAAGGACGGTCGTGGCGGCGGCTGAGTGCGGGCGGCGCGGCGGATCTAGAGAGTCGCAAAACTAGCGGCACAGAGCGATCGAGCAAGAAGAAAGTAGAGAAGAAGCTAGAGAGTGCGGCTAGTGAATTATTAAGGTCTCTATGCTGGTGGGCCATCTAAGTGTTCGCCAGCACAGATGGACAGAGTGCTGGCGGGCGACCTAACTGCCCGCCAGCGAAGATATGCCCTTCTTTGGTGGCGGGCCATCTAACAGCCCGCCAGCACTCACTCATCTTTGCTGGCGGGCTACAGCCCATGTGGACCTGTGTGATTTAGCGCCGGCGGACGACATCACCGTCCGCCAGGCCGTTAAATCTGTCCCGACAACAAAAATCGTTTGTGGCCTAGTGCTAGTGTGAAACCACTAGCCTCATGTGAAATGGTTTTGGCCTTTGACTGTTCGAGATAACGCATCACACTGTCCCAGATTTTGTCCTTTACATGCTAATCTGCCCAAGGAATTTATGGTTACGTTCACCTACATGCCTCTATCTAACATCTAAGCACAGCACTGTAGCATTAAGGGCAGCGGCTACAAGAAATTATATTTCAGTGGGTGGTTTCTTGGTAGCAAATTATATTTCAGTGGGTGGTTTCTTGGTAGCTAGTGGAGACGCAGACATTTGTTTTCAACAGACCTAGTAAAACAAAAATTTATATTAACAGATAATCTTGGCAGTAATAATTTGGTACTTATAGAAAATATGTATTTTATTAAATAACCTAATAAACGATGCATGTGTTTTAGATAATCACATCTATACTATAAAGTATAAAGGAGGAGCAAATCGAAACCGTTTTTCACACAAAGAATTAATTCTATACCCTCACAAAGGACCCACGAATCAGAGAAAAATTGTGGGCTTGGACGATCATGTTCCTTTCCTTTTGGTGTTCACCGAAATCATGCACACGGCAAGGACCCTTTTGGCAAGCCTCCTTTCCTTTTGTTCCCATGCAATCACGGCCACCAAGAATTTCCTTGAAATCAGGGCAGGAAATTAAGCCCATCAACCAAGGATCGACAACACCACTAATCAACATCAACTTCCGTATTTAAGGTCGAAAAACAAGCATCTCATTCCTTATATTATTCCCATGCAATCATGGCCATGAAAGTTTTCCTTTTAGGGCTCATTCGGTTTGAGTGGATTGGTTTCACCCGGATTTTGATGAATATAGTATAAATTTTATGATAGTTACAAGAAGATACCGGGATTTATTCTGGGTGGGAAACCAATTTATGCATGATAGGAACAACAAAAGAGCCGGATTGGTTCCCCACCTCTTGACTAGTGGATTGATTCCCGGTCTCTTGTTGTCTCTACTAGCCGAGAACCCCGTGCATTCGCACGGGCTAATTTATAAATTATTTAAAATTAATAAGTGCAACTGAGGCCATAAGAGTGACATCGTAGGGCAGATAAAATGGTGTAGAAAATTTGATTTTTACTGTACAAATCAAAGGATTTAAAACATTGCAATTATAAAACACACTCGTATAAAATTATTGATTTGCATGACGCTCATTCCTCAGCCTTACCATTTCATATATTTTTCTTCACTGTCTAGTGTAATCCTATGGACCTAAAATCTGCTCCCGGGTGCGATGTAGAAGGAAAAGATAGTGGACCTATTTTTGTGTCTTTGTCCCCATATAACCCTTTTCAGAATAGCCTCCAGCCGCTACTTATTTTTTCGTGCGTCTCATTTTTCTCGTGATGGACATTTCTAGACAACGGGATCATTATTTGTATATTTTGGGGTGTTGTTTCAGCCGCGGTCTAACTTCATGTCGGCGTGTTAAAGCTCTCAAGCATGTTTATAAAAAAAAAAACCCTCTCACACATCAAGACAACAATGATGGACAACTTTAGGGTGATAGAGCATCCGCCAACCTGAAGAGAAGCACCACCATGCCATGCAGCATAGTTTCCTCACTGTTTGGCCATTGCGTACAACATCTTGGGCTCACTTGTGGACTCCTGGTGCTACCTGCGTGGCTGCCAAGTTGGATTCCATACTGCATCAACGGGGCTGTCGATGCTTATAGCTTAATTACTCCCTCCGTCTATCTTTATAAGGAACACATGCATATCAAGATTCAAACTTTGTGATCTTTGACCATTGATTTAGCTAACAATTTTAAACTTTTATATTACAAACTTGAAATGGTTAGATTTGTAATGTCATGTACTTTCTAAAAATGATAAATTTATAATTATAAATAATATAATATGAGAAAAATAAATGGTCAAACTGTATTTTGGGAGATCGTGTCAAGTTTAACTCCGCCTTATAAAATACATGGAGGGAGTACCTCGCAAACCTTTGATCGTTGTTGCTGCGCGCTTGCACGTGGCCTGACGAACTGCGATTTGTAAAATGACTAAAACATGGTTGTTAATACATACGTAACTTTATTTCTGGTTGTCTGCTTTCATAATCGCTTCCTCTTACTGCCATCGATACAACTGAGCCTGCTTTGAGCCTTTGACACATGGTCATAATATATATATGAACATATGGTAGACTTTCTTTTCTTGCTTACATGCAGGAAGTATTCAGTTTGTACGCACATTAAGTTTTGGCATGTTGCCATTCAGTTTCAAATTTTTAATATGGAAGAACCTGTTTTTTGATAAGCACTCCACATTAAGAGTTGGATCCGGTCAAATTTTTTTTTTCCTCGGATTAACGTGAGTATCAATATATGGAAGACTTTCTGTTCTTGAAAACTAATTGTAATTACTATTGAGTATGACAATTAATTGAAAGAACAAATGATATGTTATATCGTAGACATTGTTGAAATTGTACACTTTTAACTCTTATATTAGGGCGTATCAAAAGAGAACTGTCTGTACAAAAATTGACCAGATGCAGCTATAATATGAACATTTGCTAAACATTAAATTCATCCAAGGATCCAACATTTCTGAAAATATCATGTAATTGTTTAACGGTGTGGCTTCCATGGGTAATATCCATTTACATTATACAATAATATAATTTGAAAAATCCAATTTGCAGTAGTCTTGTGATCAAATCAGAAACAAAGGCCAGAAGTTATAATCTATTGGATGTACATTACTATACATTCTGAAGAGAATTTGACGCTCTTTTTTTTATCAGAATACTTTTCATGATATCAGAAAAAATTTTGGTTATTTTCAGTCATCAGTTAATTAGAGCCATGAAAGTTCAGAATCATGCCAATATAATAGAGTCTATATGGATGCCAAGCACACAGCTCTGTTGTATGAAGAAAGCAAAACCTTTAAATTGTAAAAATCAAAGACTCAAGTTGGTCTAATAGAGTCAACGCAGTCATCATTTTTCAGAACTCGTAGATAATAAAATTTAGTAAACTTGCATTGAATTGTTTTGGCTGCTTTGAAGATTGTAGTACTCTGCCACTAAATAAAAATAGTGCTTAATTTGTTGATACATTGCCCATGCACAGACGGTGGATCGCTCGATCATTGGGGCCCATCCACCTTAATGTTGTAGGCTCGCCCAGTCTCACGGCATCGGCGTATACCAGCACGTACAGAGCACAGCTGTGCAGGAATATTGTTTCCTGTCTCACGTCAGAGCTTAGATTGATGCTGCCCTATGAGCCAGCTTGATTCTCATGCCGAGCGTCGGGCAATCACAGCTTGACCTGAGAATCTCCCATGTTCTGGTTGAAGCCCATCCAAGAGCCCCTTTGCAGTGTTGCACTTCTCGACTGTATTTGCCTTCATCGATCTAGGTCGACAGACGTCGATGGAGCGCTGAATGCAGATATTTTCATGTCAGCACCCCCCACGGAAGCCACACCTTGAAAAATCCAATTTGCAGTAATCTTCTGATGACATGAGCGGTGAGCAGTGGTGTCGCTGTGCTGACTGAGCCTGTTGGCAATCTGCTTCTACGCGGACGTGCCAGCTTCGCCTCTGCAGCACGATGCATCTTCTCCTACGCATGAACGTCGTTGGAGCGCTGAATGCAGAGATTTTCATGTCAGCACCCCCTATGGAAGCCACACCTTGAAAAATCCAATTTGAAGTAATCTTGTGATGACATGAGTGGTGAGCAGTGGTGTTTGTCTGCTGACTGAGCCTAATGGCAATCTGCTTCTAGGCAGGACATGCCAGCTTCACCTCTGCTGCACGACGCATCTTCTCCTATGCATTACTACCTAGTATGGTCCACATTCCAAGAACTTTGTACAGTAATGTGGAACAGGAACAACCGGAAACATCATTCCAAAAATTGGTGCAACGCGATCTACTGTAGTTGGAATATAGATAGTTAAAAAGACATAAAGAACATTATTACAACACCTTGAGGAACAACAAATTAAAACTTAATTTACAAGCATCTAAAGACTTGTCATTCTAGTAATTTAGTAACCAAATAGACTGCCATCTAGCTAGAATTTGATTATAAACATATGTTAATTCTTTTCATTGTAGTGATATCAACTCCAATTATTTGAAACAAGTTTCTCATTCTGCGAACATTACCCTTTTCGTTACATAGTTTTTGGCATTCCACGTTCTATGTCCTGTTCCTCATTTCCCATGGTTCAGGAATATGACTGATAAGGAACGACCCATCAATACTGTCACGCTACTGTGTCCCTGATTTTGACCGTTACTTGCCATCTGTCCAAAGAAATTAAATGCTATATTCACCTCCAAAATGACGGCTCCATATGATGGTCCTACCAGCCATCCTTGATGAGGTCGTCGCCATATTCCTCTCCCTGATTGGTACATATTGCGATTTGATTTTGACCATTACTAACTACCTAGTATGGTCTGCTGATAATGAGCCGATTGCCGGCAACGCGTGACAAGTAGCAGTGCAGGCATGTGCGTAAATGCTAATATGCATCCATGCATGATTTATTTGCAGCAAACTTCAATTTGCAAAAGTAAAACTAAAATGAATTGTTTTTGCCATTTTCTATGCAGATCATGATCAGAAGGATTGGGTTGGAGATCCAGTCTTAATTTTAACGGTAATGCTCTAGATCACACCTCCAATGGAAAAATTCCATCGGACGGTCCGTTGCAACATCAGAAAAAATACATGTTTGCAATATCAGAATCCACATACTGAAACACATGGAAACATATGGACACAGGGAGTGAAAATTTCCGCCGAAACATCGGAGCCTTGTTACAGGCATGCAACACCGTTCGATTTTGTGCAACATCGAAACGAAGCTATTGCAACATCACTATCATGCAACTGCAACATTGAAAAAGTCCTACTGAAACATATCGAGACGTCTGGATGCGATGGTTTAAAAAATTCCAGCCGCAACAGAGAGCAATGTTTCATAAAATATCTTCAGAACAGAACACTGCAACATGAAAAAACTGCGAGTAAAACATTAAAAACCAACTTTTGCAAAATCACGTGCGAGCGTCCAATTTTTTCTCACCCGTCGGACATCCGGGCGCCAGCACTTCTTGTTGGCGGCGCAAACGCACACCAAGATTCACCACAAGCGCACGGATCATCGTAGCCTTTCCCTTAGAGTATTCCAAGGTTATCAATCCGTGGATCGGCAGCGAACTACCTAGGGTTTTCCATCTAATCTAACGGGTTAAACCTAACATAAGGCATGGATTGCATATGAGGGGATAAACCTATAGATATGAGTGATGAAGTAAAGGTTTGATCGCATCCGTAAACATAGGCAAAAGAGATAGCACAACCAAAGGGGTAACTCGAGCCTATCGCCTTCTAGTTGTAGTTCTAGCTAGATTGGGAAGCAAAACATGGTTCTCATCCAAAGCATCTTTAAACCTCCACCCTCTGGTCCAACTCCCAAGAACACCTCCCTAAACGAGCCACACCCTGTCACGATGCTCCCTATCGAAGTGGTTAGATACAAGGGCACGAGCGTAAGCTCGTGTCATACTTCTCGATAGATCCGGTATGCAATTCTAGTCACCGCGACTACAAGAACACCCTATGCAATCTATTCATGCCATAGATTCTAACAAGCACAACCGAGAGAGTATGAAATCATAAAAGGAGGCAAATGGATCGCTATTGAATCGGAACACATCTATTACTTTACCATGAATGATTGTTCATCACAAGACATCAACCGTTGCACCAACTTGTGACTCCTAGCTCCTAAACTCCACCATGGCACAACCACGCAGGGATGCCATGGTGGCTAGGGCCGGCCTAGGCCATTTCCTAGACAACTTCGAGGACTTCCGGCGGCCGTCGTCTCCCTCCGGTGTTCACTTCTAGGTTTCGCCGACTTCTGGTGGATGGATCACGCCCTCCTCTAGAAGATGAGATATTTATATGCCGAGGAAACCCTAGCTCAAAGGGGAGGCCGAACCGCCCCAAAAAGGGCTTGGGCGGCGCGGCCAAGGGGGGTCCTAGCCGCGTGGCCCAGGCCGTTTTTGGCTCCCCTTGGGCCCATCTTTCGCGTGCAAGCTCCTTTGATGTTTAATAGTTGATATTCAAAGACTTGTGGGCTTGGGACGTCGGTTGCTTCGGGATACGGATGGGTCTTCCGAGTCTGCGCTGGATTTGTCTTGATCTTGAAGTACTTTGGCCTTATCTTCAATTGAGCCTTGTTTAGAGGTGGCCCGTTGGAGTAGAGCATGAACGGGCTTCAATTCCTTTGAGCTTCATTAGGGCTTTTGGCCTTCATCTTGCCGTGTTGTTGCTAGTTCTCAGATTCAGCCCATATTCGCTCCAAAATAGCCAATTAACCTGCGTAAACCAAAATGCCCCAGAAATATGTGCACAAGCGGAAACGGGGTTATTTCAGTGTCAAGTGGCGGGGTTAGTATCAAGATTAGTTCAAAAACATAACCTAAATGGCACTAAAAGGGTGTCATTTAACAACGCCAACACTTCTCTAATTTTAAATCCACTCACTTGGCATCACCGGATCAATGCTCGACCATGAGAAAAATTATTGGCAACGATAAATTTTTTCTTCAATTGTTTATCAGACATGAGACATCAGTAGTTTTTATTTAGTTTTTATATGTTCATAATTTATGGAATAGGAGGGTCATGTCTTCTAGAAATAGAAAATATGATTTCGGTAATGAAACGCGCGAGGAAAAAGACTTAGAAGAATGCTCTTTATAGATTTGTTATCAAAGAATGCTCTTTATAGATTTGTTGTCAAAGAATGTTAAATTAATTACGTGATAAAATCTGAAATATAGCCCTCCATTTTTGGTTTCACACTAGGGCCTGATTACGCCGTACTTAAAGCTGAGAAGGACCCATCATTGCTGTCACACTGTCCCTGAGTTCGACTGCTACCTATCCAAAGAAATTAAATGGCTATATTCACCTCCATGCCACCTCCATGCAATCTAACATCGGGACACAGTAGCATGATTGTTCAGGCGAGCCGCTACAATATAATAAATTATATTTCACCGGCTACATGCCCCGGAACTAGGATACACGATGCCTCAACAAATTAGTGTACCATATAATATATAATTTTGTATATATGTTAGTTGGTTTTCTAAATTGTAGAAAACACTACTGCGGCATAAAAGGGCGGGTTAACGGGTATTTTTAGGAGCGGATAGGAAACCCACACTTGTGTTTGGCTGCTAAAAAGAGCCATTTATAGAGGCGAGCTACTTATCCGCCCCTCGCAATGGATTTTCAGGTGCGGTTGACGTCACCCGCACCTTCAAATAGCATTTGCAGGTGCGGGTTGTGCCATCATCCGCACCTACAAACGAATTTGAAAAATATAAAAAAGAAAAGAAAAAGAAAAAAAAGGCTACCATCGTAGCTCGTCGGCGCCACCGGTCGGGCCCTGCCTACCTCGGCCAGCAGCGTCTGCCCGTGCAAGCCAGCAGCACTGCCCACGGGCTGCCTGGCGGCTCGTCGGTCAGCTCACCGCCAGATACTTTTATTTTTATTTTCAGGGGCAACTAAAAAGATGACCCGGTCTTATAAATAGAAAGCTGGCACTGTAGCTAAGACCCGCCGTTAGAGAACGATTTCTAACGGCGGGTCAAAGGGCTACCCGTGCCAAAAAAAATGACTTTCATTTCCAGGAGCGGGTAGTCTCATAACCTGCCATTAAAAATAGGCATTTTTAGGAGCGGGCCATGACGCCACTCGCGCTTGAAAATGGACGCCGTTTGCTAGTGCGGCACATCCAACCAGCTGACCCTGCAAATCACAAGAGAATTAGATCAGCTTGAAATGGTTGACGTGGGTACTATGCGCACTATCTCTCCACTCCTTCCCCTATCGCTTCTGTCCCTCTCCTTTATCACTTCTTTCATTTCTTTCTTTCTCTTCCCTCTCTACTCTCTCCATTTTAGTCCCAGTTTCCTTATAGTTTCTTTTAGTCCCGGGTGGTGTGTCCCAAATCAACAAATACTAATGTAGTTTTACCTTTTCTTTTCCTTTCAATTTTCGTTGACTTAATGGTATTTTTTTTATGCTGCACTGCTATACCTATTCCTCTACTGATGACCATGTACACTACTCATGTATGGTTCTCATGCATGCCGAAATGATGTTAAACTACTAACACATATATACAATTTTTATAGAAAATTATCGGCATGTTCGCTTGGCTTAGCCCAGCGAATTATTCTCCTCATAGAATACTATTGAACCAGCCCATCAAATTATTCTCATCTCCGACTTTTCAGCCCAGCCCAGCGAAACAAACTGGGCGATGTATATATACATCTATCACAAAGTTTGACTGCTACAAGTATATTGGTTGTCTTCCGTTGCGATGACTTTGATTTCCATAAGACATATGAAAGATTCCCGGGAGCTAGGATGATGCATGCCAGTTTCATATGACCTGGTTGAGTGGCACAAGATCTGCCTCTTGGCTTATGTCGATTTGTTGGAGGGGACGATGGGCGCTGGATTTTATTTGTTGGAGGGGACGAGTGGTGCGGAATTTTATTTTTTTGGAGAGAACGAGGGGCTCAATCAATGGTTTCTATTTTCATTGCTGCTTGTATATCTATGACGTGTGGGACCGCAACCGATGGGACCCACTCGGCAGATAAATATGTCACTCGGCAGTTAAATGGAGGGGACAATGCGAAGATTATGTTTCCAAAAGCGTTCAATACCGATTGTTCCTCTGTTGTTCATTGATGCTCTGATTTTTTTTTTATTCCCAACACAAAATTGAAACATGTTTAGATTTTACATGTGATGTCCAACTCAGGTGGTTTAATTTTTTAAATTCTTAGAACAACACTAGGCATCACGAATGATCAGTTCTTCCACCGTTGTTCCTCAATAAACTTGCACAAGTAAAGAAGAACAAAAAAAAACCAAATGATCATAAGATAAACCAACCAGCAAAAGATACTTCATAAGATACTTCTTAAGTTACTACAAACATTCGCAGAACACATCATCACAAAAGCTACCCGTCAGTATTAATCACAAAAGCTAGGACTGACATCAGATATTTACATCATCGCAAAAGCTAGAAGTCTTATCTCTCTGAAACTACTCACCAACAAGATTTTCCTAGCAGACGCGACCTTATCTGATCCTCCTCCTGGTTTGTATCCAGAACATACTACTCGCCCTTCTGCTTCTTCTTCAATACTTCAGACCGGAGTTCCTCTACCATGTCATTAAGCTGTCAATTAAACACAAGGAAGTTTAACTCAGTTATTCACACTTCAGTATATTATAAGCAAAACAGTAACATCTTAGGGAAGGAACCAAGCGAGACAATTAGGAACATCACCTCCTCCCAAGACCTTGATGGTCCAACGTGTTCATCCTCATCGTCAGCCATCATTGTCAGCTGCACGTTTGGGAAGCAGACCTCATATTTCAGGCCTTTCCTCTGCATTTGAACAATTACATGTTCAGACCAGAAAACTGCATTTCAAGCACTACAGCAGAGTATAAAGCAGTGCACAATGGGGGAACAAAGTATACAACTAACCTCATCCAAGTATCCTGGAAAGTCTAGGGTGTCGAAGAACCTAATGGGGTCTTCGTCGTCCTTGGACCAACACTCAGTGAATATTTTCTTGGGCTGAGCCTACACATAAGCAACATTTACACTAATGCTGGCACAACAAAAGCATATGCAACTACGAAATATATGAAATGTAAATCTGTAGCCAAGTAAAATTGAATCCAAATTCATCATAACAGATTTGCATCTATACCACCCTATGGAGGATTTCATTTCATGAATGAGGTCATCACAGTAAACATCAATACAAAAACACAGGACAAGACCAAAATAAATGCATCTAGAAAACTAATAGCCGAATGCATGTGACTGTAATGTGAATCTTTATAAGATTAATGCATCTTATTGACACCACGAATGATTTAATTAATACATCACAGTGCATTTCATGAAATCCCAAAAAAAACCCGCAACAAATTAACCTGTCGTCCCTCACCCCCAATTCTGGAAAGTCCACCAAAAATAACGAATCTAACAACGTACATTCTTCGATTAAATAACAGCGGGAAAAGAATGTGGCTAACCTGCTTCTTCGGAGCCCCTCGATTCCCCCGCGCTTTCTCCTGACCATCTTGCACAGCGTCGTCGACGTAGTAGAGGTCTGTCGTCGGAGAGGCAGCGGCACGCTCCCGCTTTGGGGACGTCGGCGGAGAGGCAGCGGCACGCTTCCACTTGGGGGATGTCGACGGAGAGGCAGCGGCACGCTTCCACTTGGGGGACGACGCCGAGGAAACGCCTTTTTCTGTTACCCATTGGCGATGGTACGGCGAGAGGAGCGGCCGGCGATGGGAGGGGGAAAGGATTCGGGCGGCGGATGAGGGAGGGGAAGAGGAATCGGGCGGTGGCAATGGCGAAGAAAACCCTCCAGGTGATGTTACGCATTGGGGGTGAATGCGAACGGTTTGCGGGACTCCAGAACCGGCGGTTTGATAATAAAAGGAAAACAAGCAACCGTTGTGATGTCCACGATTGCCCCCGACGTTGCCACTGACTCATGGGCCATGTAACTGTTGGGACCACTTGTAAGTCCCATGTAGGAATGGAAAACATGTGCCCGTTGAAAGGGCGAAGACTATGGGCCAACTCCCTTGTGCTATGGAAGTCCAAGCCTTTGGCCAGACAGCATAGACATCAAAAAAGTCAAATAATACGGATTTACGTCTCCTATGAGTGAAAGCGTCAACCATAGTTTCACTGGCATATGGGACCCTGAGGACCCGGTGTGTCCGAGGACTGGTGGATGGTCGCTTCCTGGTGTGATGAGTGATTGACAACGTGGTATGGATTGACGTTTCCCTTGGCTCTATAAGTGTAGAATGCGGCTTGATTGCATTGATGCAGGTGAAGAGCAGGCGCGAAAGGTCTTAGCCATGGCGGCCTCCGAGGAGCGGAGAGACAAGTAGGCTTGGTTCGAGGGACCCGGTGGCCGGATGGATCAAGTGCGGTTCACATGCTGGCAAGAACGAGTGAGGGGATGTGGTTACGGTGTGAGGTAGTGGCTCACAACCGAAGCTCGTACACGGACATGAAGCCCGTGGAAGGTAGCGGCTCACAACCGAAGCTTGCACGCGGGGTTTGGTGGTTTGGCCAGAAAACCATTGGGTGGACGGTTTCCCTTGGTCTGGGCCTCAAAACCAAGGCCGAGGACTCGGCGTAGCGATGGCCCGGCCTGCCAGCCAGGGGCGGTCCAACCGCCCCCAGGGGCGGTGTGACCGGTCCCACCTGGGCAGGTCGCCCGTGAGCATCGAGGAGCTTCGATCCGGAGGACACGCGGCGTGACTGCAAGGCTTGCGTCGGAGGGAAGCTAGCTTGCAGTGGAAGGTGTCCCGGCCAGAAAAATCTTCGCAGAAAATGTCAAATTTGCCCCTGAGGGGTATGTATCACTTAGGGGTAGTTGAGTCATTTGAGCACCACCACTTGGACTACATAATAGACCCCCTAGGGGCTGGTGGCTGCCATCTCTTTAATTATTTTCTCTTTGGCTTGTTTATTTTCCCTTCATCCTCTCCACCTAGAACTACTTTGAATCATTCATAGTTTGTATAGGTGAATTCATGGTTGGTTCATTAAGCTTAATCTATATCTCTTTGTGCCATGATTTGAATTCCCGAGCTCTTTTTATTTTTCCCATTTTCGGAGGTATTTTCGAAGCCATTTTTGGGAGATTTTCGTTCTTCACTTTCTAGCCCGTTTTGTCTCGTATTTCTTTGGAGGAATCACATATGACTGCCTTGTGTCTCTTTTCTTGGTGATCTCTTGCCCCAAACACCGGGAATCGGCTTAAATTTGAAGATTTCGGGATGAACTCTTTGTGGATGTGTTCTTCGCTAGATTTGAAATTTCTGGAGTTCTAGGGAGTTAGAGGACGAGATTTTTGGGACATAGCCTCTCCTTGAGGTGTATATCATCTACCCAAAGTTTTGCCTCAAGACTCCAAGCCGTTTGGGAGATCCGTTCTCGAGTTGACCTTTTTCCCGTGCTGCCTGGGAAGGCCGGTGCAACTGCCCCCTGAGGGCGGTGTGACCGCCCCTGGCTGTGTGCCTGGGAGGAGCGGTGCAACCGCCCTTGGAGATAGGTGCAACCGCCCCTGGCCGAGAGATGCTGATTTTGGTTGTTCTTGTTTGATTCTTGTTGGATTTGTTCGATTAGAGTTCCGCTGCGTTGATCTTGTTCCTAGGGTCAGTAGCTACGTGATCTTGGCAAGGTCGGCCCATTGGATTCGGAGTCGAGTTTGGAGAAGCCGGATTTGGGAAGAAATTTTTATCGGCTCCCATTCACTCCCCCCTTCTCTGGTCGCCATTTCAGTCCTTCAATTGGTATTAGAGCCAGTTACGGGTCTTTGTGACTCTAACCAGTCTAAGATCCAAAGATGGCGTACCAAGATCGGGGTTCCGGGCCTCCACACTTCAATGGGAAGAACTATCTGAATTGGGTCGCGCGTATGGGCGCTTTCTTGCGAGGCAAAGGAAAGTGACCAAAGATGACCACTATGTCAATCCTACCAACTTAGATGCCCAGGATGCGAGGCCAACGCTAGGGCTGTCGATTACTTGTTCCATGCTTTGTCGACTGAGGAGTTTGAGCGAGTTTTGGGCGAGGACCTAGCTAGCCAGATCTGGTAGAAGCTCAAGGTAGCCCACGGTGGTGATAGCCATGTGAAGGCTAGGCTTTTCTCGATGTATCGCAGAGAGTATGAGAATTTTGAGCAGTTGCCTGGTGAGTCGGTTGATGCTATGTTTCAGCGCTTTACTGCCATAGTCAACAACATGAAAGCCAACATTGCCGTGCTCCCATACTCGGATCATGACAGAGCTTTGAAGCTCTTGCTTTCACTTGATAGATCCGTATGGGGTGCCAAGGTTGAGGCGATCATGGAGTTGGCTAACTATGAAACTTTGCAAGTTGATGAGCTTTTCTCCAAGTTGAAGTCTTCTGAGGTTGATCGACAGCTGATTGCTAAGGCTAAGAGTCCGACTGATCCCCATAGTCTGGCTCTAGTCGGTGGTTCTGGTTATGGGCATGCTAATACTTCCAAACACTTTGCCTTGTCTTCTCTTGTGTCTCTTCCAGATGAGGAGTATGAGGTGCTGAGCGAGGAGGATCTCGCGTTGCTCACGAGGAGGTTCAAGCGCATGTACCAGAACCGGAAGGGTTCGAGGTGCGCCGGGAGTACGTCCTACAGATGTGGCAAGATGGGCCACTTCATCGTTGAGTGCCCCGAGGAGATCAAGAACGACTACAACCGCCAGCACCTCCCGCGAGATGAGCACAAGCACCGCTCCAAGGATGAGTACCGCTCCAAGCACAAGAACAAGGATGAGAGGAAGATGAAGAACAAGCACGGTGGACACAAGAAGAGCCGATCTCGAGTGATGGTGGCTGATGCGAGTGACATCGACACGAGCTCCACCAACACGTCGTCAAGCTCGAGCAGCGAGGATGAAGACCGCGGCACCGTAAGGAGAAGAAGCACAAGAACTGCAACTTCAACGGCATCTCCTTCACCACCGTCGACTACTGCACCATGACGCACAACTCCGACAACATGAAGAGCAAGGACGACTCCAACTCCGACTCTGATGATGAGGTATTGACCGATCCCACCTCCTTGCGTAAGGAGATTGCTAGGCTAGAAGAGTTGGTCAACAATCGTGATGATGTGCTTAGGAAGACCAACAAGGAGAAGAGAGAGTTTAGGTCTTTGCTAGGAGAGTTGAAAGAAAGGGTTGCAGAGCTTGAGGCCTTACTTTCTGAGACTGGAAAGAAGGCGATGGACTTTGAGTCTTTGCTTGCTGAGTCTAGGAAGAGGATAGCTGAGCTAGAGTCTGAGATTGTTGTGTTGAAAGATGCTCCTGTTGTTTCTGATGAACTTGAATGCTCAGTTTGTGATGTGCACCTTGCTGATCTGGTTGCTCTTAAGGAAAAACACATGACATGCTTAGATGATCTAGAAGGAGCTAGGGTTGAGCTTGCTGAGTTGAAGTCTAGATCTTCTTTGCTAGGTGCTTGTACTTCTTGTCCTACTTTGCATGCTCTGTTGCTTGAATCTCATACCATGATTAGTTCACTTGAAGCTGAATTGAAGTCTTCTATTGCAAACTCTTGTTCTGCTTGTGATGTTGTTGCTTTGAAGAATGTTTAGCTGTCACAATCTGTTGATCGTTTGCAAGATGAGAATGATGAGTTGCGTCAGTGTTTGGGTTGGTTGTCCGGTCGTGAACCGCAGCCTAAGATGTTGATTATTGGGTTCAAGAGAGCCGATGGTCGTGGTTTGGGTTCTGAGAAGCTTGATGAGAGTGGTTGTGAGAAAGAGCAAGTCAGTTCCACCTCAAACATCCCAACACCACCAGAGAGAACTCCACCAAAGAACAGCTTCACACCTAAGCCCAACCACCTGTTGAACAAGCTTGACACCACTCCAGATCCTCCCAAGTTTCCACCAAAGACAAACAACTTACAGAGGAGAGTGACCTTTGTAAGAAGTGGAGCTTACCAGAGAAGTGAGAAGCCTCAGCCGAGAGAAACCCCAAAGCCAAAACCAGTCCACTTCCATTGTGAACATTGTGGAAGGGATGGTCACCTAGAAGAGTTTTGCTGGAGGAAGAAGAGGGAGGTGAGACGAGAGAAGGAGTTGGGGAACAGGGACAGGTACTACTCTTCCCGCAGTGTGCCTGTGTCTCGTTCACCCTTGCCTAGGAGAGAGGCTTTTGTGCGTACAGTTCCGTCGTTGGGTAGTCATGGTGGTCCAGCTCGTAGTGAGTTTGCTAGGCGGCCTCCTGCTCATGGTCAGTTTGGTGCAGGGAGGTTTGACTGTAGCTTTGAGGCTGGGAGATAGTCTAGACCGCGTTTTCCCCCGCGTGGTGCTAGAGGTCCGATGGTGAGAGACGAGAGGGTTTCACGTG
The DNA here is from genome assembly GCA_015476505.1 of Urochloa ruziziensis. Taxonomy (NCBI): domain Eukaryota; kingdom Viridiplantae; phylum Streptophyta; class Magnoliopsida; order Poales; family Poaceae; genus Urochloa; species Urochloa ruziziensis. The sequence continues at coordinate 41,475,773 of CM027123.1, forward strand.
GTAGCGCTGATTTTGCTAACCCCTCTTTTGAGAAGATGGCCCGACACTGGTTTAACTCTTTCTGTGCTAACCCCAATGTCGAGTCGTTCGCTTATTCTCGTTCTCGCTTTTGATTGTGCAGGTGGGAGGTTTGGAGAACTTTTGGTTGATGGATTCCGACTGCTCAAGACATATGACAGGTAATAGGAAGTGGTTCTCCAACCTAACCCCAGTGGTGTCCAGGCAATACATCACTTTTGGGGATAAGGGTAGAGGTCGAGTGCTGTCTGAGGGTGCTATTCAGGTGAGTGGTAGTTTTATGTTGAAGCGGGTTGCTCTTGTCAAGAATCTTTGAAGGACCGATTAGGCGACCAGAGAGGGGGGAGTGAATGGGAGTCGATAAAAATTTCTTTCCCAAATCCGGCTTCTCCCAAATCCACTCCAAGCCAACCAACTGATCTAGCCAAGATCACATAGCCACTGAGAAGCTACTGACCCTAGGAACTAGATCAACGCAGCGGAACAAGAATCAAACAAATCGAGCACAAGACGATCAAGAACAAACCAAAACAACTCCATTTGCCCAGGGGCGGTCACACCACTCTCTGTGGCCGGTTGCACCGCCCTGGACCTGTACCTCATGGCCAGGGGCGGTTGCACCGCTCCTGCGCGGATCTGCGTGAAAAACCCGAGCGCAAAGTCAACTTTCGAACGGATCTCCCAAACGGCTTGGGCTTTTGAGACGAAACTTTGGGTGGATGATATACACCTCAAGGAGAGGCTATGCCCCAAAAATCTCGGCCTCAAACCCTCTACAACTTCGGGAATTTCAGATCTTGTGAAGAACACACCCTTTACGAGTTCATCCGGGAAACTTCAAATCTAGACCGATTCTCGTCGTTTAGGGGCAAGAGATCACCAAGAAAAGAGGCACAATGCACTCATGCGTGATTCCCCCAAAGAAATCCGAGAGAAAACGGGCTAGGAAGTGAAGAACGAAAATCCCCCAAAAATGGCTCCAAAAATAGGAAAAGGAAAAATATCTCGAGAAATCAAATCATGGCACAAAGATGAATATATCAAGCTCAATCACATCACCATGAATTCATCTATACAAACCATGAATGATTCAAGCCAAGTTCTAAAAGGAAAGGATGAAGGGAAAATAAACTAGGGAAATGGAAAATAACCAAAAGAGATGGCAGCCACCAACCCCTAGGGGGTCTAATATATAGTCCAAGTGGTGGTGCCTAAAAGACACAACTACCCCTAAGTGATACATACCCCTCAGGGGCAAATTTGACATTTTGACTCGTAGATTTTTCCGGCTGGAACGCCTTCCACCGCAAGCTTGCTTCCATCCGACGCAAACCTTGCGATCACGCCGCATGTCCTCCGGATCGAAGCTCCTCGACGCCCTTGGGCGAACTGCACTGGGAGGGGCGGTTGGACCGCCCCTGGGCTGGCCAGCCGGCCCCCTTTGGCCCGAAGCGACGCCGAGTCCTCGCCTTGATTTTGAGGCCCAAACCAAGGAAACCGTCCACCTGATGGTCTTTTGGCCAAACCACCAAACCCCGCGTGCAAGCTTTAGTTGTGAGCCGCTACCTTGCACCGGCTTCATGTCCGCGTACGACCTTTGGTTGTGAGCCGCTACCTCGCACCGGAACCACGTCCCCTCGCTCGTTCTAGCCACCATGTGAACCGCACTTGATCCATCTGGCCACCGAGTCCCTCGAACGAAGCCTACTTGTCTCTCTGCTCCTCGGAGGCCGCCATGGCTAAGACCTTTCGCGCCTGTTCTTCACCTGCACCAATGCAATCATGCCGCATTCTACACCTGCAATACTTGAGCCAAGGGAAACGTCAATCCACACCACGTTGTCAATCACTCATCACACCAGGAAGCGACCATCCACCGGTCCTCGGACACACCGGGTCCTCAATCTCCCCCTTGATGAGTGCATTGACAACACACACATAGTCACCATAGATACAAAAAGAAAATAGAAAAGAAATAAAAAAGCAACGCTCAAGCAAGTGACTAAAAGCAAGAACAAGCCAAAACAAAGTCACTTACAAGAGAAAAACTCAGAAAACGCCGACCCTTCCATAGGAAGCGAAAATGGCTCAACACCATCGGCAAAAGAGCAAATCACAAAACACAAGTCACAAATCTCCAAATCACTTTCCAGGACACACAAAGCACTCCCCCTGCATAGATGCAAACACCCCCTGAGCAAGTGAACTTGTGCATGCGAAAATGGATCAAATCCCACAAAATCTCGTGCCACTGCACAGGGCTGGTCTAACCGCCATCTGGGGCCGGTTGGACCGCCCTTGCCACAGGGCCGGTCACACTGCCCTCAGAGGCCGGTCACACCGCCCTGCCCAGTCAAGGCATAAAAAATACAAGTCACAAAAAGTGCTCGCAATGATGTCGTTTCAACTTGAAAACCTTCCATAAGTGCCCAGCAATGTATTCCAATACTCAAACTCTCCCCCTTGTTGACAATGCACAAATCAAGGCAGAAATGCAAAAGTTTCAACTCTAAGCTTCTCAAATAGACAATGAGCGATACAAAATTCTACAAGTTAGAGAAGAGGCAAACCAGATAGGTCATAGCATCATAAGGGCATTGCCATCGAGAAAGTGAAGATATATAGCCATTTGACAAAGCCATGATCAAATTGTGGAATTTTATCAAAAGTTTCACCTCATGAACAAAGTCCTAAACATGGCTCGTTTAAGCAAAAATAAACTTCATCTCACCAAGATTATGATAGGACAAGCATTCTTGACAAAAGATCATTATGAACGCCCAAAATCTATCTCATGTCATGTCAAAGCACGGAGCCATGTGTTCACTTCTCAAGGGAGACTTCTCCAGCAAACAACATGCAACCGCTTTGCACCCATGTGTGCAAGTGTGTGCTATGGTGAAAGCATAGAGACATGAGCATAATTTTCTTCAAATATATCTTTTTCTTATCTTTCTTCTTTCATGCATAAACATCTCATTTTTCAAGTTTTTCAAATTAAGCATGTGTTGGCACTCCTTAGCCTAACTAAAATCCGCAAGCGCACGGAGTCCGATGTAGCCTTTCACCAGGGGAGTAAAAACCTGGATATCGAATCCAAGGAACGGTACACGCGACTAGCCTAGAACTTTTATAACTGGACCCACCAGGGAGCAAAAGGTAAACGGGTAGAGAGCTTGACTTTAGTTAGCTACTCGTTACCCCAGACAAACTATCTATATCTAATCTGATCTGCTTCGACGGCTAGAACGGGAAGAACTCAGAACGGGATGAGAGAGGGGTTCTTCCGGGCTCAGCACTACTGTTATGAGTACACCCGAACGTGGTGGAATACAAAGGATGGACAGGACTGTCACCACCTGCCGCCTACCACTGCAGTTCCATGGGGTGCAACACAACCTGAGGTGACTAGCCAGCACAGGCACCACGCCTAATCTTTTAGTCACTGACCTCCACCCAACGCGAAGGGCTATAGAGGAAACCCCAAACAAGAGTCGTTGTCACTCGCGCAGACTCAGGTACCCACATATCAAATAGATAAGATAACTTGCTGAAAGTAAGTTGTAAACTAGCGAGGTACTAAAGGCAAGAGACCAAGGACTTACTGAAGATAACTCTTGAATATATTCCTTGGGGGGCGGAAATGTTGAGACGAGACCGAGGAAGAAATCCCGGACTCTCTCTACAAAGCTCGGCTGTCACCCGAGCGACTCACCCACTCTCTCCCTACTCTAACTCTAAAGATGAGAGCAAAACCACTAGGCTACTCTTCTCTCCTTTGGATGGTGTGTTCTCAAGGTAGAAGGGGGTCCCATTTATAGTCTTCAAGGGCGGTTGCCGGCGTCAAGCTCAAGCTAAGCTATTGCTTAACTATCACGCGAAGGGGGGCACGTGGCGACCTCTGGGGCAGGCCGGCCGGCCTAGGCCAGGCTGATCGGCATGGTCTGGCTACCCCATGGCACCGCCTTCTTCAGGGACGCTCTGGATTGATCCCTGAGGTCGGTAACGGTTGCTTCGGATCAAAGCTGTCCGAGAATCCAATGTTGGTGGGCCCTTCAATCCATGCAAGTGTAGCTTAGGCCTTTCGGGTCCTTGTATCAAACCTACGTTGATCGCACATCTCAGGATCATTAGTGTTGTGTTTGTGATCTCCTGGATCAGTGACGTGGCAAGAGGCCACAGAAGGGGGCCGGTCGGCCTAGCATAGGCCGGTCGGCCTTGTTTTGTGCCCAAAGTGCTTCATCTTTTCCTTGCTTGCTCCTGCGCTCACAAATTATACAAAACTTGTGGAACTCATTAGAAATAACCAATTTCACTTTGTTATGAGCAAGATGAGCCTGAAATATGACGGAATGTTGGTGGTGAAATCGTATCGTAATGACCACCAACACGCCCCCCTACCTGAACTTTGCTAGTCCCTTAGCAAAGAATGAATTAAATCACCAGGACTTAGCAAAATCAGGGTCATGAACTCAAGGCATACACAAGTCATATCTCTGAGTTTTCTTTCATACCTTGGATTCCGATGGCTAACACCCTCATCTTCACCAATTGAGCCTTAGAACAACTCATTGATTGGTTGAACACTTCTTCATGGCATTTGGAGTTTTTGATAATTTCGTAAAGAAAGCGAGGCATACCCTTGTTATTGCTCAACATCTCTCGATCACTCATAGTGTTTGGATCCTCACCTCGGCTTAGAATCAAGCCTCTCTATTTCTACATTTTGAGGTGGAGTTTTTTCGGGATCGGTGCTGCTCACTCTTCTTCTTTTATTTTGCATGATCGAAAAGCTTGTCTAATCATTCATACCACTCATAAATCTTGGCCAAGTGCATGTGTACTTGATGATGGAGTCCTTATTCAAGCATCTTTCATCTTTCCCCTTTCTCTTTCTCTCTTCTTTCTTTTTGAAGATAAGGAGTGTATCATTCCCTTCTTCATTTTCTTCTTCTCTTTTTTTCAGGGGGATGCGGAGCTTTTGACAATTTGGACTTTATTGATGCTCGTGTACGTGGATGGCCATGATGAATAAGATAGCATGAACGTGAAGGCAAGAAATTCGAGCAAGCTCGAAACTTAGAGGGTAGCTATGTGGAAGCTTCAACTTGAATTTGTTATATGGCTTTGGATAGGACATTTCAAGTTGATGATAACAAGGGTTGCCTTAAGTTTTATTTTTTAAAAACAATCTCCAAAACCTCGAATCGGAAGGTTCAACTTCTCAAATCATCATATCATAAGAATCAATTGACAAGAATCAGGCAATCCTATTAAAAGTTCCAAGGCAATGAAATACTTTCTCATGAAATATCACAAGTGTATCCAAGGTATCATGCGCAGGGGTTCACTTTCATGAATTTTGATCAAGTTTTAAAAAATTATTTAGCCAGAAATTTTTATATGGGTCAAAATCATAAAAGGATCAAATGTAGGGGTAGCAAACCGTGTCCTGGAGTCAAGCCGGCGAAGTTGGCCACAGGCCCAGGCCGATTGGCCCAGTATAGGCCAGCCGGCCTGGCCTCGTTGCCAGGCGTCCCGGTTCAGGTTCGTCGTTTATGTGATTCGTGAGATTATGCAGTGGGCACAGGATCTCCTCGAGAGGCAGCAGCATGGGGCCGGCTGGCCTAGCATTGTGCCAGATCGTATCCTGCCTTGGCCAGTGACCAGTACACCTCCTGTACATCTGAGTTTCTGCGTGCTTCACTAGAAGTTTAGTCCGAGGGGTTGGTTGGCACACAAGTGTGCACCAACCATTCATTTCATTCATTTTTTTATATGAGTCACTTTATTCAAATAAATAAATTTATTTTATTCAAATCAAAGGAAACAAAACATGGGGGTGCTGAATACAAAGGGAAATTTGAAGGAAATAAATTAAGGGAAATTTAAACTAAGCACCCAAAAACTATACTAATCCTAGCCTAAACTACTCCTCCTTTGGGCGATAGAGGTGTTCATTGCCGGTGGCCTTCGCAAGGCGCTTGACCTTAGAGGCCATTGCCTTACGGAGAACCTCAATCTTGTCATCGGCCTCCATCTGCCCGATCACCGTCTCCGCCACGCGCTCGCCCATGTTATTGACCTTGAGCTGCAGCACGGCGAGCTTCCTCCTCAGCTCCTCCACGTCCTCCTCCTCCTCTTCCTCAGACCACTGCATCTACCCGGGAGGTCCTTGGATCGGAGGGGGCATCATGAAGGACTTCCTCCCCTCGTCGGGCTTCTTAGGGGCTAAGAAGAGCCCCTTCCCGATGCCTGGCCCTTCCCGGCGTGGAGGGCTAGGACTTCCCGGAGTGGACTGCGGTGAGTACTCCGGCGAGGTGGAGATGAACAGCGGCACGTTCTCCTTCTTGGACGGAGAGGTGACGAGGCGCTTCCCGATGGCCTTCTTTGGGGACAAAAGTTCCGTAGTTGGCCTTCGGGGCGTCTTCGGCAGTGAACTCCCCTGGCCCTCCTCCTTGGGGTTCAGGAGAGAGGCTCTTCCCAAAGACGAGCCAGAGAGGCGACGAGGGGAGGCCAGCTGGCCTGCCATAGGCTGATCTGCCTAAGCAGGGGGCCGCCAGGCCTTCGGTTGCGCGACGACGGCTTCGACGAACACCGCCCTCTCGATGATCCTGACGCTGCTGGTGTTGGAGGAGCTAGGTGTCCCTTTCAAGGACTTGGATAGAGAATGGCTGCCTTGGGAGACCTAGTTGGAATCTTGGTGGCTGGATTGGGAGGCCATGGCTTGGATTTCTCAAAGGAGGGAGTGTTTCTGGAGAAGGGAGGCTCGAGAGTTCTGAGGGAGAAGAAGAGAGGGGGTCTATTTCAAAATCCCACAAATTCTCGGAAAAAATAGCAGGGAGACTATTTCAAGTAAGGAGCATCCCGGGACGAGCCCGGGCTGGGCCGATCGGCCTGGATGGGGCCGGCTGGCCTGGCCCTGTCCCGGGAGCCTCTGAAATTTTTCGTGCATGCTCGACTTGCTCTTCTTCCAGAGATTTTCTATGATTTGGCTAGGAAAAGTTTAAGGAAAAGGAAAAGAAAATAGAAAAGGGAAATCTATCCTAGATAAGGGCCATTTTAGGTCCTGCCCGGAGCTGGACTAGGTATCTCGGTTAGCTCTTAGACGTCCATCTTTTTGAGCCCCGGCAATTCGGATTCGAGAAATATTTTCAATCTTTGGCCATTGGCTTGAAAGTATTTCCGTCATTATCATGGAGGGTTATCGCGCCATGATCGGTGGCATCTAAAACTTTAAAAGGACCTTCCCACTTACTTCTAAGCTTACCATGACCAAACAAGAGAATACGGGAGTTAAAAAGCAATACCTGATCTCCCGCTTTGAAATGCTTGATCTTGATGCGCTTGTCATGCCATCTCTTTGTTCTTTCTTTATAAAGCTTGGCGTTGTGGTAGGCCTTCTCCCTGCATTCATCCAGTTCAGCCAATTGCATTCTTCTTTTTAGTCCGGCTGTCTGGAGATCCATATTCCACCTCTTGATCACCCGATGGGACTTGAATTCTAGCTCAACCGATAAGTGGCACGTCTTGCCGTATACCAGTTGGTAGGGAGTCATCCCTATCGGTGTCTTGTATGCTGTTCTATATGCCCATAGTGCTTTCGGTAGCTTCCGCTTCCACCCCGTTCCCATTGCATTGACCATCTTTTGCAGAATGTTCTTAATTTGTTTGTTTGATGTTTCTGCTTGCCCGCTGGTCTGGGGGTGATAAGTTGTAGCCACTCGATGGTTCACTCCTAAGTCGCTTAGGCACTTACGGAACGTCTTGTTGATGAAGTGTGATCCTACGTCACTGATCACAACTCGGGGTACTCCAAAACGGGGAAAGATGACTTCTTCGAACATCTTTCTTGAATTCTTTGAGTCGGCTGCCATGCACGGAAGTGCCTCCACCCATTTGGAAACATAGTCGACTGCCACCAGGATATATTCACACTGCTCGGATGCAGGGAAAGGACCCATAAAGTCTATTCCCCACACGTCAAAAATCTCCAACTGGAGGTTATTTTGCAGTGGCATAGCATCACGGGCGTTGATATTCCCGTGTTTCTGACACCTGGCACGCCTCCGTACGAATTCCTTAGCGTCTCCATACATGGTCGGCCAGAAGAATCCACTCTGCCAGACCTGTGCATGGGTTCGGAAAATTCCGTAGTGTCCTCCGTACGGTGATGAATGACAGCGATCAAGGATCTTGTGTGCTTCCCCATGAGGGATGCAACGTCGGAGTAATCCGTCAGCACAAACCTTGAACAGATAGGGGTCATCCCATAGGTGAAATCTGCTGAGGTAGATTAACTTTTTCTTGTCTTCTCCTAGAGGCACATACCCAGTCACTTACCAAATTTGCATACCATGGACTGGATGTGGTGACCTTGAGAAGAGTATCATCTCTGAGATAATCATTGATCGGAAGATCCGACCCTTGAACTTGGATTCTTGAGAGATGATCTGCCACACAATTATCTGCCCCCTTCTTGTCTCGTATTTCTAAATCAAACTCTTGAAGGAGCAGAATCCAACGGATGAGTCGTGGCTTAGCATCTTTCTTGGTCAAGAGGTACTTTAGTGCAGCATGGTCTGTGTATACTATCACTTTGGCACCAACCAAGTAAGATCTGAACTTGTCCATGGCAAACACCACTGCCAGGAGTTTCTTCTCCGTTGTTGCGTAGTTCAACTGAGCTCCGGTCAATGTCTTGCTTGCATAAGATATCACGTAATGCTGTTTATCCTTGCATTGACCGAGCACTGCCCCGACTGCATAGTCGCTAGCATCGCACATGATCTCGAATGGAAGATTCCAATCGGGCGGTTGTATGATGGGAGCTGAGATAAGTGCCTTCTTGAGGGTGTAGAAGGCGAGAAGGCAATCGTCGTCGAAGTTGAAGGGTGCTTCTTTAGCCAGAAGTCTTGTAAGAGGTCTGGCTACCCGAGAGAAATCTTTGATGAATCTTTGGTAAAAGCCAGCATGGCCCAGAAAACTTCGCACACCCTTGACATTCGTCGGGGGTGGTAGTTTCTCAATAACTTCTATTTTTGCCTTGTCAACTTCTATTCCTCTTTCTGACACCTTGTGTCCCAGCACAATTCCTTCTCTGACCATGAAGTGGCACTTCTCCCAATTTAGGATGAGGTGATGCTCTTCGCACCTCTCGAGGACCCTTTCCAAGTGCCCGAGACAGTTGTCAAAGGTTTTACCATAGATGGTAAAGTCGTCCATGAATACTTCCATGATCTTTTCGATCAAGTCAGAGAATATCGCCATCATACACCGCTGAAATGAAGCAGGTGCGTTGCATAGGCCGAAAGACATCCGCCGATAGGCGAACGTTCCGTAGGGGCAGGTGAAGGTAGTCTTGCTCTGGTCATCGGGATGAATGGGAATTTGATGATAACCAGAGTATCCATCAAGGAAGCAGAAAATGAGTGGTTTGCCAACCGCTCAAGCATCTCGTCGATGAAGGGGAGAGGAAAGTGATCTTTACGGGTAGCTTTGTTAAGCTTCCTGTAATCGATGCACATCCTCCATCCAGTAACGGTCCTCTGAGGAATAAGCTTGTTCTTCTCGTTCTGGATAACTGTCATTCCACCCTTCTTCGGCACAACTTGAACTGGGCTGACCCACTCACTGTCTTGCACAGGGTAGATTATACCTGCGTGCAGAAGCTTTAAAACTTCTTTCTTGACTACCTCCCTCATCACATCATTTAGCCATCTTTGATGTTCTCTAGACGGCGTATGGTCTGGCTCCATAGGTATGCGATGGGTGCATAAACTGGGGTTGATCCCCTTCAAGTCCTGTAGAAAATACCCGAAGACAGACCAGTGTTTCTCTAGGACTGTGATAAGCTGCCGAGTCTCATTCTCTGTCAGTTTGTGACTGATGACGACTGGCGAGCGTCGGTCATTGTGGAGGAAAGCGTATCTGAGTCCAGGAGGCAGCGGCCTCAACTCAGGAGGGGGGTGTTGTGGCTTTTCATCCTCGTTGGGTTTCATAAAGCCGTCCATTTCTGCCTCTTGGATGAAATGGTTAGCATCTTCAGCCTGTGATGACTGAGCTTGCTCTTCTTGAGCCGAGCTAACTGCTTCTTCCACTGGGTCTGTCTCGGATCGGGCCTCTGCGATAGTGTTCACTGCTCGCACGAGGCTGACCGGGATGATCTCTTTACCAACCTTGAACTGTATCATTGCTCGATCATGGTTCGGGTTGGCAAGGTGCTCTATTGGCTGTCCAATCAGGAAGAAGTTGTCACCTCTAGGGACATCGAAAATGTGGAAGTCTAGGAAAATCCTATTGCGTCCCATGTGAACGGGCACAACTCGGATGATTCCTTTGCACTGCATCATTTGGCCGTCGATCCACTTGAGGTACTTACGGGAGAAGGACCGGGGTTCGTCTAGTTGCACTCGTGCTGCGAATGCACTTGATATAATATTACTCCCAACCTTCGGATCGTAGGCAACTTCCTGAGTGTCAGTTCCCTCAATAGCGCAATGGAGTACTCTGAAGTTGCGGGTGGTTCAGATGACATCTTCGCAACTTTCAATTTCCTCTGTCCATTCCTTGCTCATGATCGCAGATAAACCCTCAATCTGCGGTGCGGCTTCTAGAATGAATGCCTTAGACCTTGAACTTGCGCACACTTGTTCCATAGGCATACGTGACGTATTACCGATCTCCAAGTACTCTTCTTCTGTAAAGAGCTCGGGAATGAAGTGCGGCAGATCGTCAATAATAGTTTCTTGGTCTGAGGATTTGGGGTGTTCGAGCACTTCCTCTATGATTGGAGGAGGCGGATCGAATGTGAGGGCAAGGAGTGGCTATTTGTCTGTGGGAGTTGTTGGTGGTGTTGGTGGTGTTGGTGGGTCGTCGAAAACGCCAGTGTACTCGGTAGAGTTGAGAACTTTTTCTAAAATCTCTCGTACCTCATCCACTGTCTTGTATAGCACTGACCCTGCGGAGGTGATGTTCAAAAACTGTGCACTTTCCGGCTTCAATCCACCAACAAAATGCTGCATAAGCATTTCCTCTGGTATGTTATGCGGTGGCCCTGAGTTGGCCAATTTTACGAACCGCTCCCACATGGCTCCAAGTGACTCATCGCCTTGCTGATATGTCATCAGCTCAAATCTGAGCTTCAAGATCTTGGAGACAGGGTAAAAGAACAGACAGAACTCATCCTTCAATTTGATCCAATCTCCGCTAAATCCCCTTGCAGTCCGGTCGTACGAAGATTTTGCATTCCCCATCAGAGAAAATGGGAAAAGTTTCCATTGTATGGTGGTTTGGTTGACGCCGGGTATAATAAGAAGAGAGCAATTCTCTTCGAAAACCTGCAAGTGAGCATAGGGACTTTCGTCCTTCGTTCCACCGAAAGACTGTGCACAAACCATGGCAACGAGACTGGGACGGATCTCGAAGCCATGAGGTGGTATGGGGTGGCAAGATGAAGGCGGTTCCAAATACTCGCTTGATGGAACCGTCGGGTAACTAGGAGAAAACTCCATGTGGTAGATGGTTATGGGGGTAAAGGTGTACGGCTAAAAAGATCATACACTAGTGTTGCCACCGTTCCCCGGTAACGGCGCCAGAAAAGCTTGTCGGCACTCCTTAGCCTAACTAAAATCCACAAGCGCACGGAGTCCGATGTAGCCTTTCACCAGGGGAGTAAAAACCTAGATATGGAATCCAAGGAACGGTAGACGCGACTAGCCCAGAACTTTTCTAACCGGACCCACCAGGGAGCAAAAGGTAAACGGGTAGAGAGTTTGACTTTAGTTAGCTACTCGTTACCCCAGACAAACTATCTATATCTAATCTGATCTGCTTCGATGGCTAGAACGGGAAGAACTCAGAACGGAATGAGAGAGGGGTTCTTCCGGGCTCAGCACTACTGTTATGAGTACACCCGAACGTGGTGGAATACAAAGGACGGAAAGGACTGTCACCACCTGCCGCCTACCACTGCAGTTCCATGGGGTGCAACACAACCTGAGGTGACTAGCCAGCACAGGCACCATGCCTAAGCTTTCAGTCACTGACCTCCACCCAACGCGAAGGGCTATAGAGGAAACCCCAAACAATAGTCGCTGTCACTCGCGCAGACTCAGGTACTCGCAGATCAAATAGATAAGATAACTTGCTGAAAGTAAGTTGTAAACTAGCGAGGTACTAAAGGCAAGAGACCGAGGACTTACTGAAGATAACTCTTGAATATATTCCTCGGGGGCGGAAATGTTGAGACGAGACCGAGGAAGAAATCCCGGACTCTATCTACAAAGCTCGGCTGTCACCCAAGCGACTCACCCACTCTCTCCCTACTCTAACTCTAAAGATGAGAGCAAAACCACTAAGCTACTCTTCTCGCCTTTGGATGGTGTGTTCTCAAGGTAGAAGGGGGTCCCTTTTATAGTCTTCAAGGGCGGTTGCCGGCATCAAGCTCAAGCTAAGCTCTTGCTTAACTGTCACGCGAAGGGGGGCACGTGGCGGCCTCTGGGGCAGGCCGGCCGGCCTAGGCCAGGCCGATCGGGCTGGTCTGGCTGCCCCGTGGCACCACCTTCTTTAGGGACGCTCTGGATTGATTCCTGAGGTCGGTAACAGTTGCTTCGGATCAAAGCTGTCCGAGAATCCAATGTTGGTGTACCCTTCAATCCATGCAAGTGTAGCTTAGGCCTTTCGGGTCCTTGTATCAAACCGACGTTGATCGCATGTCTCAGGATCATTAGTGTTGTGTTTGTGATCTCCTGGATCAGTGACGTGGCAAGAGGCCACAGAAGGGGGCCGGTCGGCCTAGCATAGGCCGGCCGGCCTGGCTTTGTGCCCAAAGTGCTTCATCTTTTGCTTGCTTGCTCCTGCACTCACAAATTATACAAAACTTGTTGAGCTCATTAGAAATAACCAATTTCACTTTGTTATGAGCAAGATGAGCCTGAAATATGACGGAATGTTGGTGGTGAAATCGTATCGTAATGACCACCAACAGCATGGTACATGAAATGTCTTTGCAACAAAAAGAAGCTTATACTCCTCCAAAAGATAAAGCATGGGATAAATATTCACAATGACAAAGGTCCTTGACCCAATTGAAAAGAATATCACATCCTAGCATGATCCTAAGCAAGATATAGCCATTTCGGCTCAAACAACACATGCAAAGGCATTTACTCATGGGTGAAAAAAGTTTAAGTTCAGTTTGTCATTTTAATTCAAAAGTTGACTATCTCAAAGGAATATATATCAAAACCATCAAGAGCATAGCCAATCATACATCCAATCCCTAGCAAGCTTGCCTAAACTTTAAAAAGTAGCAAGTTGTGGCAATCACTGCATATAGGAGAAGCTCATCCTAGGATATGATACAAATGCAGCATGATATATCACAAGATGCAAAGATGAAAACTATACATCAAGATACAAAAGCAGAAAAACTGTACATCAAGATACAAAGATGGTACAATAGTATACATATGCTACAAGAGAAGCCTCCAAAACTCAGCTCAGAAAAAACGCACACACACCAAGTTCTCCTCGCAAGCGGGTGAAGGTAACTTGGTCAAATGGCTTAGTGAAAATGTCTGCGAGCTGGTTTTGGGTAGAAACATGGGCAAGCTCAAACTCAATACACAAGCGCGATCAAAGCACAAATACAAAGCTCCCCCTGGAATGTGCAACCAAAATGCAAATCCAAGGTTCAATTTCAAACTTCAAACTCCCATGATATGCACAACCAAAATGTCAACATAGCAAACTCACAAACTCATAAAATTCAAAAGCTATAAGCAAGGTTCTCTTCTTTTCAAATCAACTTGAGCAATTTCTCCCCCTCAAGTAAAGCTGAGCTCCGCCTCAACCAAAGATGCCTAGCAAAAGAAAACTAGGAAAAGGTGTACAAAAGCAAATGGAAAGCTCCATCACAAAGCAAAAGGAAGAAAAATCTCAGACGAGCAAAATGCAACAAAAGATACCAACTAAAAGGATACCGAATGAACAACATGCCATGTGCAAACTCAATCATATGGGAAAACATAGCAATGAGTTCATGTGGATCACACACTATCATACAAAGGTGACTAGTCCACCAACATATATCACAAAGCTAGCATGTCAAGATATACACATGAAGATTATACATGCTAACGAAAAAGGTGGCTAGCCTACCATGGTATATACATAACCAACCATGAGAGCAAAAATACAATATGCTACACAGATCATAAAGGCATGATACAAACAGAAAACAAGCCAAAGATACAGAAGTGTACAAAAGATATACTCACAATACAAAGTGTACAAGGGCCACATCGAGGCCATCCATAGGTGTGGAGAACCATCAACCAAAAGTTCTCCATACGTCCCACCTGCACAATCAAAAGCGAGAACGAGAAAGAGCGAATGACTCGACACTGTGGTTAGCACAAAAGGAGTTAAACCAGTGTCGGGCCATCTGCTCAAAAGAGGGGTTAGCAAAATCAACGTCCCTCTGTGGAACCCTCTCGTGTCTCACTGTCGAACCTCTAGCACCACGAGGGGGAAAACACGGTCTAGATTCTCTCCTACCCTCAAAGCCACGGTCAAACCTCCCTGCACCAAACTGACCACGAGCAGGAGGCCGCCTAGCAAACACACCACGAGCTGGAACACCACGACCACTCAAAGAAGGAATCAAATGAACAAAAGCCTCTCTCCTAGGCAAGGGTGCACGAGACACAGGCACACTACGGGAAGAGTGGTACCTGTCCCTGCTCCTCAACTCCTTCTCTCATCTCACCTCCCTCTTCTTTCTCCAGCAAAACTCTTCTAGGTGACCATCCCTTCCACAATGTTCACAATGGAAGCGGACTGACTTTGGCTTTGGGGTTTCTCTCGGTTGTGGCTTCTCTCTCGGCTGGTAAACCCCACTCCTCACAAAGGTCACTCTCCTCTGGAAGTTGCTTGTCTTTGGTGGAAATTTGGAGGATCTGGAGTGGTGTCAAGCTTGTTCAGTAGGTGGTAGGGTTTGGGTGTGAAGTTGTTCTTTGGAGAAGCTTTCTGTGGTGTTGGGATGTTTGTGGTGGGGTTAGCTTGCTCTCTCTCTTTCTCACCACTACTCTCACCAATCTCCTCAAAACCCAGACCACGACCATCAGCTCTCTTAAACCCAGCAATCAACATTTTAAGCTGAGGCTCGCGACCCGACAACCAACCCAAACACTGACGCAACTCATCATTTTCATCCTGCAGACGATCAACATATTGTGCAAGTTCCACATTCTTCAAAGCAACAACATCGCATGCAGAGCAAGAGTTTGCAACTGGTGATTTTAATTCAGCCTCAAGAGAACTAATCATGGTACGAGCTTCAAGCAACTGAGCATGCAAAGTAGGACAAGAAGTACAAGCACCTAGCAAAGAAGGTCTAGACTTCAACTCAGCAAGCTCAACCCTAACACCTTCTAGTTCATCAAGGCATGTCATGTTTTTGTCCTTAAGAGCAACCAAATCAGCAAGATGCACATCACACACAGAGCATTCAAGTTCATCAGAAACAATAGGAGCATCTTTCAACACACCTATCTCAGCTCTAGCACTTGCCAATTCAGATTCAAGCTCAGCTATCCTATCCTTAGACTCACCAAGCAAAGACTCAAAATCCATCGCCTTCTTTCCAGTCTCAGAAAGTAAGGCCTCAAGCTCAACAACCCTTTCTTTCGACTCTCCTAGCAAAGACCTAAACTCTCTCTTCTGCTTGTTGGTCTTTCTAAGCACATCATCACGGTTATCGACCAACTGCTCTAGCCTAGCAATCTCCTTACGCAAAGAGGCAGGATCGGTCAATACCTCATCCTCGGAGTCAGAGTCAAAGTCGTTCTTGGAATCATGCACCATGGTGCAGTAGTTCACAGCGGTGCAGGAAAGCCCGTTGAGGTTGCGATTCATGTGCTTCTTCTCCTTCCAGTGGCCGTGGTCTTCATCCTCGCTGCTCGAGCTCGACGAGGTGTCGGTGTTCTCCTCCTTTTTCTTGTGCTTGGAGTGGTGCTCGTCCTTGGAGTGGTGCTTGTGCTCATCTCGCAGGCGGTGCTTGCATTTCTTGATTTCATCCGGGCACTCAGCGATAAAGTGGCCCTTCTTGCCGCACCTGTAGCACGTACTCCCCACGCGCCTCAAATCCTTCCGGTTCTAGTACATGTGCTCGAACCTCCTCGTGAGCAACACGAGATCATCCTCGCTCAGCACCTCAAACTCCTTATCTGGAAGAGACACAAGAGAAGACAAAGCAAAATGTTTGGAAGTATTAGCCTGTCCATCACCAAAGCCACCGACTAGAGCCAGACTATGAGAATCAGTCGAACTCTTAGCCTTGGCAAGAAACCGTCTATCAACCTCAGAAGACTTCAACTTGGAGAAAAGCTCATCAACCACCAAAGTCTCATAGTTAGCCGACTCCATGATAGCCTCAACCTTCGCTCCCCACACGGTCCGATCAAGTGATTGCAAGAGCTTGATAGCTCTGTCATGATCCGTGTAAGGAAGAGCGGCGATGTTGGCTTTCATGTTGTTGACTATAGACGTGAAGCGCTGAAACATAGCATCAACCGACTCGCTAGGCAACTGCTCAAAATTCTCATACTCTCGACCATACATAGAGAAAAGCCTAGCCTTCACATGGCTATCACCACCATGGGCTACCTTGAGCTTATGCCAGATCTGGCAAGCTAGGTCCTCGCCCAAAACCCGCTCAAACTCCTCAGGGGACAAAGCACGAAACAAGTAGTCGACGGCCCTTGCGTTGGCCTCGAATTTATCGTTTGCAATCTGGGCATCCAAGTTGGTAGGATTGTCATAGTTTTCATCTTTCGTCACATCCCACAACAACTTTCCTTTGCCTCGCAAGAAAGCGCCCATACGCGCGACCCAATTCGGATAGTTCTTCCCATCGAAGTGCGGAGGCCCAGAACCCTGATCTTGGTACGCCATCTTTGGATCTTAGACTGGTTAGAGTCACAAAGACCCGTAACCGGCTCTGATACCAATTGAAGGACCGATTAGGCGACCAGAGAGGGGGGGAGTGAATGGGAGCCGATAAAAATTTCTTTCCCAAATCTGGCTTCTCCCAAATCCACTCCAAGCCAACCAACCGATCTAGCCAAGATCACGTAACCACTGAGAAGCTACTGACCCAAGGAACTAGATCAACGCAGCGGAACAAGAATCGAACAAATCGAGCACAAGACGATCAAGAACGAACCAAAACAACTCCACTCGGCGAGGGGCGGTCACACCGCTCTCTGGGGCCAGTTGCACCGCCTGGACCTGTACCTCACAGCCAGGGATGGTTGCACCGCTCCTGCGCGGATCTGCGCGAAAAACCCGAGCGCAAAGTCAACTTTCGAACGGATCTCTCAAACGGCTTGGGCTTTTGAGACGAAACTTTGGATGGATGATATACACCTCAAGGAGAGGCTATGGCCCAAAAATCTCGGCCTCAAACCCTCTACAACTTCGGGAATTTCAGATCTTGCGAAGAACACACCCTTCACGAGTTCATCCGGGAAACTTCAAATCTAGACCGATTCTCGGTGTTTGGGGGCAAGGGATCACCAAGAAAAGAGGCACAAGGCACTCATGCATGATTCCCCCAAAGAAATACGAGAGAAAACGGTCCTCGGACACACCGGTGGATGATCGCTTCCTCGTGTGATTAGTGATTGACAACGTGGTGTGGATTGACATTTCCCTTGGCTCAAGTATTGCAGGTGTAGAATGCGACTTGTTTGCATTGGTGCATGTGAAGAAGCCAGATTTGGGAAGAAATTTTTATCGGCTCCCGTTCACTCCCCCCCACTCTGGTCGCCGTTTTGGTACTTCAGACCCAACTGCAATCAGTAGAAGAAAACGTAACTCATTTTCCACAGTGGCCTTTACTGGGCTAAATCTCTACCCTGGCCCATCTCCCCAATGCGCGCGATGCGCTGAGGAGGTAGCGCATTCCTGTCTCGCGCATTCGGACGTGTCAATGTGGGTCCCACCTGTCGGCGCCGACCACATGATCAGTTCTTGGGCAGTTCTTCGTTGATCTTCTATTTTGAAATTGTAATTTGTAATAAAAACTTCAAACATGGATAGATTACACAAATGTTGTCCAATTCTGGTGATTCATTTTCCTAAATTCGTAGCAAAACAATTCCGACCACATGCACACACTGCTTTGTCCTATTACATACTGACATTGCACAGTGTTGCAACCACAATACCCAAAGGTTGGTCACAAACCTTTGACACCCCAATTTACTTGCACTTTTGAATTATGCTGTTGTGCATAAACAAAACCCTGCATAAAAAAAATGATGTGCCTTTGTAAATAACCCACACTTGTCAAAGATGCTCTCCCCTTTAGTTTCACCTTAATGACCATTTGTATGTTGAGATGCTAATGCTACCACCAACACTCATGAGATAATTCACTCAATTTTCAAAAAGGGTATCAATGTACACGTTGGAGTTATAGCTGTACATTGCGGAACCAAATCATTAGTTCAAATTTGCATGAAAACGATTAAAAAATGTCAGATAATACCGATTTGCGTCACCTCTGAATGAAAGCGTCAACCTTTGTTTCACCGGCAGGTGGGACCGAACCGCAATCAGTAGAACAAAACATAACCTCTCGGTTGACCCATATTGACCTTTAGTGGGCCGAATCTCCACACTGGCCCATCTCCCCAATGCGCTCGACGCGCTGAGGAGGAAGCGTATTCCTATCTCGCGCGTTCGGTCGTGTCAATGTTGGTCCCAACTATCGGCGCTAACCCCATAATCAGTTCTTGGGCAGTTGTTCGTTGATCTTCTATTTTGAAATTATAATTCATAATAAAAACTTTAAACATGGATATATTACACATATGTTGTCCATTTCTAGTAATTCTTTTTTCTAAATTCGTAGCAAAACAATTCGAACCACATGCACACAACAACTTTCTCCTATTACATACTGACATTGCACAGTGTTGCAACCGCAATACCCACAGGTTGTTCACAAACCTTTGACACCCCAATATGCTTGCACTTTTGAATTATGCTTTTGTGCATAAACAAAACCTTGCATAAAAAATATGATGCGCCTTTGTAAAGAACCCACACTTGTCAAAGATGCTCTCCCCTTTAGTTTCACCTTAATAACCATTTGTATGTTGAGATGCTAATGCTACCACCAACACTCGAAAAATAATTCACTCAATTTTCAAAAAGGGTATGAATGTACATGTTGGAGTTGTAACTATACATTTTTTGAATTAAAGTTGTAACTATACATTGCGAAACCAAATCATTAGTTCAAATTTGCATGAAAACGATTAAAAAAAGTCAAATAATACCGATTTGCATGACCTCTGAATGAAAGCATCAACCTTTGTTTCACTGGCAGGTGGGACCCAACCGCAATACGTAGAAGAAAACGTAACCTCTCGGTTGACCCATACTGGCCTTTAGTGGGCCGAATCTCCACACTGGCACATCTCCCCAACGCGGTCGACGCGCTGAGGAGGAAGCGTATTCCTATCTCGTGCGCTCGGTCGTGTCAATGTGGGTCCCACTTGTCTGCGCTAACCCCATAATCAGTTGTTAGCTAGTTCTTCGTTGATCTTCTATTCTAAAATTATAATTAATAATAAAAACTTTAAACATGGATATATTACACATATGTTGTCCATTTCTGGTAATTCTTTTTTCTAAATTCATAGCAAAACAATTCCAACCTCATGCACACAACTGCTTTCTACTATTACATACTGACATTGCACAGTGTTGCAACCGCAATACCCACAGGTTGTTCACAAACCTTTGACACCCCAATATGCTTGCACTTTTGAATTATGCTATTGTGCATAAACAAAACCCTGGATAAAAAAATTGATTTGCCTTTGTAAAGAACCCACACTTGTCAAAGATGCTCTCACCTTTACTTTCACCTCAATGACCATGTGTATGTTGAGATGCTAATGCTACCACCAACAGTCATGAAATAATTCACTCAATTTTCAAAAGTGTATGAATGTACATGTTGGAGCTGTAACTGTACATTGCGAAACCAAAGCATTAGTTCAAATTTGCATGAAAACGATTAAAAAAGTCAAATAATACTGATTTGCGTAACCTCCGAATGAAAGCATCAACCTTTGTTTCACCGACAGGTGGGACCCAACCGCAATAAGTAGAAGAAAATGTAACCTCTTGGTTGACCCACACTGGCGCTTACTGCGCTGAATCTCCACCCAGGCCCATCTCCCCAACATGCGGGACCCACTGAGGAGGAAGCGTATCACTACCTAATTGCCCGAATTTGTAGCTGGCCGACCTAGTGATACGTGGCCTAACGATGCAGCGATGACGGTCCTCCGGCGCACTTTCCACTTCCTTTCGCCCCTTCCTCATCCCCCGACCCCCACCACCGGCGAGTTGTGGTCTAAACTGTCCATCACATCCCGACCGCCTCGCTCGCTCCGCTCCCCTTCGCTTCACCTTCCCTCACCTATCCCACCAGAAGCGTCGAACGACCGCCATGGCCGGAGCCGGAGAGAAGACAACCAACGCGATTTGGCAAGCGCGCCAAAAGGGTCGCTTCACAAAGATGAGCCCTGATGAGAAGTTGGCCGCCCAGAAGAAAGCCGCCACGACCGCCAACAAGAAGAAGAAAGGTGCCTCCTCCACCAAGTACCGGTCGACACGCCGGAACCGCAGCGATGTCCCCGTCTTGTCCCTCGAGATTGAAAAGGACGTCAAGCCTCGGGCATGACTCCAGCCCGGATTCAAGGCGGCGGCTGGCAAGACGGTGAGGGTTGGCCCCCGCAAGGCCGCCAGGAAGAATAAGCCATCTTCCTCCTTCAGCAAGTACCGAGCAAGGCGCGCGACCCCGACGCAGGAGCCGGCTGTCACCCCTGACATGGTTGAGGACATCGGGCCCAAGATTCCGACCTGTGTCAAGCACTTCTTCAAGGGATACGTCAAAGGCAATGTAAGTTTGCACATCAATTCGTTTCTGCGTGTATCAATTTTTCCTTGTTCACCCAGTTTGATGTTAGGGTTTTCTCGTAGTCAATCTCAAATTGCTGAATATGTTTTGTGCCGGTGAATGTGAAATTGAGATTATTGTTTTATCCTATCAATTCTTGTATTGAAGATTAAGTGTCTAGATTTTTTTTTGAAATGAGATAAACTCTGCTTTTATTGAAAGCAATATTCAAAGTAAGATACTACATTATTGTTTGTAAGATACTCTCAATCTTCAGTTGTTCAGTACCTTTGAACAGTAGCTTCCATTTCTGCAAGAAATAAATGCCAATATATATGATGTTAATTGGATGATCAGGGAATTTCCTCTCAATAGCCATCTTGTTACGATTACACCAAATGGCTCAGGTGAACCCCGCAATGAACAACCATCTAACTCCTTTTGGAGCTTTGATATTAGCACTAAGCCAGTTACCTTGCAAGTCAACCCATGACTTAGGTACTCTGTCCCATTCAGACTTCTCCTAGATTCTATAGACCAAGAACCTTCCTCATAGTAATCCACCACTCTGGCCTTTTTATCCACACACATGTTATAAAGATTTGGAAATTGGATTTTCACAGGAGTGTCCCCTAACCAAGTATCCTCCCAATAAAAAGTTTTAAAGCCATCTTTCACCTTAAAGATAGCTCCCCATTTGAAGAGATTAAGTGTCTAGATATGATGTTGCAATCTAATAAGTTAGCAAGTAAATAAATTGAGCCATGTAAACATGTCTCACCTTTTGCGAAATTGTAACACAAAATCTTGTTTAGTAATGCAACATTCTTTGATTAGCCATTCTTAGTGAAAACGTAATTTTTGTAAACATGCTCTGCTATGTTCTGTTATTCAGGTACCAAATATAACCTTCATTTCGTCCTAACTGTTTGAGTACAATGTAGCTAGGAATATGCACATTGAGTTGACCATGCCGAGCGTAAATGAAGGAGATGCAGCCGCTCCACACACTCGAGAGGTGAGATGTTGTTCTTCCCCTGCATACTCATAGATTTGTACATTCTTTATGCTTACAGATGTTCTTGTGAATCTCATGTCATAGCTAAGGCAGATGACCTCCCGCAGGTACTGAAGAAGTGGATGTGGGTTAAGCGCCAGCGTCTGCCATGAACTTGGAAGTAATATGTTAGGAGTTGGCTTTTGTGAAGTGGATGCGGGTTAGGCGCCAGTGTCTGCCATGAACTTAGAAGTAATATGTTAGGAGTTGTACTTATTATGCTACAATTATGATGTGCTGCGCTGTGCTACTTTAGGACGCCACACTTATCTACATATGCTACCTTATTATCATGCTACCTTATTAATGATAAGGTACCCTGGACCGATTATAATTTGTTTGCCTGTGATGTTTTATTTGTGTCAAAAACTTTTTTGCTGCAGTCACAAATATTTCAATATAATTCATGTCATATGTCATACAAATCAGAAATTGCTTTCAAGAAATATAATTTAATAGCGACATCAAAGGACACTTGCCTAATATTTAATAACGATTAATTTGGGTATCTATACTATAGAGTATGACGAAATTTTTTTAAAACACGTGTCTAATCCTATGCGTTCTAGACTGGTGGGACCCATTACATCATGCCACGTATTAGCGTCAAATTTTAGTACTGGCTCAATGTTCCTGCTGCATCTCCACGCGACCAACTTCAGTGTGGAGTTTAAGCAGGTGGTTGGCGTGATAGTTAAGCTGGCTACCGACCTTGGGAGGCTATAAAAGGCCACCTCCTCTTCACCCCAAGACACACACCACACTTCTCAAGTCATACTTGAAGGGAGCTCTTGTATCTTTTCCATTTTTTAGATTAGGATTAGAGTTGGGAGTAGAGTCGAGTCGAGCTTAGCTCGGATCTTCGGAGTCTTCGGAGTTCTGGTAAAGCTCTTGTATCCTTTCCTTCATTTGAAGAGTTTATCAAAACAATTACTTTCTTATTTCAGAGCTTAAGTTTATCTTTTATATTCATCTCTTGCTCTTCTTTTAGTGTAAAGATCTTGCTCTTTTAGAGTTAAGTTTTGTCCCCTTTAGTCTTAGTGTGGAGTTTAGTTCAGCTCTATCGGGCTTTATCTCGTGGGTTTGCTCGCCTTGACCAGCTGTAAGACGCCTTAGGGAAGACGGGGTGACAGCCTCAAGAGAAATCTTAATCTTCGAGTGCAGACGTGGTGTCTGGCTTGTTGATTAACTAGGAAGTGTGTTGCACCCCACGGAACAGCAGTGGTAGGCGGCAGGTGGTGACAGCCCTGTTCGTCCTTCGGAGTCCACCACGCTCGGGTGTATTCATAATAGTAGTGCTGAGCCTGGAGAACCCCCTCTCTCACCCTGTTCTGAGGTTCTCCCGTTCTAGCCGTCGAAGCGAGCTATGTTCCCGGTATCTAAGCTAGAGTCTAGGCTAAGGTTAGAGTGCCTTTTGCTCTGAGTTAGAAAGTGTCTAGGGCCGGTCTCTCCCGATATCTTTCCTTTTCTATAGAATTAGGTGCTCCTGTGTATGTCGTTGGACTTTCAGACCTTCTATCCGGTCATTCATTTGACCATTATCCCTCAAACATAGAGTTTGTACCCTTAGGTTTCTGGCTTGATATTTCTGGCAAGATTTATCATCTCATTCTTCAATAAATTT
Organism: Urochloa ruziziensis; assembly: GCA_015476505.1. Taxonomy (NCBI): domain Eukaryota; kingdom Viridiplantae; phylum Streptophyta; class Magnoliopsida; order Poales; family Poaceae; genus Urochloa; species Urochloa ruziziensis. The sequence continues at coordinate 41,499,461 of CM027123.1, forward strand.
TAACCATCTGCTTCCCTGCAGAAATATAAATACGATACCCTGGGATAACTCCCTAGGTGAAGTGCTACAGCGAGATATATTCTATGCGATTGCAGAATTCATTTTGCATACAACGACATATATCTTTGCACTCTCGAAGCGTTGCTAAAACGTGATGCTAAGGAGTGCCAACAAGCATTTCTGGCGCCGTTGCCGGGGAAGCAATTGGCTAAAGTTATTGTTGAATTATTTAATAATCTCTACATATTTACCAAACCACTAACCTTACTGACCTCACCACTGCAACATTCCTCAATTTTTTGATGTGTTTGCAGGGTAGTGCATGACTGGTTTCAACCTACCATCAAACTTTGATCCTAATCCAGAACGCATTGGAAGAGTGGTGCGAAAAAGAGTCGTACCTCCTCAGATCTCACTCAGCTCAAGCAATATTTTTGAGTCATCATCTGACTCCGAGTCCGAACCAGAGTCAGGTTCATCGTACTCTTCGGCCCCAGAATCACCAGAGATGGCTCAGCCGAAGAAGACACTCCGTGAGTTCTCAGCCCCGTCAAGCAGCAACTTCCTGGGACTGTCGAATGCACAGGAAGGGGCATTTCAGCTGAGATCTGGCCTAGTCAACATGGTCCAGGCCAGCCCTTTCTGCGGAAAGGCAATTGAGGATGCCAACGCTCACCTTCGGAATTTCCTGTAGGTGTGCTGCACTATCGATCCCAAGGGCACACCGATCAACATCATCCGCCTACAACTCTTCCCATTCTCTTTGCTTGGGAAAGCCAAGGAGTGGTTCTATGCAACCAAAGCATCCTTTGAAGGACACTGGTAGACATGCGCCGACGCATTTCTGACCAAGTACTTTCCGGTGGGCAAAACCAACGCCCTCCGAGGAAAAATTACTAGCTTTCAGCAGCTAGACGGAGAGTCAGTCCCAGAAGCTTGGGAGCGACTGCAAGAGTACATTGCAGCCTGCCCCCGCCATGGTGTGGAAGATTGGTTGATCACTCAAAACTTCTTCCATAGCCTGAGTCGCTGATCACAAGAGCACTTGGATGCAGCTGCGGGAGGAGCTTTCCTCTCGCTAGATGTAGGCGCAGCGAAGGCACTGATTGAGAAGATATCCTCTCACCAGAGTTGGGTGGGAGAGAGACAAGCCCCCCGCACCAAGGGAGTATACCAGATTGACTCCGTCGATATGCTGGCCGCTAAGATGGACCTTCTCTTGAAGAAGATAGAATCTCCGGGGAAGGAGATGAACCAGATTGTGGAGGACCGAATCACATGTGAAACATGTGGAGAAGCAGGACACTCGGGTACTAGTTGCCTGATGACACAAGAGGAAGCATATTTTTTTGAAACAACAATAATTCAGGCTTCCGTCCTCAACAAGGTTGGAATTCCAAGCCCAACCTCCCCTTCGGCCAACAGCAAGGTAATAGCTCTAGCAACGGTTTTCAACCGTCGTTAAAGGATATCTGGTACGGCCAAAAACAAATTAACGATAGCATTAGTAAGAAATTTCTTGCTAATGATAAAGTTATGGAGTCGATGGCCTCTGAGATTGAAGCTTTCAATTCTGTTGTTAAGAACCAGCTGAGCTTCAACAAAATGATTGAAACTCAAGTAGCTCAGCTGGCCGCATCTTGTCCTAACCCAAATGCGAGGAAGTTACCCAGGCAACCGGAGGTCCCTTTTAAGGAAAATGTTAGTGCGGTGACCACGCGGGCTGGTAAGTCCACGCGGGATCCACACAATCCTCAAGATGCAGGTACCCAACAGAAGGAAGCTAGCAACACCGAGCCAGCCGCCGAAGAGGAAGACGACGAGGAATCCATCCATGTCTCGGAGGAGGGGAACAAGGCACCAAAAGCCTCTAGCGACAGCCATGATCCCACTTTCCTCCCGTTCCCCGAACGGAGGAGAAGACCAGTGGCCGACGAGCAATTTGACAAGTTCGTCGAGGTAATCAAGAAGGTATACATCAATATGCCGCTTCTTGATGCTTTGCAGGTCCCGACATATGCCAAGTACATCAAGGATATACTTAGCAATAAGAGGACTCTACCCACGAGGGAGACGGTACAGCTAACTGAGGAATGCAGTTCTGCCATACTCGGGCCCCGCCTTAAGAAGAAGAAAGATCCTGGTTGCCCCACAATCTCATGCTCAATTGGAGGCCATGATTTCGACAACGCCCTATGTGACTTGGGGGCGAGCGTCAGCATAATGCCTAAGGTACTTTTCGACCACCTTAAGCATATTTCGCTCGTCTCTACACCCATGTGTTTGCAGCTAGCGGATCAATCGGTTCGCTACCCAAACGGAGTTGCGGAAAATGTCCCAGTCAAGATCAGGGATTTCTTCGTCCCTGTGGATTTCATCGTTCTTGACATGGAATCTGAAGCCAAGAGCTCTCTCATTCTTGGGAGACCATTCTCGAGTACCACGAATGCAAACATCGACGTGGGGAAAGGGACCATTCAACTCAGGATTAACGGAGAAACCGAGAATTTCTCCTTCTGTCCTAAGGAAACCCCCTAGCAAGTCAATATGGTCGGAGAAATCATACCCAGAAATTCCAGGATGCCAACCATAGAAACACTCATGAAGATGGTGGAAGCCCTCGCCGCCAAAGAAAAGAAAAGGCATGACCGCTATCATGCACGGCAAAGGATATCGAGAGCCAAAGCACTGGAAGAGCAAGCAAAGCGCGACAAGGAAGTTGAATCCAAGCCCCGTCCGATCCGAAAGAAATGGCGGGTGAAAGCAGCCCCGAACCAAGAATCGGAGAGTTCCGCTCAGGACGTAAAACTCGAGCCCTCGCCATAAGGTATATGGTACGTATCCGTGCATTGCATATAGAATAGGTTTCCCTTTTCAATTCTTTCTTTCAATTCAGCATGTTTAATTTTCAAAACTCGCATACATATTTTATTTGTGCATTGCTTAGCATATAAAAAAAGAAGAAAAAAATTTTGGCCACATACCAGGCTGACCGGCCCCACCTTGGTCGGCCGGCCCCACTTGTCATTCATCTTGGCCAGATCACCGACGAGGGCAGCCAGCAAACGTACATGGGCATGACACAAAGAGATGGAGCAAAGTGGAGCCAGCACCAGGCCGAGCGGCCCTAGGCAGGCCGGCCGGCCTCCCTCCACCGTTCCAGTCCCATCCTCACCTACCAGAGCACGTTGCACAGCATTGTGACCACCGACACACGGAATGGGCACGACCAGCACCATGTGCAGGCCGATCGGCCTGCCTTAGGCCGGCCGGCCTCCCCCTGCCTCGCCTCTATAAAAGCTGGTGCCCAGCTTAGGAGCAACTCGCCCCAAGTGCAGGTATGCAAGCATCCTGAGCACTTTGCTTCTCTCTTGCTCTAAATCTTGAAAATCTCTAAGCAAGATTATAGTGCAACCACAAGAAAATTCTGCTAAAATCAATCTTTAATTTCTTGTGAGGACAAACCCTGTCCGGTTGAACGAGAACGTTTGTGGTAGTTCTTACTCTACAAGAACGACTAACCGAGTTGTGGTGATTAATCTCCCACAAGAACGCCTAACCGTTGATTTCCTAACCCTTGATTTCCTTTGGGTATTGTAGAACTAATCTTTTGCAGGAATCATGTGGACCAAAGCAAGATCGAAGGCACGTGGAGTGGTGACCAAGTTCAGCTCCTCAAGTTCCCGATGCTCTGAAGGATCATCCGCTTCCCGGGAGAACATGTCCGTTGATTCAACTCAACAGGACACGATTTCCCAGGAGAGCGAGAGGCATGAGGTGCATCGGAGCATGATCCGTATTCGGATCATGACTCGGGTGGAGCACATCATCGCCAGGACTGAAGAAGAAAGGGCGGTGCTTGACAAGCTCCAGAACCTCGTCTTCACCCATGCCAAGTACTTCGACGCCATGCTTCTGATCAAGACTGGTCTCGGAGGAGACATGGAACGGGCATTCAACAATGCCGGATGGCAAAACTTCCACCCCACCTCCGAAACAGGTTCGCATTTCCTCACTATGGAATTTCTGATGAGTTTAAAAGTTGAAGTTTTGCCAAACAAGACGAACATTCGCTTTCAATTTTTCAACGAGGATTTGTCTTAAGCACAAAACAGCTCAGTGAGGCTCTTGATTTCCACAAGAGATGCATCATTGACGCTAACCTTTCGGTGACTAACCACTGGTACAATCGTGCCCAATGGTGGGATAGCATCACAAGTGAGCCTCTCTCTGGGAAGAATATCATCACTTCTATCCATAATCCCATGCTTCGCTTTTTGGCAAAGTGGATCGCCATGGTGGTTCACCCGCGCGCTGATTTGTGTCTTTGCCTTTTGCCTGATTTGGAGTGCCTTTATGCCATGGTGAAGAAAATTCGCTTTTCGCCTGTCATGAGCATGCTCGATGACTGGCAGAGGTTAGTCACTGGTCGAGCCACAATTGACATAACATTGCTGGTCACTCGCATTGCCACCCATGTTGGTGCTTTGCAGGGCACTCAAGTTTCCTTCTTGCCCACTTCACAAGAGTATCAGTCTTGCATCGGTTTAGACCATTTCACCCAGGGTCATCTGATTCGTGAAGGCCCTGGCCATACTCTCTTTATGTGTTACACCGGTTTCATCGACGAAGTCGAGCTTCCGTGCCCGGCTCTCTAGTTGAGATCGATGAGGAGTCTAACCTTGCAGCTCAGGAGAAGGGAACCCACTCGCCACAGTGTCGCAGGACCCATGACACGTGGCAGGCGCGCCAGTCATGACAGCGAAGCCGGAACGTCTACCGCACCTCATCCCGAGTACCATCAGCATCACGAGTACCACCAGCAGCAGCAGCACGAGTACTACCAGCCGCAGCAGACCGGACCTACCGCCCACATGAACTTCGACGAGACTTTCGACTACTACCAGGAGACGGGACGTGGACCGCAAGTCGGACCATCTAAGTCCGCCAGGTACGACTACGAGAACCCGGTCGCCTAGGGGCTCTCGGAGATCAATGCCCGGTTGGACTCGGTGAGTTTACAACAGCAGCAGATCAGCGACAACCTCGCGCACAACACCGACCTCACCTAGCAGAACTGGGGGATGACCACATCCCTCCCGACCGACCTTGGCGGCTTCTTCAACTACATGCACTACGACCCTGACCAGTATTACCAGTGAGCTTCGTTGAAGCTTGGGGGAGTCCCTGGTAAGTCCGAAAGTACTCCCCTTGCCTTGCCTTGATGATGACAATAATAATAATAATAATAGTAAAAAAAATTGTTGAATAAATGTTGAATAAAAAGCTCCTTATGTATGGAAGAATGGTTGATAACCTTGGGAATGATGAATAGTTGCTCTGTTTATGCCCTCTAAGTGCCTCATGCTTAATGCTTTACTTTTCAAGTATTTGAGTTCGTTGGCATTTAAGGATCCATCATATTTAACTGTGGGAGTAGAGCACTTGTTCATTGCCTAAGTTGTTGTGAGTTTAGATATGGTTTGCTTCGGAGTATAACTGTATGCTTAGTATGGAATCTCTCGGAAGTTTTTATAAAATTGTATATGGTAAATCTTCCCCGAAGGTTTAAAATGTCCTATCCAGATCCTAAACATTTATATATTACAAGCTACCATATGCTATCTTGAGTTACTTTGAGTCTTGTCGAATGGTGAAGTCTGCTTGCAGAAGACACATGTCATCTACCGGTCTTTCCCATCATACATCCACCTCATCAATAGCCTCAATATTCCGACTAATCAATGTCCCGCTCCGGGGTTGATGTCCACCGTCGCTGACATACACTCGCAACACGCACCTTACCAAGCTTGTCCCAAAGGTCCTCAACTGCTCCATACAAAATTGAAATCCTCTCTATTACCAAAAGAGAAAAGAGATGCATTAGATAAAAAAGAGAGAGAGAAAAGATGGAGACAAATGCTCCATCCAAAAAAAAGGGGCATCTCAAAAATCAAGAGAGAAAGAGAGCAAGGAGTTAAAAGACCCTTTGAGCACAAACACCTTCACCCTTTCCACTTGAAAACCCATGAATTCTAAAGACCGGAATTTGACGAGCGTCATCGCTCGCGAACCACTCTTCGACTCGACAATAGAAGTAACCAAGGTATGCCACTCTTACCCTACCTATAACTCCACTTCAGCCTTAGCGTAGGGAAAGTTGGTCACAACTGACCAAGAGTGAGGATTAAACACCTTGAGTGACTCGAGAGTACCATCGGGGAATGATTTAAACCATCTTTTGAAAAATTTATATCTTCGAGATGGAACCTGAAAAGCTGCATGAGAAAATGACCGTTCAGGCTCTCAACAATCCAAGGCGTGAACCTGCAACCCCACGTTGAACCATGGTATGAGTTCTCTTTTATGCCAACTTATTCAAATGATTTGTTGAAGTTTTGGCTTAAGCATAAGGTACCTAAAGGGTATACACATTGAAGCAACTCCTGACCCGTTGAACTTAGAGTTTAGCCTTGGTCGAGGACGAGCAAGATTCTAAGCTTGGGGGCGTGTTGACGGCCATTATAACCTAGTTTTGACCGTCAACATTTCGGTAAAATGAGGATGATCATACCATGTTCCATGCATAAATGTGTTTATACTGATCAATTCCACAAGTTTTGGATGAGTTATGGTTGCAGGATGAAACAGGTGAAACAAGGGCCAAACATGGCACAGAGCCAGGCCGGCCGGCCTAGCCTAGGTTGACCGGCCTCCCCTGGCCAGGTCTGGCCACGTCACTGATCCAGGAGCTCAAGCAAATATCTTAGATGATCAAGAACCATGCAGTCAACGTCGGTTTGATCCAAGGATCCGAAAGGATTAGAGTGGGAAACACATGGATTGAAGGGCCCACCAACCTCGGATTCTTGGACGGCCTCAACTGAATGCAACTGTTACCGACCTCAGGAAGCAATCAGGAGCGTCCACGACGAAGTCGGTGGCCAGGGGTGCCAGGTGTAGGCCGATAGGCCTACACCAGGCCGGCCAGCCTCCTGCTGCATCTCCACGCGACCAACTTCAGCATGGAGGTTAAGCAGGTGGTTGGTGTGATAGTTAAGCTGGCTACCGACCTTGGGAGGCTATAAAAGGCCCCCTCCTCTTCACCCCAAGACACACACCACACTTCTCAAGTCATACTTGAAGGGAGCTCTTGTATCTTTTCCATTTCTTAGATTAGGATTAGAGTTGGGAGTAGAGTCGAGTTCCAGCTTAGCTCAGATCTTCAGAGTCTTCGGAGTTCTGGTAAAGCTCTTGTATCCTTTCCTTCATTTGAAGAGTTTATCAAAATAATTACTTTCTTATTTCAGAGCTTAAGTTTATCTTTTCTATTCATCTCTTGCTCTTCTTTTAGAGTAAATATCTTGCTCTTTTCAGAGATAAGTTTTGTCCCCCTTTAGTCTTAGTGTGGAGTTTAGTTCAGCTCTACCGGGCTTTATCTCGCGGGTTTGCTCGCCTTGACCGGGCTGTAAGACGCCTTAGGGAAGGCGGGGATTTCTCTTGACAGGCCTCAAGAGAAATCTTAATCTTTGAGTGCAGACGTGGTGTCTGGCTTGTTGATTAACTAGGAAGTGTGTTGCACCCCACGGAACAGCAGTGGTAGGCGGCAGGTGGTGACAGCCCAGTCCGTCCTTCAGAGTCTACCACGTTCGGGTGTATTCATAACAGTAGTGCTGAGCCCGGAGAACCCCCTCTCTCACCACGTTCTGAGGTTCTCCCGTTCTAGCCGTCGAAGCGAGCTCTGTTCCCGGTATCTAAGCTAGAGTCTAGGCTAAGGTTAGAGTGCCTTTTGCTCTGAGTTAGGAAGTGTCTAGGGCCGGTCTCTCCCAATATCTTTCCTTTCTATAGAATTAGGTGCTCCTGTGTGTGTCGCTGGTCTTTCAGACCTTCTATCCGGTCATTCATTTGACCATTATCCCTTAAACCTACAGTTTGTACCCTTAGGTTTCTGGCTTGATATTTCTGGCAAGATTTATCATCTCATTCTTCAATACACTTTAACCATCTGTTTCCCTGCAGAAATATAAATATGATGCCCTGGGATAACTCTCTAGGTGAAGTGCTACACCGAGATATATTCTGTGCGCTTGCAGAATTCACATTTTGCATACAACGACATATATCTTCGCGCTCTTGAAGCGTTGCTAAAACGTGACACTAAGGAGTGCCAACAGTGAACCTATAGGTCAGGCGAGTTGTCTGGTGAGATGTGGAATGTAATGTTTGAGTGAATCGAGGCAGATGGAAAAGTTGTGCGCCTGGTGGGGGCTATTCTTGACAGAGCGCAAATAGACTTTTACAGCATGTGGAATTTGAAAAATCAACTTGGATATGGTGCGCGGGACTACTTGTACTGAAGAGAAGAGGAAATGCTGATGCTACTGCTGAATTACTTGATTACAAGAAACATGCATTCGCCATGAAAGAACACATGGATTCATCTACAGAAAGTAAACTAAGATTGATATGTTCAAAACATGAAATAGTTGGACGAGTGAACATTACGCCCCTGAAACGACCAAAGCTTACTGAGAATGCTCATGGTACACACGACAATGAAGCGCCACTTAATGATTACAAAGAATAGCTTGTACAACAAGACCCAGATTGTGGTGTGTACGATGTGTCTACTACACTATCCACATACATCTATAATTGTACAATGTACACTGATCATTGTGTTGCTAACTTGAAGGTCTATACGATGAATTTAGGGAAGAAACATTGAAAACCTAAACAGCATGGTTAAGGCATCGAGGTAATATGAGAGATATCTGTAAATCCTTATTCCTCTGAGCTACTTCTTATTTGTGATTTAATTTTACCAAGGGGATTTGTGTATCTGTTAAGTGCATTTTACTTGGTTTTTCAGTAAGTTATAATAAAGTTCAAGCTAAGCCTACATAAGTACGTGATGGGAGCAATGGTAGTAGTGCCACGCCGCCATCAGAATGGTCAAGTCATGCTAGGAAACTGAAGTAGACAAAAGGTTGTACAAGCTTCACAACTTCTGTACTTTTTAATGATGTTATTGTGCATGACTTAACAATGTATTCTTCCATTTTTTTAAGTAGGTCGCAAGATAATGGGTCGTGGATGCTTGAAAGGGCTAGCTACGGTGACCAAGAGATCAAAGTCTAAGACAGAGAAACTGAAAGTACAATTTTCTGCAAATACGTGTGGTGCATGTGGAGAGAATAGATGCACCTTTGTGGATGAAGTTGTTCTAATTACGAAGCAAAAAACTCCATTAATTGGAGTTAGATATTGGTGAGATGTGTCTCGACATGTCAAGAAGGACATCGCATAATGTATAATGGTATGTCAAATACCCACCAAGTGCTGCATTCCACCACTACTTTGTTCTCTCTTTCCTATTGGAAACAAATAGTTTGAATGTAGCATACATAACAATTATTCATTCCAACTAGGATCATTGGGACCTTGAGACCACTGAGTGTCCGAAGCAAAAGATATGGAAGGTTGCGCAGGAACGCTACAGAGGTTGGCGATTTGCCTTGCATTCTACATATAATGCATATAACACCTACGACAAGAGAATGCAACATAAGCCTGAAGACATAGACATTGCGGAGTGGCACTATTCAAACTTGTACTTTGCAACTCAGAAGTTCAAGGTACGACCTCTTTTGCAACTGTAACAACACAATCATCATTTGAACTTTTCTTCTCTTTTGCATTTGTGCAGGACAGGAGCAACTCTAACTCTATAAATCGAACCGATATCAGATCCAATAATTCGGGCGGTTCCAAACCTTTCTCGCAGTGAAGTTGGGAAAAATGAGGATTAAACACCTTGAGTGACTCGAGAGTACCATCGGAGAATGATTTAAACCATTTTTTGAAAAAATTTATATCTCCGAGATGGAACCTGAAAAGCTGTAGGAAATACTTTGAAAATGACCGTTCAGGCTCTCAACAGCCCATGGCATGAACCTTTGCAGCCCCACGTTGAACTATGGTATGAGTTCTCTTTTATGCCAACTTATTCAAATGACTCGATGAGTTTTGGCTTAAGCACAAGGTACCTAAAGGGTATACGCATTGAATCAACTCCTGACCCGCCGAACCTAGAATTTTAGCCTTGCTCGAGGACGAGCAAGTGTCTAAGCTTGGGGGCATGTGGACAGCCATTATAACCTTGTAGTGACCGTCAACATTTCGGTAAAATAAGGATGACCATACCATGTTCCATGCATAAAAGTGTTTTTACTAATAAATTCCACAAGTTTTGGATGAGTTGTGATTGCAGGATGAAACAGGTGAAACAGGGGGCCAAACCTGGCACGGAGCCAGGCCAGCCGGCCTAGCCTAGGCCGACCGGCCTCCCCTGGCCAGGTCTGGCCACGCCACTGATCCACAAGCTGAACCAAACATCCAGGATGATCAAGAGACATGCAATCAATGTCGGTTTGATCCAAGGACCCAAAAGGCCTAGAGTGGAATGAACATGGACTGAAGGGCCCACAACCATAGATTCTTGGACAGCCTCAACTGAACGCAACCGTTACCGACCTCAGGAAGCAATCAGGAGCATCCACGATGAAGGCGGTGGCCAAGGGAGCCAGGTGTAGGCCGATCGGCCTACACCAGGCCGGCCAACTCCTTGCTGCTTCCTCACACGACCATCTTCGGCGTGGAAGTTAAGCAAGTTGTTGGCACGACAGTTACGGTGGCTACCGACCTTGGGAGGCTATAAAAGGCCACCTTCTCTTCAATCCAAGACACACACGACACTTCTCAAGTCTCTACTTGAAGGGAGCTCTTGAATCTTTTCCATTTCTTAGATTAGGATTAGAGTTGGGAGTAGAGTCGAGTCGAGCTTAGCTCGGATCTTTGGAGTCTTCGGAGTTCTGGTAAAGCTCTTGTATCCTTTCCTTCATTTGAAGAGTTTAACAAAACAATTAGTTTCTATATTTCAGAGCTTAAGTTTATCTTTTATATTTATTTCTTGCTCTTCTTTTAGAGTAAAGATCTTGCTCTCCTTAGAGTAAAGTTTTGTCCCCCTTTAGTCTTAGTGTAGAGTTTAGTTTAGCTCTACCGGGTTTTATCTCGCGGGTTTGCTCGCCTTGACCGGGCCGTAAGACGCCTTAGGGAAGACGGGGATTTCTCTTGACAGGCCTCAAGAGAAATCTTAATCATCGAGTGCAGACGTGGTGTCTGTCTTGTTGATTAACTAGGAAGTGTGTTGCACCCCACGGAACTGCAGTGGTAGGCGGCAGGTGGTGACAGCCCTGTCCGTCCTTCGTAGTCCACCACGTTCGGGTGTATTCATAACAGTAGTGCTGAGCCCGAAGAACCCCCTCTCTCACCCCGTTCTGAGGTTCTCCCATTCTAGCCGTCGAAGCGAACTCTGTTCTCGATATCTAAGCTAGAGTCTTGGCTAAGGTTAGAGTGCCTTTTGCTCTGAGTTAGGAAGTGTCTAGGTCCAGTCTCTCCCAGCATCTTTCCTTTTCTATAGAATTAGGTGCTCCTGTGTGTCGCTGGTCTTTTAAACCTTCTATCTGGTCATTCATTTGACCATTATCCCCAAACTTTAGAGTTTGTGCCCCTGGGTTTTGTGGCTTGATATTTCTGGCAAGATTATCATTTCATTCTTCAATACACTTTAACCATTCTGCTTCCCTGTGGAAATATAAATACGATACCCTGGGATAACTCCCTAGGTGAAGTGCTACAACGAGATATATTCTGTGCGCTTGCAGAATTCATTTTGCGTACAACGACATATATCTTCACACTCTTGAAGCGTTGCTAAAATGTGACGCTAAGGAGTGCCAACAGCTTCCAATGGAAGTCCTTATATCTTCCTTCTTTGTTTCCTTAGCTTTCACAGGTTTCTTCTTGTTCCTCCAAGATTCATTCAAGGATTCAAACCTTGTCACATTGATAGTACAAGCTTATCTTTATACTATTCTTGTGACCTTACCTATTTCCTTGGGACTCTATAGGTTACGAGTCTAATTTCAACTGATCATTCCGGTTTTCCAAAAATAATGTCTGGATCACTTCGGGGTTGTTGGTGTTTCTTAACGTCGCGACCGGTTGCCCAGCAATGGCGTTAGAAAACCTGGTGACACTTAACGTCTATAGAAAAGGAGATCCCAAGGAATTCCAACCAAGAAGATAAGGATGAGAGGATAGTCTAACATTCTAGCAACGGGTAGCAAGATGTCTCTATTTCCTACTTGCTTTGGGCACCGGCTTACACTGCATCCACAGTGACTCCGACTAGCAGCTCTACGACATAACCGAACGTGGGGGATTCAGAGGGTCCAACGTGGCTGTAACCACCCGCGGCCTACCCCAGCCAAACCGTGAGTTAAGATGCGCAAACGAAGTGTAATCTACGACTCAGGCACGACACCTACGACACAGATTACTGCTGTAGTCCGTAAACACTTTCCGGTATGTAAACTCGCCACAGCACTCCACAATATGTGAAGCGACGAACCCACAAGTGAGAGCCTAAACTTGCTACTACTTACTATACTGAATCATAGAAGAACAGCGAAGCATCTCCAGGAAATACATGAACGGAGAGTGTCGGTGATATTATCTCCGGCAGTCTTCCACGGGGTAGCCCACGGAAGTGATTTGTAATGCAGGGAAGATCGCAAAGATCGGAAGCAGGATGGTTAGGATGGACAGACACAGGGGTTTATACAGGTTCGGGCCGTCGACTCGATGTAATACCCTACGTCCTGTTTTGGGGTGTTGTATTGCGTGGATCTCGCTATGAGTCGAGATGTGGTGAGTTGAGTTGGCTCGAGTTGTGGTCAGATGTTTTTGAGGGGGTCCCTGCCCGCCTTATATATCGGGGGGCAGGGTTACAAGTCGGTTTGTATCCAATCCTATCTCTAAGAATCCTTTCCTTCTTTACAATAATTCCTATTCCAACTAGGACTTCTCCTTCCAGATCCTTCCTCCGTGCGCCGACTCGTCCCGCACGTCTTCAGGTCCAGAATGGTGGGCTGGGCCGCCCCCTTTTGGTGGGCTGCCAAGCTTGCTCGTGAGGTACCCGGGTACTATATCCCCCACAGTAGCCCCCGAGCACTTCTTGACCGATCGATGGCTGTAGTTGATCTGCCTTTCCTTTCGTGATCCGAGTGCTCCAAGTTGTCTAGGACCTCTTCCGAGTGGTTTCGAAGAAGATCCGAGTGGTTTCGAAGAAGATCCGAGTGGTTTCGAAGAAGATCCGAGTGCATGCTCAGACGTTCCTAAAAACAATTCTTCAATTATAGCCATAGTGAGGGGAAGGAGTGCTCTTCTTCACGACGCGACAGCGAAGTGAATACACTTAGCCCCCGGGCTTTGGGCAATTTTAGTATGAAATTGGCCAAAGGTCTTCAACTTTTATCCATCTATATCTCGATCTTCAATGGTGTGCACCTCCAGGTGCACCCATTGGGTGTAGCCCCCGAGCCTTGAGCAGAATAGAATATTCTGGTCGAGGGTAAAAAATAAAATATTATGAATCTCTTTTTAAACTTAATCCATCAATGGTGTGCACCTCCAGGTGCACCCATTGGGTGTAGCCCCCGAGTCTTGATTCGACTCGGTATGATCGTGTCAAGACTCTGAAAGCCGTAGATCCTGACTGAATTTTCAGCCCCCATGCCTCTGGGCATGGATTTCGGATAATTTTCTCCTTCTGGGGTTTTTTTGTTTCCCCTTTTTAAGGATTCTGTTCTCAAGTTCTTTGAACTCGGAGTGACTCCCGAATCGTGTCCCACGACCCAGCTTGACCATATGGTAAGCCACCTTCTCACAAGATTTATACTTGTCAGCACTTGACCCAGACTTCTGAGCGAATATAGCGATAGTATCGCATGCCTTACGTAAAAATCAATTGCAAGGTTGCAATATTAATTGCAAAAGCGAGTCTGGTCGTCGACTAATTTTAGCCTCACGACCGAGTGGTTTATGCTCCTGAACACTAGCTCAGGAACCCACATATTTGTTAATTTGACAAAACTGAAAGGTCATGCCATATTTCAGCCCATTTAGGCTCATTAATCCTGAAAAGTCCGTTGTTTCCTAGGGAAACTAACGGTTGCCTTATTGAAGCCAGAATATCGCGAGATATCGCGACTCCATACCGCATCTTTGAATTCAAAGCGACGGGACGTGCCTGCGTCGGTTGAGTTCCCGAGACACGCATCGCGCCACGCGCGGGAGGAACGGTTCACTCCATTATAAGCCATCCCCGCCACAATCTTCTTCCTTTCCTCGCCCTGAGGTAATAAATCGATTTGTTGCCGTTTGTTCAATTCCACCCATTGAGTGTAATCCCGATTAAAAACTGACGAGGCTAGCCCTTCTGGTGATGGCGATCCTGCAAATTAATTTTTGTAGATTATCTGTAGTATTGGTAGTAGAAGTACTTTTGAACAATGTTTAAGCCTTTGTTATTGTATATAAGTTTTTATGTAACTACTACTTCCTTTCTTTCTGCGCTGGCCTTAATTTCTGAGTGGTTGACCTGTTACGGAGTAGATTAGCCTCGTTGGTCTTAGTCTCATGCCGCCGAGCTTTGTCGTGCGTGTAGAGCTTTGACTTGGCGAGTACTTTCCCCCACGATTTAAAGTTTGTTCCACTCATACTTTATGTGCGTGACGCGAAAGAGGAAATTCGAGTAGTAGATATAATGTAGATAGAAGATGAAATCAACTTTGTTGACAACTCATACGACATTTATGAATCTGCCGAGTCGAAACTGGGGATGATTATCCATAGAAACCACTCGGCGAGGATTATTAAAAAATATCTTAAAGAGATAAGAGATTAATACATAACTTAACCGAGTCGTCGGTTGGTGAGCTTCTGCTGGCGCTTCGTCTCGAAAACTTCTGGTCCTCCGTAGATCATACGGACCACTCGGTCGGCCTCATTGCTTATCGAGCATGTGCTGGAAATCTTCTGGAGTTATCCGGCCTCTGGGCCGATCCAGAGTGGCGACCATATCGCCCTCGCTCTTCTTTTTGTGGGGGTGACTGTCGCTGCGACGATGGTCGTCGTGTCGTTCTTCGTCCTCGCGGCGGTCGCGCTTGCGAGTTATCTTGTTCTCTTCCTCCCAACGATTGTTGAGCTCGCTGAGTTGTTCTTTCTCCGCAATCTCTGCGTCCGCCCACGTGCTAGCGACCCGGAACATGTCATTGACAGTCGCGGGTGGCTTCCGAGTCCACTTATGAATCAGTCTTCCATCGGAGATGCCATTCTGAAAGGCTGTCATAACCTCCTGATCCGTCACGTCCGTGATGGAGTTGCGCTTCTCCGAGAACCTGCGCACGAAGTCGTGTAGGGTCTCGTTCTTGCGCTGTCTTATCTGGCCGAGGAGCCGCTTGCTCCCGGGCCTCTCCCAGGTACCAAGATAGTTACCGATGAAGAGTTCGGTAAGCTGCTCCCAGTTGTCGATGGCGTCCTGCGGGAGTCCTGCCAGCCAGTTGCGGCAGTCCTTGGTGAGCATGATGGGAAGATAGTTTGCCATCACGTCCTCGTCGCCGCCGGCCGCTTGTACGGCGGTGTAGTAGATCTGAAGCCATTGAGATGGGTCAGATTTCCCGTCGTACTTGTCGATATCCGACAACTTGAAGCCTCTGGGCCATGTCACGCTTCTTAAGCGCTCGGTGAACGACTGGAATCCGCCGATCCAACCTCTAGGGCGGGAATCGCTCGGACCCGATCCGTCAGCTGCTCTTGGGGGTGTGCTGTCCCTCCTGCGATCCCGGTCCCTGGGCGGGGAACGGGTCCTCCGATAGTTCCGAATCCTGGGTGGAGTTCGGTCCCGTCGGTAGGTCCTGCTGCGCGGTGGAGTTCGCTCCCTTGGCGGAGTCGGTCGCCTGGGCGGTGGAAGCGCTCGTCCTCGTGGCGGAGTGCGGCCGCCGTTGTTGCCGCACCTTGGGCTACCAGAAGGGTCAGAGTAGTCTGACTCCGTCGAGTAGCCGCTTCTGTTGGAGTTGCGACGGGGATTTCCATGATCCCGATCGTACTCTTCGCGCCGTCGGATTTCCTCACGGTGGCGCTCTTCGGTGCTGCTGCGGATGACGTCCCTCGCATCTCGATCTCTGTTGATCGTGGTGCGGAGGTCTTCATCACGACCCAATCCGCCGCTGGCCCGGTGTTGAGACGGACCGGGCTCAGGAGCGTTCGTGGTCGTTCTGCCCTGCATCTGGTGAACCTGGACGGAGGCGGCCTGCACGAGAGCCCTTACCTTTTCCAGGCCCGGAGTGCTAGGTGGCAGCCGATTGATTTCCTCGTTGATGGTAACGAGGTTCTGGACCGGCGTCTCGTAGACGTCGTATCCGTTGAACTCAAACATGCCGTCGCGCATCAAGTTCCGGGTGCTCCTCCGGTCGTGTCGCTCCCGTTGGCGGCGATGATCTTCAGAGCGAGGCTCCTGGAGTCGAGCAGTGCCAGATCCTGACGCGGTGGCTCCGCGCGGTCGTGCGGCTCTGCGAGTCGCCCGTCTGGCGTTGCGTCCTCGACGCTGGTTCCTGGCTTCAGTCGTCTCCTCTGCAGGAGTGACCTCATCTTCTGAGACAGGATTCGTTGGCGTTGCTGGCGCCACCATGTAGCAATATGATCCGACTCCTTCTTGCGCGAGGTAGTCTTCCTCGGACTCGAAGAAGTCGGATGTGGGCGTATAACGCTCCAAACTACTCGGAGTCAATTCTCCGAGTGATCCTAGTAGTTCCGGCTCTGTAGAGGCATCGGACACTGTGTATCCTTCCGGCAGATCGTCCAGGATTGATGGTCCCAGTAGATCTAACCCGTAGGAGTCGCTCCCAGAGAAGTAATCATCCTCCTGGACAATGTCCTTCATCTTCTGCTTCTGAGCAAACGCGCAAAAGCCAGGGGTCTGGATAGTAATGACCTCAGGGCTCTGGACGCGTGTGGGTTGAGCGTTTACGCTCTGTGATGACTCGGCGACGCGACTCTCAGGAGCCAGATCGGAACCGAGTGATTATAGATCTGTTCCCGACTGGTCTGGCCTCGCGCTTTGCGATGGACTCAGCGGGGTAGATCCGGTACGATCAGATGCGATCGGACCGGACTGGGCCGTGATGGCCGAAGTCGGCGCCAGAGAGGAAACCTCCGTGGCGACCGTAGCTCCTGCCGCTTGGGTATCCAAGGTGGCGATGACGTCCCCGAACTGGATCTCGACTTCGTCGACGTCTGGGAGGTTGCAGCTGTCCAAGATCTTGACGCGATCCATCGAGCCTCCAGATTGATCTCGGCGATATCCCCTACCTGGCGCGCCACTGTCGGTGATATTATCTCCGGCAGTCTTCCACGGGGTAGCCCACGGAAGTGATTTGTAATGCAGGGAAGATCGCAAAGATCGGAAGCAGGATGGTTAGGATGGACAGACACAGGGGTTTATACAGGTTCGGGCCGTCGACTCGACGTAATACCCTACGTCCTGTTTTGGGGTGTTGTATTGCGTGGATCTCGCTATGAGTCGAGATGTGGTGAGTTGAGTTGGCTCGAGTTGTGGTCAGATGTTTTTGAGGGGGTCCCTGCCCGCCTTATATATCGGGGGGCAGGGTTACAAGTCGGTTTGTATCCGATCCTATCTCTAAGAATCCTTTCCTTCTTTACAACAATTCCTATTCCAACTAGGACTTCTCCTTCCAGATCCTTCCTCCGTGCGCCGACTCGTCCCGCACGTCTTCAGGTCCAGAACGGTGGGCTGGGCCGCCCCCTTTTGGTGGGCTGCCAAGCTTGCTCGTGAGGTACCCGGGTACTATATCCCCCACAGAGAGGGTGTTCATGATGAACATGAACACTTCTCCAACTCACTCTCTCCCTCTCTCTACCTTTCTACCCCTAGGCTAACTAGCCCAAGCTACTCTCCTCCATAGAAGCCTCTTCTTGAGGTGAGGGAAAGAGGGAGAAGTGTGAAGAGTGCTTGGATGAAAGTTGCTCCATTGTCTCCCCCCCCCCACTAGTATCTATAGGCAGGTGAATGTCGGTTTCCAGAGCATCCACCAGGGAATATTCCTTGTAACCGTCATAGGAGTGGACATATGGCAGCCAGGGACGAGGGGGGCCACCCTTGGTTCGGCCGAACCAGGGGGTCGGCTGACCCTCTGTGAGCCCTGCCCACAACCGCCTTTGGGCAGCTGACTGACAGGTGGGTCCTGAAGTGTGTCTGGGTATGCTTGGGGTGCAATGGTACTTTTAGCTCCCGGTTGTGGGCCCTTCAATCCGTGTGCTTGCACGTGATTGGTCGAGAGTGTGCTTCCTTGCTCTTGTGGGCCCATAGATCCGTGGGAAGCTTAGGTGGCAACCCTTGGTTGGCTGGAATTGAGTACTGTTGACGGCCACTATATGCTACTTTTGACCGTCAACCTTCCCGACTTAATAAAGGAACTAAGTGATGCTCACATAATATTTTATTTAAACTAATGAGTTCCACGAGTTTTGTGCACCAATATGTTTCGCGAGGAAATACAGATAATATGGTGCATAAATATCAACATCGGTGAAGCCATACAAGTAAAGGTTCATCTCGAGACAAAGGAGACTTGGACATGGTGCAAAAGTGACCCAAATTACATATTTGACAGCACCATGTCGAAGAGCTTTCCGAGATGATCGAAATGGATATTTGGATGACCCAATTCGGAGTCCGGACGAGAAAGTTACGCGTCCGGGAAGATCGCCGGCAGAACCATGCCAGGCCGGTCGGCCTGACTTAGGCCGATCGGCCTGGACAAGGCCGGCCGGCCTACAATTATCCCCAAACTGCTCCAAACTTTGCACAAGGACCCTAGGGAGTCACCAATGGACCCCCAAGCAAGAATTGACAACAATAAATGAAGTTAAGACCGAAAGGCCTAGGCCATGGATTGGAAGGTCCAGCTACCTAGGATTCTCGGACAACTTCAACTCAACGCAACCAAAACCGCCTCAAGGGACAACATGCAACCATTGATGAGCGAGTCGGTGCAACAGAGGGCCAAGAGGGGCCAGAGCCAGGCCGGTCGGCCTAGCCTAGGCCGACCGGCCTCTAACTGCCGAGCGTGGATCAAACGCCACTGCAACCGTCATTAGAAGAGCACTAGGACCGTCCAGGAGAAAGGCGGTGCCAAATGGCGACCAACCCAGGCCGAACGGCCTGGATGAGGCCGGCCGGCCTGCTTCCGTGGCCGTTACGCCTCCCCTTTCGCGTGGATGCTAAGCAAGATGGTGGCGTGACAATTACGCGTGATACCGCCCTTCGAAGGCTATAAAAGGCGACCTCCACCCCCATTCTACACACCATGGTGAAAGGAAGAAGTCCAAGTGTAGTGTAGTGCTACCTATCTAGCTTAGAAAATAGGGAGAGTGGTGAGGTGAGAGTCCGGAGAGGAGCCAAAGTGCCGGCCCCTCTCCAACTTTGTGCCTCCGAGGAATGAAGCTTCAGTTCGAGTAAAGTTCCTCTTCTTTTGTCTTTACTGCTTTCTCTCCTTACATTAGTAGTTCTTGAATGCTTTCTCAAGTTGCGGGTACCCGAGTCTGCGCGAGTGACAGCGACTCTTGTTTGGGGTTTCCTCCCCTACTCGCGGGAGGGGAGGTCTGTAGCTGAAAGCTTAGGCGTGGTGCCTGTGCTGGCTAGCTACCTCAGGTTGTGTTGCACCCCACAGAACTGCAGTGGTAGGCGGCAGGTGGTGACAGCCCTGTCTGTCCTTCGTAGTCCACCAAGTTTGGGTGTACTCATAACAGTAGTGCTGAGCCCGGAGAACCCCCTCTCCCACCCCGTTCTGAGGTTCTCCCGTTCTAGCCGTCGAAGCAACTAGAGGAATCAAGTATTCCTGATAGGAGGTTAGCAAGTCGACATTAGATTACCTCTACCCACTTATCTGGATATACCAGAGCCGTTTCTAGTACACTTCTCGTTCCTCGTGGATTCGATACCCTGGAATACTCCTAGGTGAAAGCTACATCGGCATCCGTACGCTTGCGGATTTATCTGTTAGGCTAAGGAACACCAACAAGTACGTGTGCCAATTTAGCTTGTATCCACTTCATTTCCATGGTTAGGTGGCCTGCATTCACAAATTACAGCACTCGTGGAACTTATTAGAAATAAGCCCTATCACTAAGGTTGATGTTATCATTTTGTATCATTTATGCAGTAGTTGACGGCCTGAAACTGGGGTATAATAGCTGTCAACCAACCCCTACACTTAGCCTTTGCTCGTCCTCGAGTGAAGGGGAAAGGACTAAGGAAACCTCTCAAAGTTATGAACTAGCATAAGAATTATTCCATACCTTGCCTTAGTGTGAAATCTGAAGTGGCTATGATGCTATCTTGGGTAGTTGATGGATGGAACGGAGTGGAGTCGAGTCACTTCAACTCTCTTTCGTCCAACTACTTGGGATGTTGTAGTTAAAGTTCAAAAGACAAACCTTCTTGTTTACTCCTCTTTTGATTCTCTCATATCGCTGATAAAGTGTATGTCTTCACCAAGGCATTTCTTGCCTTTCTTTCATCCTACTTCTAAAGATGGCTATATGTGGAGCTCAAGGTAGGGCATGAAGGATAGGGCATACTTGCATCACTTATATTGCAAATCAAAGAATGGATCCAAGTCAAAATCAAATCATACGATCAAGAATCAAGACGTGCATCACTAAGCGTAGATGGTGGATGGCATGATGCACAAGGACTTGCTTCAAGTGATCCTCCTCTCTCCTTGTTTTTTTTCTTTGGAGACTTGGGCTATACATTTTTTCTTTTCTTTTTTGACATGCTTGTTTAAGGCATGTGGCATACCTTCTTTGGGTATGCATCTTTCTCTCTCTCTCTCTCTCATTCTCTCTCTCTCTTTTCATAGCCCCAAGCCTCTTCATTCATGGATACTTTGGAGAGGGAGTCATTGATCATGGAACCTTATGTGGTGGATGATGGATGGTACAATGCTTTGCTTCCATAAGGAAGTGTAGCAAGGGCAATTTGATGATGCACATAGTCTTGATCATGAAAGTACGAGAGGAAATCATGCAAGGGTCTCATCATTTGAAAAAGCTCAAAGCAAACACAAGCAGCATGTGAGTATGGGATTTTTCATGATATTCATCATATGGCTTTGGTAGGACTTGCATGATCAAAAGAGGAGCTTGCAAGAGGTTGTGTAGATTTTAAATTTCTCCCAAATACTTTAAACATCAAGAGCGAAAGATCATCTTTCCAAACCATATCCCAAACATCAACCACTTAGATGAACATGAGGTTCCTAATGATATTTGTTCACAAGCATCAAAGCTTAGCAAGGAATAAAGCATATGCAAGCCAAACTTTGGAAAGAGAGCAGGAATTACTTTTGGTCCATTTATAAAGGTTTGAGTTTGAACTTATGGATCATCATTAATTTCATCAAAACTCAGGGACCATAGTGAGACGAGGGAAAAGAGACACAAGCCGACGCGTTGGAAGAAGATGGGCCGGAGCGGGCCCCGGCCTGGTTCGGCCGACCCTTGGGTTCGGCCGAACCCAGGTGGGTTCGCTTCAGGTTCTTCTTTTGTGTGCGTGTAGGTGCAGCTTGGTGTGTCGCATTTCAGTGATGTTCAGTCGTCCATGTGTTCTGGAGAGTCTGTGGTTCTCCCCCACACTTGTCTTTTCCTAGGTGCTTCATTTATTCAAGATCAAAGTAAACTAAGACTTCACCGGGTTAGATGACCGGTGAGTCACACTTTATTCAAATAAAAATTTGGAGGCGCTTACAATTCTGAATGGAAAACAAAAGAAATGAAAAGGGAAATCTAAGCAAACCTATTCTTAAGCGCCTATGGTGAAAAGGGAAACGATCTTGGCACGCTCTTTAGATCGCTGAATCGTAGAGCTTAGCGTGCCCCGTGACCTTATAGAGGCGCTACAGCTTAGCGCTAAGGCTCTACTTTCTACTTGCTTTGGGCACCGGCTTACACTGCATCCATAGTGACACCAGCTAGCAGCTCTACGACTTAACCGAATGTGGGTGATTTCAGAGGGTCCAACGGGGTTGTCACCACCCGCGGCCTACCCCAGCCAAACCGTGGGTTAAGATGCACAAACGAAGTGTAATCTACGACTCAGGCACCACGCCTACAACACGGATTACTACTGTGGTCCATAAACACTTTCCGGTATATAAACTCGTCACAGCACTCCACAATATGTGAAGCGATGAACCCACAAGTGAGAGCCTAAACTTGGTACTACTAACTATACTGAATCATAGAAGATCGAAGAGACTTACGCAACACTTACTTTGATAAGAACGGCGAAGCATCTCCAGGAAATACATGAACGGAGAGGGTGTCCATGATGAACATGAACACTTCTCCAACTCACTCTCTCCCTCTCTCTCTACCATTCTACCCTTAGGCTAACTAGCCTAAGCTACTCTCCTCCATAGAAGCGTCCTGTTGAGGTGAGGGAAGAGGGAGAAGTGTGAAGAGTGCTTGGATGAAAGTTGCCTCATTCTCTCTCTCTCCCCTCCCCACCCCTCTAGTATTTATAGGCAGGTGAAGGTCTGTTTCCGGAGCATCCACCATGGAATATTCCTTGTAACCGTCATAGGAGTGGATATATGGCAGACAGGGACGAGGGGGCCACCCTTGGTTCGGCCGATCCTCTGTGGGCGCTGCCCACAACAGCCTTTGGGCAGCTGACTGACAGGTGGGTCCTGAAGTGTGTCTGGGTATGCTTGGGGTGAAATGGTACTTTTAGCTCCCGGTTGTGGGCCCTTCAATCCGTGTGCTTGCACGTCATTGGTCAAGTGTGTGCTTCCTTGCTCTTGTGGGCCCATGGATCCGTGGGAAGCTTAGGTGGCAGCCCTTGGTTGGCTGGAATTGAGTACTTGTGCCACTTTAGCTTGTATCCACTTCATTTCCATGGTTAGGTGGCCTGCATTCATAAATTACAACACTCGTGGAACTTATTAGAAATAAGACCTATCACTAAGATTGATGTTATCATTTTGTATCATTTATGCAGTAGTTGACGGCCTAAAACTGGGGTATAACAGCCGTCAACAGGGGTCTACCCCACATAGGGGATTCAAACCCGTCTTCCATTTTGGACATTTACTTCATCTCTGGAGTGAGTGGATTGGCTTAGATAGGTAAGAGCTATTAGTATTCCTTAGGTTTTAGGAAGGAGGGGTTCTATCCACACATTTCTACAATCAACTACCAATCAAATCCATATCTATCATATGGAAAGGGGGAAACTATTGTCCGGGCTTAATCAGACATTATTCAATCAAAAATACGTCACTATAAGGTCATAGGCTCATTTCTTATAGAAAATTCTATTACTACCATGACCTAATTTCCAATTACTCTGGTGATGTTTGCTTTTTGGAAAACCTTCTCATCATTTCCATACACCGAATCATCTTCTGAACTTCATTCCTATGATCCGTATTTGCCAGAGTAACAATTGGATTTAAGCATATGGTAAGGGGAATT
Organism: Urochloa ruziziensis; assembly: GCA_015476505.1. NCBI lineage: Eukaryota > Viridiplantae > Streptophyta > Magnoliopsida > Poales > Poaceae > Urochloa > Urochloa ruziziensis. The sequence continues at coordinate 41,522,927 of CM027123.1, forward strand.
TTGGGCTACGGAATGGGTATTTTTCGAGAAATTTTGAAAATATGATTTGAATAGAAGGTTTAGAACTTCCTAATGCGTATGCGCTGTCTTATATGGTGCTAGGAATTCATTTATGGCTCTGATACCACCTCTGTGGCGGCCTTCTTTTGAAAGTCTCGAGACCTCCTGTATTAGTCCTTGGATCAGTATGCTGATACGGATCCCATCACAGATTAATATCAAAAGCGATAAATGACGTATAATTAAATACTTTTATACCGTTTGTGCTAGTTGGGAGCGGGCGGGCACTCATTCCTCAATCGGAATGAGTTATTGCACCTTATAGCCCTGGGTCCTAAACCTGCATGGCAATGAAAGCAAGGATGTGTACTCTGGATAGGGCACTCAGTAAATCCCACGAATTCAATAATATGGTGGGGGAAAGCAACTGAATGTAATGGTTGGTCCTGGAAGAGCATTTCCTCACTGCCAGTCCCAATATGCTATCCAGAACCTAACCAACGGTACCTTTGCCGTTTTAGGCTCCCTATGCAAGAAAAGTAAAGACTAATCAATGGGGACTTTGACTAAATAGATCTATACCGAGAGTCACGGCTATCTAGATAGATTTTGCACTCTGTAGAGGCTGTACTTATATACCATGCATTCGGTCAGCCCATATTTCGTACTCAGGCGGTACTGACCTATGAGACCGTGTCCACCGGCGTCTATCTCTAGACAGCCAATCACTAGCTCTGTCCACAAATGCTACTGGGGCCTAAGCAGGGGTCGCATATTCATCCACAAAAGGACATTGGCCCGGGTTTGATTGATCAAATATAATAAAATGGAATTACAAGCCAGCAGGTCCTACTGACCTAGTCACATGCGACCCGTGTCAGCCAGACTCAGCCCTCTATCGGAGTCTGTCTCCAACATACCCGTTGCCCACCGTGGCCCCTTGGGATAGTTTACTAGAGCTGGCTAGTGGGGTGTGAGTCAAGGCCTCACATAGATAGGTAATCCTGAAGGCTATACCTTTTTGGCATGCGGGGTTGTACTGGCCACAAGAAAGATTCTCCCATGAACCAATCTTTAGCATGATCAAAGTAGCTCTTAGGATAGGATCCCCTGACGAGGCTACCCTTCCACTCCCAATCTTAAAGCAAGATAACACCCTATTTCTATAGCAGTGCTAGGCATAAATCTAGGTTATGCCCAATCTAGCTTTATGCTGCAAATAAGATAAAGTTTAGTGGAGGGTGATATTATTGGTGGGACTTGCCTTCATTGTCATCCTTATGCGTACGTTATTCGGTGCTGACCGGGCTGGGGCTTTTGGCACCTGGTATCCCTGGCATCTTTGTCAAAGCAATGGTCAAGCTATAGAAAATAACAATCAATATAACAGTACACCAATCAATTCGTAAAAGAGAAAAGAATAGAAGAAGGGCAAACTCTTGGATGATTGTCCTAATATTTAAAGGGGATTCATTCATTAATAATATAAAATAATTAATGAATTGGGTGAGAGGCCTCTAGGGAAGATTTACCCAGGAAATTAGTGAGTAATTCCCAAGAACGTCAAGGATGGATATTCTGGGAATTATATAGATTTCTAAGGAATAATTTCTGAATAGAAGATATGAACTTCTAGATGATCCTTGTTTGTCTATAGGTGGCAAGAAGGCTAGGGTTTCATCGATATCTAGGGGTTTATGGACGGTACGATAACTAGAGTTTCGGTGGAGCTACGGTTTCATACGGACGGCGTAACAACCAGGTTTCCTAATATTCTGGACGGGCACTATCATGGCGTGGCTGAGCCCTTGGTCTATGTAGATCGAGCCCACCCATGAAGGGGAATGGGCGGACCGGCCCGTCAGCCTCCCAAGTGAGGGAGAGAAGGACTCCAGGAGGGAGTCATCTTCCTCCTCGGCTCCAGGCGCTCGTGCGCCATGGGAGAAGGGGAAAGGAGCTCAGGACTTCCTCCGATCTCCGATCTCCGGCCACCATGGACTGAATGGAGGGTACGAGCATGGAGAGGAGCGTGAGGGAAATCCATTCCAGGTGATAGCTTGGGAGAAGAGGGAGGTTGGAGGGGGCGGCATTGGAGGGGAGCAAGCTCGGCTCGGGTTCGAGTTTTTGCGCAGGAGAATGGTGGAGCGCCCTCCCTTTTATAGGCTGGGAGAAGGCCAGCATAGCTCATCATGCCGTGACGAAGGACAAAGCCGAGGGTAGCTTGGTCGGGCGAATTTTGATGGTCGGCGCTGCGCTCGAGTTGCAGTGGAGGCCGACGGTGGCGGCATGTGGCGCCCTCATCCCTTTGGGGATGATCTTGGCCGAGCAGTGACTATCGAGCAACGGTGGAGAGCTTGCAGGGGAAGCGGCCTAGGTGAAGTAGGGGCGCTAGGATGGGGAGGCACACGTCACGTGGAGCGTCATAGCGCCATTAATGGCGCCCCGCCTCCATGGCAGGCAAGGGGGTCTGCACTGGGAAAAAAAGGAGGAAGGAGGGCGCATGGCGTGGTGGCATTGGTCGTGACGGCTGGCACTCATGGAGGCAGCAGCGGCTCTATGTGGTGGCGGTGCCAGGATACGGCGGGGAAGCGCCACACGCCGGCGGCGGCGGCACTGAGCAGGGGAAGGAAAGGAAGGAGGGGGGTCATTTGCATCGTGGGAAAGATGGAAGGCCTTGTTTGGGCCGGCAGGAAGTTAAAGGGGGTAAACCAGACTTCGCTAGTGGAGGAGGGGAGGGAGGTGATGGGCCGGCCCGTCGGTTGGCGGTGGCCCGATGTGACAATCTAGGTGTTTAGTTAACTTAAATCACTTGCTTAACCACTTCACCTAAGTTAATTAAGAGTACCTTGGCCCCACCTAGATGTTCACTTAAGAAAAGTTCATCAAAAACCCTTTTAAACTCAGTGAACTTTTGACCATTGCTGATTGGCATGGCTTGTTTTCAAAATTTCCTTTAAGAACTCAAAAATGTGCCAATATGAAAGTTGTTCATCTTTTATGGGACACAACTTTGTCAATATGGCCCTGGAGAGCGTTTGAGTGCTTCAGCCCCAAAAACCCGGTCAAAGACTGTCAAACACAGAAGTTCACCGCAGGCGGGCACCCGAGTTCATGCTGTTTCTCTTCAATTTTTCCGGTTGATCTATACACTTTTTCATAGGTCAACCTTAAGTGGTAGCTGGTAACATGGAACACAACTTTGCTTTTTGGAGATTTTGAACTTCAGTTCAAAATTTTGGAGAAAATTGAGTTTGAATGGACGCCCGGCATGTGTTCGACGAATTGCCGGCGCTCTCTGGCGCCGCGCGTTCACGCGCCCGACAGCGCCGCCACGCGGCGGCCGGACTCTGACACGGACGCCGAGGCTGCGCCCGCGCCATAAATGCGC
>CM027123.1:41526338-41810684 GCA_015476505.1 Urochloa ruziziensis
GGTTTTTTGAGATACTACTGAATGACACTTGAACTCCCTACATATATTTTATATGTTTTCCTGTGGGATTTATGCATGTAATTTGAATGGCGCACCAATGTTTTGTTGGACTATGGACCCCTAGTGTTGTTGTGTATCCGCTGTTGTTTGTTACAAGAATTTATATGTCATAAGACCCACTCTTAAAACTGAATATGCCTTGATAGTTCAAATAGATCCTGTCAAGATTTTATAAAAGATTTGCATTTTTATCAGTTGCTCAATGTCATGTTATACCAAATCAGGAATGCTAACTAATTCGTAATAATTTGAACCATAAAAACCGTGAGAATTTGTAGTTTCATGTTTCTTGCACAATGCTCAACTGCATCCATATGGCTACCAACATACTCATATAAATTGTTGCACGGACATTTTGTTTGTTTTATGCATGAAAGTTGTCTTCTTGCTACATTTTTGTTTCAATACTTACTAGAATATGTTGCGTTGAGTTATGCTTTTAACCTAATATTGATGCTATCTTTCCTCACAGCAAGTACCTGAAAACTCGGTTTTTGTAATGGGAGACAACCGAAACAACAGTTATGATTCCCATGTGTGGTAATATGTCAAATTATTTCTGCTGCTATTTCTCATGTTACTACGCATTTTATCTCACACTTTAACTGAAATGATGGGTGCCATTGGACAACTTTTTCAGGGGCCCTCTTCCAGCAAAGAACATATTGGGGAGATCGATTTTTCGGTATTGGCCTCCTGGTCGCATAGGTGGCACAGCCAAGGGTTGCTTCAACCCTGAACTCAACCTTGAAACAAAACCAGCACCACTTATTGATGTCAAATTGACCAAGTAGAAATTCGTCAATTAGTTATTGTAGCGTGAAGCTAGAGCTTCGCATGAGCTCCTTTAGATACCTCCTCCTTTTTGTAGAATCTCATCGAGGAATACATGCTGGCACTAGCACTATTAGAAATCATCAGAGGGGGAACCATTTCGTTCTCCTTGGGATTGGGATTAATGGCAATAGGCACGGGAACCATTTTGTCTCGAGGTTTCAGTCACCTTTTGCCTTGTTGTATACTTGAAAGGAAAACTTGATACTCACCTCCATCGATTGGATGATGGTTGACCTAATCAAGCTGGGGAAAATGATTCCATTCTAGATTTTGGAACATAATATTACCCTTGTACATTATGACACACGTATGTCCATTCTGTAAACTGAGAACACACTTGTTCAAATGTGCTACGTACGATGTGCGGTTGACAATCCCATAGGAAATTACCTGTGAGTTGATGTAGTGAAGATAAAGTATGTTTCGCGGCAAGTGCAGCTGAGCCTTTGAAATTTTGCTCTTCATATCCCTGTATAAACGTTTAAGATTAGATACGCGACTTTGCAGGTTCATCTCAAACAGAAATTCGTGAAACTATTAATACTTGTACAAGGTATTGAAGACTCATTTGTACAAAGGCATCACTTCTAGTTTTGCATATGGAGCTGGATATTTTATGGTACCGCTGCAGATCGATGACCATTCTTTTCATCATCAGTCAGTCATCACCACCTCAGCAGTTAGTCGTGTGATCACGGATCTCCCCAACCCCAATCCTGCATCAAAGTGAAGTCCCAACGCGGTGACGTAGGTGTGCACGCAGGAATGAAGAGCTAGTTCAGCGACCTGCCGCCGCATCTGCCACTGGCTCGCTTGCGACGGTGAGGAACCCAGACTCCATTTCCAGCCAGATTCCCTCCCGAAACGCCGGCGAGACACGAGATAGCATTGGCATCGCAGTCGCAGCAGTGACTAGAGTGCAGAAGCGGACATGGACACGATAAGGCACCCCCGTCCCCTTTTGCGCATCGGCACGCCTCGTCTTCCTCCGCGAGGGCACGCTCCTCCTCGCTTGGGCTACACAGCACAGAAGCAAGCACCTTGACCTGGGATACGTGCGCGGCAGCCATGCATGTCAGCGCGCACGCGTCTCCTCCGATCTCGATCTTTTATATCCTGCGCTGCACCCGCACGCCACGCGCGCGCATGCATGTGCGATCGATGCCTGGCCCCCTTTCTTGCCGTGCCCGGCCGCCACAAGCGAAACCTTTTTGATCCATCTCCGGGTCGTACTGCACGGCACGGACTACCCCGGCCGTCGTCTGTGTGTATATATGGCACTCACCCTTCGTATGTATCGCCTGCTTCGGCGTCCCATCTCACTAGTCACTACAACATCTTCGGTTCCAAAACCATTCTCCGATCCGTGTACACAAACAAGACACCAGCAGCTAGGCTCCCGTACGTGCAGCAACAACTGCGAGACCATCGTTAAGCAACAAGCAAGGCATGGCTGGAGCCTACTACGCCCGCGCGGCGTTCTTGCTCGCGCTCTGCTGCGCGCTGGCGGCCGCGGCGGCCGGGCAGGAGTGGCTCAGGGCGCACGCCACGTTCTACGGCGGCGCCGACGCCTCCGGCACCATGGGTAAGCCCCCCAACTACTGCTTTCTCACAACCACGAACACGCTCGCGACGTGTGCTATCTGTCATTGACGACCAATTCTAACGGACCCATACATCGGCAATCGACATATATATATATACACATATGCAGGAGGCGCGTGCGGGTACGGGAACCTGTACGCGCAGGGGTACGGCACGCGGACGGCGGCGCTGAGCGCGGCGCTCTTCGGCGACGGCGCCTCGTGCGGGCAGTGCTACAAGATCGCCTGCGACCGCAAGACGGACCGGACGTGGTGCAAGCCCGGGGTGTCGGTGACCGTCACGGCCACCAACTTCTGCCCGCCCAACTGGAGCATCCCCGGCGACCGTGGCGGCTGGTGCAACCCTCCCCGGCCCCACTTCGACATGGCGCAGCCGGCCTGGGAGAAGATCGGCGTCTACCGCGGCGGCGTCATCCCCGTCATCTACAGGAGGGTCTCCTGCGTGAAGAAGGGAGGGGTGCGCTTCGCCGTCAACGGGCACGACTACTTCAACCTGGTGCTGGTGACCAACGTGGCGGGGCCCGGGTCGATCAGGGCCATGGACGTCAAGGGGTCGAGGTCGCCGGACTGGATGCACATGGCGAGGAACTGGGGAGCCAACTGGCACTCGCTCACGTACCTCAACGGGCAGGGGCTGTCGTTCAGGGTCACGGCTACAGATGGGCAGACCATCGTCTGCGCCAACGTCGTGCCGCCCAACTGGAGGTTCGGCCAGTCATTCGCCAGCAACCTGCAGTTCAAGCTCTGAGATGTACATAAAGAGGTCTACTGATTTCATAAAACTATGTCCAAAATTAATTACTTCGATCTTTTTTCTTTAATTATATTGCTTCGTTCACTCAGATGATTATTGATGCGTGGTGATAGAAACGGTCTTATTGGTAAAACTAAAGTGCAAAATGGGAAAACGTGGGATTCATTACTCTAGTAGGAAAAATAAGTTGAAACGATGATTTTCTTGAGGATGTATACGTGGTGCCTCCGAAAATATAGCCAGAATATATGGTGAGAACAAGTGGTTGCTGTAAGTAGCAAAATGGAGTGCAATTCTCTGCTTCATGAGATTTAATTTACCTTTTCGAAAAGAAAATAAAAAAAGTATATACTACAACCTTTTTTTTTTTTTGAAAATCGCATACTACAACTTGTGCAAAGCGAAGTAGTCAATGGGTTTGAACTAACACATACACAAGCCGCTATGGGCCTACTTGTTTTACTCGCCAGCGTGACCTATATGCTTGAATAGCAAGTACATTGTTGACTCTGTGATATGTACACTGGAAAGCAACGTACGTCGTGTTGAGGACTTCCGAAGGCTCGGATAGCTTTACGTGCGTACGTAGCTCAACTAAACGTCGTCGGAAACAATGTGACGCCATACTGCCGTCAACTAAACCTCTATCTCATCCAATGGGGAAGAAAAAAAAAAATCTGCCAGCCCTCGAAACTTGGCTTGGAGTGCCGCCCCGCCCCGAGAGAAGGGAGGACGATCATCCAGTATATTGGGCTACAAAATGCAGACGCCAAGAACGCAATTGCTCCCTCAAGCCATCTTGCTACATTGTCTCTCTGCTGCAAAATCTCATTATTCACATCTATCCAGTGACCAAGTTCACAGATCACACAAACATCCACTAGTGCAGTGATCCTCATTCGCGCCGGTGCGGAACCCTCATCCGCGCTGGTGCCAGGCCTGCTTCCACAGGGCCGATACGAACGAGGGCGTTATTTGTGCCGGTGCTGAAACCTGCTAGAATGACTGATTAAACGGGCCGATGTGATACACACCGGTTAGAATGAGAGGTGTTTTTGTAAGCGGGTAAAAGAAGAGCCGACACGTTAAAGCGATTAAATGTATCGGTTTCGTTTAGCGTCGATGCATTTCTGTGTTTTAGTCGCAATGGTTACTAATTACGCCGTCACATTTATTAACATATTATTAGCAGTGTGGATTACCATCGGTTAGAATGCTGCCATGGCAGCCAAAAAAAAAAATTGTTGCACGTCATCATATCCACGAGTAATGCAACATTGCTATTATCGAATTGCATGAACAATACCTGCACATTCAATGGAATATGCATGTGTACAACAACGTCATATTTGATCAAATCATCAGTTGGAAATAGCTCATTCAACTCTTGGTAAAAAAGCAACACATTCAACATGAACAAATAATCAACTGCAACATATATAAACATCATCACGTAGCTTAAACATTTACTAAATAACAGAGAGAAATTCATCATGATTAGCTAGAAAGAACTGAACAGAACGGAGTTAAAAATAACTTGGCAAAAGTAGAACTATAAAATCTACTAGAGAAAATGTCAATTTATTTATAACGCGCTCAGGTGCTTACATCACTAGAGTCCACATATCTTAGTGGCAGCGCTGACACCGCCGCCACTGCACCTACAAAACCTCTACCATATCCACCATGGCGAAGGAGGTCATGGCCGAAGAGGAGCCAACGACGACAGGTAGTGAAATCCCGTCACATAGTGGCACAAGCATGAGCTTTGTGCGCAGCTGAGACGAACCGGATTTTCGTAATCGAGAATCCGACTCTCTGTACCTTTATGATAGTCCCTGGATCAGTAGCTATCACGTACAGAACTCATCTCAGTATAATATCATAGTCATACAAAGAATTTAGATTACAAGAAAGGATTTACATCCATACCAATATGGAAATACGAACATAGTACAAGCCTCACGGGCTGAGCGACAAGCGGAAATCCTGCGTAGCGGTAGCTAAGTCTTCAAGTCTTCATCTTCAATCCACAGGCAACCTTGAGCGAAGCAACGCTACCCGTCTAACACATTTGGACTCGAACGCCAAGTCCTAACCTGCAACTCACAAACTATCCCCAAGGAATGGGATAGGTTCACGTCACCATCTGTATGCAAGCTTTAAGTGGCCTATATTCTAAAGGGTAAAAGTATATCAAGGAAAGGCTCGGGTTTCCTATGCAGCGGCAAAGTATAAAATACCATCATCATCATCCCCAACTATATCACAACAGCATGGGCTATTTTGACGCACCAGACTCCCGTCTCATCCTCACCACCTTCTCCTCTCGAGTCGATGGGAAAGCTTCCAACCTTTCCCATCTCAACGGCAAACGCCGGACCTAATCCTGAACTAATAGCTCTCATCCCAACCTGTAGTTTTAGAAGAGGGGGAGATAGAAAGTCCCAAAACACTAATCAGAAGAAGCCGGTATACAGGGGGTGTCCATGACCGAGGACGCGGCTATACGTATAGATTCTAACTCTGCAGAGCGTGTACACCTAGAACCACTCGGGCTGCGATCGGTTGCAAGCCGATGGAGACACAACCCACAACCACGACTCCCCAATCAGACCGGTACCATCCTGCATTCCCGGACTTGGACCCATTCGGTAAACCGAACGATCCGGGATCGTGAGTCCCTAGCACCACACAGGCGCTGAGAGTCTCGGAAACAAGGGCTGAACGCAGCCAGGCTCTGCACACCCTCGTGAAACGGCAAGCCCAATCCTAGCACACTACTCCACAGCAATGGTACTGACTAACTAGAGAATGGCTGGAACCCCTCCCATAAGGGTAAGCGGTGCGTACGTAAAAGTCCTGTAACCAGGTCCAACCGACTTGGCCTAAGCCAGAGCCAAGTCCCCGTCAAATGCGTATCCACATCGTGGTCCGTGAATCGGCGCCCATTATAGGTATGGCCGCCCAACGCCTCAAATCCATCCATATCACAAATCATATCACATGTACCCGCTACGGTACAGGAGGTGTCAATAGCCTCCAAGCCCCGACCCGAAGGTCGGTTAATGTCTGCTCACTCCAGCCGGGGGTTCGAAACTCTCTAAGTTTTCCCACCCAAAATACTCACGCCAAGAGGTTTAAAACCACCACTATATCCCACACATGCAAGCACAGCATAGCAATCATATATGTATAGTAGTGTAGTAGGAAATCAAGGAATCAGGATATATAAATAGGCTATGCGGGCTCATCATCATCTCATCAATGCAATAAAGCGCTAGCAAGTCTACTTGCAATGCCTAATAGGTACAAAGAAGCAGAATGGGCGTGAACCTGAAGTATCGTCCTTATCTTCGTCTTCAGCGTAGTCGACGTTGTCGAAGAAGTCCGGGTCCTCCGGGGATCCTATTGGACGCAAATACAAATAAACAACGACATCTACTAGCAAATGAACTCCAAATAAGAATCAATGAAGATCCAAATATTAGCAAACTCTATTCTATCGTGTTCGTCATGATTTTAGAAAAATACTGAAACTGGTTTCATATTTTTCTGAGCTACGGTTGATTTATTATGATTTTCCGAAGTTTAAATCCATTTTCAAGATTTATAAATCATTTGGGAAAAAGAAATAAAAGTTAGAACACAAGTTAGCAGCTGGTGTGTGTTAACTGCCGGCTCGAGGTTAAACCACGAGTCGGGCTGGCGAAGGCCTTGGCCCGGGGCTGATGACATCATCACAGGTCCTGATGATGTCATCGTTGACCTGGTCAAAGTTGACTAGGTTGACTAGGTCAACGGTCAAAGGGTCAAGGTCTCGGTCAACGGGTCCACATGTTAACATGTGGGCCCAAAGGTCAGGTGGGTCTGGGCTGACAGTCTGTGGGTCCCACAAGTGGGCCCACGGTCCTACGTATTAACAAGTTAGCCACGTGGCGGTCGACTCGGCACCGGGTCGGCGCCACGTGTTGGGCATAGGTGGGCTGGCTAGGTTTACGTGGCGGTCACGTGACTAAGTCGCGGACGCCACTTGGCTAGGTCTGAGGTGTAGGGCGCGATTTTAGGAACCTAACGCAACTGGTTTGGCATTAAATGGAGCTAGGATGGAAAAGATATGGATTTTCAAGGTTTAACCCCTTTTAAATATTAAGAAAAAGGATTTATAAAATAATAAATCCATTTCTTAAAACCACAGGGGGTTATGCGCAAATTATACAAGGGTGGAAGCACCGACTTGCAATAAACAGAAACCCTAGGGGGTTAAGCGCAAAAGCGCAGGGGTTAATATGTAAAAGGGCCGGCCAGGGGCTTAACTGCAAAAGGGTCTATGGTGGAAGGACCTAATCGCGAAAGGAAGAAAAGCTAGGGGGCTTTTTGCAAGACTGCAGGGGCTCGGCTGTAACAGGGGCGCGAGTGATGACGTCATCGCCGACGTCATGGCCACACCCGATCCGGCTACGGCAGCACGTGGTGGAGTATGCGGTGTGGCGCGCGTGGGAGGTCGACACGTAGCAGCGCGGGATCTGGTGTGGTTGAGGGTTGATCCGGTGCGGCCATGGGCCGATGCAGGCGGTCGTGCGGCTCGGCTCTGCGGGCGACGCGTGGCGAAGGCGATGAGGAGGCGCGAGGCAGACGAGCGCGGGGTGTTCGACAGAATGTCCCTGGCTCGCGGGCGCGACGGGTGGTGGCCTAGGTGACGTTCAAGGTGGCGAGCGGCGGCGGAAGGGTGATGGCGAGCACCGGCGATGGTTAGGGCGGTTGGAGGGTCCGGCCTAGGTGGCTAAAGGCAGGTCCTTGGCCTCGGTTTCGCACGGCGGACGACAGAACGGCGACGTGCGAGCTCGTGAGCGAAGAGCGCTCGACCAAATGCCTCAAAGGGCAACCGCGGTGGCCAGGCTTGGCAGGGCAGCGGTGAATGGTGGGCTCCTGCAAGAAATCGAGCCCGACGCGAAGGTCGGCTCCAGGCAGTCCAAGATGATAGTTTGGGTCGGGATTTCGCAGCACGGAGGGTTCATCGGCGAAACCTTCGTCGGACAGCAGGGGAAACAAAGAGGAGAGAGTGGGGCATGCTCGTGCTCACGTTGGGGCGGTGGTGGAGTCGTGGTCGTGCCGTGGCGAGGAGGAAGCAGTTCTGGGGCGGTGTCGGCGCTCCGGCTTGACGCGGCGTCGAGGAGGCGCTCCGGGCGGCGATGGCGTGGTGGAGCTGCGCGGCGTCCGGGCGGCTCCGTCTCCCCTTCGTCTTCGCGTCGTCGTGCTCGCAGTCTCCTCGGGCGGCAACGACTCCTCCTTGTGGCGACGTCCTTGAAGCAGCGCGGCGGCGTCGGCGTTCAGGGACGGCGGTCCTCCTGCCTTGGCGACGTCGTGGTGTCCGGCGGCGGCGGGTTCCTACTTCCGCGGTAGCTCCCTTCTCCTTCCCTTCCCTTCTTCTCCCTTGCTCTCTCTCGTTCTCTCTCAGGTAGATTGGGGTTTTCTCCCAAACTGGCTTGGTGGCGGCGGCTCCAGGCGAAAGGTGTGGAGGCGGCGGCTGGGGGGTTGGTTTTAAAGAGGCGCGGCTAGGGTTTTGGTCAAGGCCACGCCAGGTGGGGCTCGGCTCCCTTTGTTGCGAGGTGGTGGCGGCCGCAGGCTAGGACGGCGACGGCCGCGCGCGTGCTCTGCTTCGCGTAGAGAAAAGTAGAGGGCGCCTGGTGAGAGGGAGGGGAAAGCTGGGCGCTGGGCCCCGCTGGCAGTGAGAGAGAGGTGGAAGTGGTAGGTGGTGTCGGGCTGGGCCGCGGGGTGCTAACGGGCTGAGGCGCTAGGTGGGCTACTGGCTGGTTAGGTTTAGAGGGGGCGAGGTAGGCCGGTTTGGTGTTAGAGGGTTAGAAGTGGACTCAGGTTTGGGCTAGGCCGATCTGGTTAGTTTGTTAGCTTTCTATTTTGGATTTGCATTTGAAATTAGATTTAAATACGAATCCCACTCAAACGAAACCAAATAAAATTCAAACAAATTCAATTAAATCCAAATCACACATGAGGGAGTATGGAAATATTTTATGCATGATTTAATTAACTAAGAATTTTGGAGAGAGCAATTAAATTATATTACAAATGTTTCATGTCTCACAACATTTCACCACAAAAATTTTTAAATTTCGATTTTTCATTACAAGTAACAGACAGCGATTTAGCGGGATGTTACAGCATCCATAGTTGCGACGGTTATGGCCCACAATTAAGGGCCTCTTCCCTCACTGTAGCCTCCGTGGCCGTTTTCCGCGGCGGCAATGGCGGCCTTCCTAGCGTCGGCCAATGCTCCCGTTCGTGAGGCAGCGGCCTGTGAGGCAACCCTACCCACCACGTGGACGACAACCTCCCTCGCTGCTGCCGCAACCAAGGCACAACTGGCAGCTTCCTCAAAGGCCGCCACCGCGGCCTAAAAAGCCGCAACAGCCTCTTCTTCGGCCGGTGTCGCCATGGAGGCTGAGGAGGAGGATGGCGACGTGGTAGGGTCCGAGGTTGAGGAGGATGGCGGTCTGGTGGTGGCTGAGGTCGAGGACGGCGATGGCGACGGCGCGGAGGTGTAGTGTTGTTTTGGTGGGTAGGGTTACGATGGACGGGGGTCACCTGTATATAAGCCCAGTCGATTATATTATCATCCTAACCGGTTCATTTATGGTCCGTTTAAAATATGTTATCAATCTAAGCGGCTTTTTTCCGAACCGATTAGAATGTTCTTTTCTTTATAAAAAACAAATTAATTCAAGATAAATGTTTAGAATGAAACATCCAAATTATTAATATCACACTCAGGCCAAATTACATCAAGCTACTTCCCTAGGACGCCAATGCTGAGACGATTCTCTAAAATTACAATAGATTATAAGAGTGCCCGACCGCAACCCGGTTGTTGAAATACTCACTCTCGGAAGGTGATGAACTCCTGCCACCATTCCCAAGTGTGGTCATGGAATCTGGCCACATCCGAAGGCGAATGTAGATCTAGGTTTAGTTTGGGTTACTAGAAGTCGGAAATGCTTTAGAGTGGTTTGGAGTGAGTTATATTAATTCGTTCCAAATGGCATACGCGTATGGATGTGCCCACATGTAGTTAGTATGTACAGCTAAACCATTTTTCATAGAATAGCGTACTATCAAAAGTCATTTCCAACAAATTTCGGTCAATTTTATAAAAAAAATTACGGTGTGTTCTGGGTCCAGCTCTTCAGGACCCACATGTATGTCCTTTGCGTTTGCGTGCCTGCCGGCCGTCACACGCCAACGCCATGACAGCCGCGCTCCTGCTCTTCTCGCCGTTGTAGGCGCTCCGCTGCGATTCTGTTCTCCCTTGCCATTGCCCCTTCCTCCGAGGCCTTTCGCCAAGCAGGTTAGCCGAGCCCGGAACCGTCGCGACGCTCGACTCAGGCATTCTGTCGAACAGGTTGCGCGGGCTCGCCGGGCCAAGGTTCTGCTCTGTTCATGGACTGGGCCGCACAAGGAGTTATCGCTGTAAGGTTCTCAGCTACTGTAAGTCCCCAAGTACACAATGACTCTTGGGAGAAAGGTCTAACTTGTGGTCCATGGCCACAGACCTAAAACATGGACCATCTGTATTCTCACAATTGCCTCTTATTAATATTACACGGAGCTACAACAAGAGTGTAGTTACTCCTACAGGGCATATATCCTCTTCTCATGAGCAGAGAAGGCTTCCAGATCTGAAAAACCATCATGGTCATGGAGTGACCAGGAGAAAGACTTGCTACCACTAGCCCTCCTGATGCGCCGCTATCTATCTTCACCAAATTTGAACCACGGGCGCAACAGCAGATAGGCTAGGAACAGAAGGGTCCCGATCATGATCGGCCCTCCAATGGCTGATGCAGTGAAGGCCATCCAGGCATGTTGCGGGCCAATTACAACAAAGGCCAGTGAGATAAAAGCCGCACCTGTGCTAAGGCATGCTGTCCACATGAGCTTATTTACAATCTTGATAACTTGCTTCTGGGCACCAGTTTCCCAGGCGACCAAGGTGATGTGCACAATGGCCATCCCGAGGGAAAAGAAACGAGCAGTGGCATTCAGAATACAGGAGACACGAAAACCTGTGAGTTTGGCTATATGTGCCTCACCGATGTCTCCCCCATAAAGTATGCTGGGAAACAAGTATGAAAACCATTGATAGCATTGACTTCAAGTGTCTCATAGCTAAGCAGAAGTTGTACCATCTGAAATAATTGTGATGGTAAGATAAGAATAGATGAACTTGGGAAATCAACATAAAGCATGCTTGGAAACAAGTATGAAAACCATCCCCATCAGTAACATAAATTTATATCTGGTCTTCAACTTCGCACTGACTTCTGTTACTTGTACACAATATTAGCTTATCTAGAGAATCTTCAGAACACTAATTCCTGTCTCAATTTTAGCTTATCTAGTCTAGCTGACAAACAGAGTAAAATTTAAATACTACATACAATAGAAAAGCAGCCCATCATTCTGGAGTTTTTAGATGCATATTTCAGTCTTCCTTCATCAGTTGTGCTTCATTTAGGCCTCTGTGGAGTGAGCAGCTGGATTGAGAAATCAGTCACACTCTACTGTAGTGATACTATGATATAATATCTGGGTATATTACTGCAACTTTGCGATGAGTAATGCTAGGGGCAGATAAGTCAGCAGCAGAAGCAGCAACTAATTTCTTTATAGTGCTCAAACTAGATGATTTTTTGTTCTTAAATATATGGTCCGCACTTTCCTTAGATGCTGTGTTCCAGCAAGAAACCACCAATAATTAACGATAATAAAATTTAGCTGCTTGGGATACATACTGAAAAAAGAGTGCCTAGTAGGAATAACACTGCTATAGCTATCGATGCATATGCGGTAGTCAACTAAAAATAAAACAGCAAACTATTTCCATATGACCCTAGACAAGAACCATACCTGAGGCCTACATTTTCGTGCAGCTACGTGCAAAGCTGTATTTCCCTTCTTGTCTCGCACATTGAGGATGGAAACATCAGCCATCAGTAACTCTTCCACTACATCCGAATTTGTACCTTTCACAGCCATGTGAAGTGCAGTTTGTCCCTTGCTATCCCTTATTGGAACGATACCTGGATCCCTCTCTATAAGCGCTTTGACAATGCGATGATATCCAATTCTAGCAGCAGTATGCAGTGGCATCTTCCCATTTTTCCGCACAATCCTTATGCAGCTATCATCAATGTCCAGTATAGCATTTATCACATCCAAGTGGCCCTTGACAGCAGCGGAGTAAAGGGGACTAGTGTCGGAAGAGTCGCAGACTGAACAAAGCTCTGGCCACCGCCCCAAGAACTCTTTCACAACCCCTGTTTCCATTTCGCAAGTCATCTATTAGTTATGCTTTGATTTAGGATAGAGAACAAATAAACTGCCTACATTTCATATGAATATGGCCCATCATATATCGAAGTTCCAATTCATCACTGACTTTTGTAACACTGGATGAATATAATATACTACGAAGATTTGGAGACTATATATTCCATGTTAAAATCATCTGTACCAACATATGCAGCTTACTAAAAATTTGGAGAAACCAATATGTACTCTAACCAGTTCTTTTGCTATGAGCACAGACTACAGAATACCTCGTCAAAGTGTTAGACTAGCAGCTTCAACAGGATTGATTTTGAAGTAGTAGCTGGTAATCAATCAACTTAAAGGATTAAAACACCCAGCAAGAAATGGTAAACTGTCAGCATATTGGGGATCAGCCGCAACAATATCTATATCTACTTCCCCCTTTGTTACCTGATACAACTACACAACCTATGATTCTCAATTCACTAGACCAGAGACATCGATCGGTTCCTGGAGCTACCCAAACGGATCGGACCGGACGGGACGAGACAGGGGAGCTCACCCGTGTGCCCCTGCTTCGCGGCGACGTGGAAGGCGTCGAGGTCGAGGAGTGAGCGGACGGAGACATTCTCGAGGTCGTAGATAGGGAGGAGGAGGCGGATGACCTCCTCGCTCCCGGCCTCCGCGGCCACGTACAGCGCGGTCTCCCCGGCGTCCGTCTGCGCGGCGGCGAGCGCGCCCAGGGAGGTGCCCGAGGCCTCGGCGTCGGCCAGAAGCGCGCGGACGGTGGCCGTGTCGGCGGATCGGACCGCCGTGAAGAGCGCCTGGTGGGAGAGCGGCGGGAGATCCATCGGCTCCGGTTGCTTTGCTGGGTGGTGTTCTGCTTCCTCTGTTCCTTTTCTCCGTGGGAATTTGGATAATACTGTTGCAAATAAAGTTGGATGATCTCATCCTTAACAAAGCAACGGCAACAGGCAGTTACTCCATCACACGACGCACCCCCACGCACGGCGCTTCTTCCGAACCGCTGCGACGGTTCCCAGATGCACGTAGCCATGCCGGTTCATCTTGTATATACTAGCGGCTGGGGCGCGCGATTGCGCGCCGGTCCCCTTAACAGGTCTGATATCTACAGGGCCTTTCGTTGTTTGGCCATTAAATTGCTTCCCT
The DNA here is from genome assembly GCA_015476505.1 of Urochloa ruziziensis. NCBI lineage: Eukaryota > Viridiplantae > Streptophyta > Magnoliopsida > Poales > Poaceae > Urochloa > Urochloa ruziziensis. The sequence goes on from CM027123.1 coordinate 41,540,094, forward strand.
TTAACTTTGTTTTCTGTTTGTGGACAGGGTGCTTCTTTATTTCTTTCTCCTGGTCGGATCAACGAAAAAAGTCTAGCATCACACAACCAGTTCCAAAAGCAGTCCGGCATGAGCCATCTAAGATTCTAAGATAGTTAAAAGCGTATGCACAGCTTGAGTTTACAAAATCACATGCACGTTTCAGATATACATTCAAAGGCTCATAGTTTCGCTTAATTCAGACATACACAAAACTTGAGAATCCTGGAAGAGCCAATACACTGTCCCTTTGCTTTAGATTTTTCATCATCCAAAATAACGGAGGAAATCACAATTCCTTTATCCTTTTTCCTGAATCCAAAGGAAGAAAAGATTCAGAAAATATAAAGAAAGTATGATTGTAATAGCTTAAACCTGAGTAACCTGAACTGTAGTAATGTATAAGGAGAGGACCTGCTTAAGATGAAGCTTTTCTTCAGCCACCACCTGATCGCTGCTTGGCACCATTCTGAACATTTGAAGGAATCTTTTCAGTGACACTGCAAATATCAGGATAACACGTTGATTAAGATAGACTGCAACAAAATGTTCTTTCATATCATCCATTCATTAGCAAGAAGCTAATCAAGCACTTCGTATATGGCCACTGTTAGCAGCAAGTTCAGTAGATTTAGCTCTATGCAGTTCTTGGCATGATGAAGCTATATGCAGTTCTTGGCATGATCAAGCTATATCAAATTATCAACAAACACACATTTGCAATTATTAGAGTAACAAATCAACATAGCTAGATAAGGCTAGCTGGCTAGGTACCTTACAGGTAGGTTTTGCCGCTTTGCTGTATTCTTTTCAGCACCATTCTCCGTGACCTTGGATTGATCCTCCCCTTCATTATTCTTCTTGTATTCTAAAGCTAGATCCTTCCTGTACGGGATAGAAGCCTAAAATGTGAAAGAAAATGAGTATCCAAGACCAAAAATCTATTTCTCTTCCTAAACAGGATCTAGCATGTAATCAAGTGCCTTACCCAACGGGCCTTCTTCTGTGGAGTTGTCATTATCAGAACCAATCTGATCCACTGATCTGATCCTTTACTCACAGAGCGGATTAAAGATATCACAGATTTACCGATAATTTGTCTAGCAATTCTTCCAAGCAGAACAAACTTAGAAATAGCAGTTCTATTAGTTCCAATAAGGGGAATAAACGATATCTACAGATAATACTATATTTAGTTTAGCTACCAAAGGAAAGTATCTGCAAACTAAAATATTATGAACAACATAGTAAGGTTCAGACTATCATACTTTGGTACAGTTCATAATCATGAGCAACATCTGATTTAAATTTATAGTGAATAAGTGAGCTGGGGTACAGTGCAAATAATTGAAATAAGCTAGAAATAAATAAGTTACACATAAAAACCTCTTGCAACACCCTACATGAACATAGCAAGACAACTAACACGATTCTTGATCAAGTGAATTTCAGAGGAGATACCAAATTTCTTTTCCTCGGGAAGCTCATACCATCTAAACATGGCATGGCAACACTTCATGGCTTCTATAGATATCTCTGCAACTGTCCTTGATAAAGCTCTATAAGGCAACATCCCATAATAATTGTAGTCAACAACAACAAAACCATATGGATGGTCTAGAGAAAAACAACTGCCTGAAGTGACGCACACTCAAGTTCTGGTAAACATGCAGAAACACATCTAGAAACAGTGCAGTCCAAAATATTCTAATGACACTGCTAGTATCGCTAATTTTGCTCACAGTATCTCTACCTGGACACACAAATCCTACAACAGTCCTCACTTACTTTCGTCAGACAACACACGCAAACAGAATCAACCTGGTGGCAAATAGCAATAGCACACAACAAAAGTGCTAAGATCTATGCACAACATACATCCTGAGATTATGTTACCAAAAAAAAAACATCCTGTGATTAGGCAACTAAAAAAGCAAGGGAGGAAGGGGAAAAAAAGAAAACGAATCAAGAGCTGCCTAATGGATCATTTTTTGTCACAGAAGGAAATGGAAACGAAACTTGAAGCCACAGTCGCAGGAAGCTCCGAAAATGAACAGAACAATGAATCCCTGAACCTGGATAGCCTAACAGCAGCAAATCACAAAGAATCAAACCGAGAAGGAAGCCTACTTTTCATTTGTGCAGGCGGCATGAACAACGAATCATCAGTAGACGCATCCAAATCGACAGACCAAGTAACCCTATCCAAGATCCATTGGAACCTGCACATGGGAAATTGGATGAGAGGAAAGCTCAAACCAAAACAGTGGATGTAAAAGAAGGGAAGAGGAAGGTCTGCACGCACTGCTCACGCCCACAGAACTCGTGCAGATTGAGATCGAAAACCCAGCAGAAATTCGAGAGGAAGCAGAAACAGAATGGCCGAACAGCATACGCCACCAGATCGGGAAACCAGCTGCCGCTATCTGCAATCCATTGTCGGCTGCAACCAAAACGGGATCAGAACCATATTTCCAAATATCGCACCCAAAAGGAGAAAGAACAAAGAGGCGCACGCGTCCGGGTCGAAATCGAATCGAGAGGGAAAAGGAGGGGAAGAACGGGGGCGAAGGAGGCCGCACCGAGGAAGAGAGGAAGAGAGCACAGGCGGATTGGGACGAATAGGGGAAGAACAATGGCACCTCGATGCGGTAGACCGGGCCGAATAGAGCGCAGCCACAGCCTAAAAGGCATTCGCCCATGACGCGGAAGAGCTGCAGCGCACGCAATGCAGTGAGGCACCGTCGCATCAGTCACCTCGAGCTTGTACGGGGAAGGAGGCAGCGACGCTTCGAGGAGAAGTTGGGGGCACGGCGCCGGACGCATCCGGGGAGGCCTCATCCGTGCCGCACGTGATATGCCCAGCCGTCCGCGTGTCCCCGCAAGCGATCCGACGGCGCGCGGATGCCCGAGGCACTCCGATCGCTCCCCTTGCGTGGCTCCGCTCCACCCTTAGAGGGTTGTAATGTACAAACCATCGATCAATGAAAACCTCTGGTTCATTTCACAAATCATTCGTTCATTCCATTTTACACTTAATACGTCATCAGCACTCGCTCTCCAACTCGAGAAGAACAAGGCCGTAACCGAAGATCGAGAAGAAGAAGAACGACGAGAAGAGGAACATCGGCTTGGCCATCTCTCCATCGGAGGTACAATGCCGAGGAACTCACCGTCGTTGATTCGATTGTTGAGTCAGTCTTCCGTCTTCCTCGCCACCAGCGCGCTCGCCGTCTTCGTCATCTCTTCCGCCAACAAGTGCAGGCATCAGTGCATCGCCGCCGGGCTGCTGGCCGCGCTCGCAGAGGCATGGAAGCTCCTCCCGCTGGTCGTGGCCGTCGCCGTGTCGCAATGATGCGAACGGGCGCCCACAGACGTCGTGGTAGGGGCGCCGCCGCCGCTCGACGAGCCGCCCATCAGCACCTGCCGCCTCCGCCTGACGCCTGCATGGTACCCGGCCGGATCTTGATCCACGACCCTCGCCACTGCGCGGAACACGGCTGGACCGCCGTGTTGAGGGTCGAGGACTACCCTCGGTCGGAGATGCTACCGGCGGTGGTCTCCTCGTACTGCCCGCGGTACGGGTGGATGAACTTCACCCGCCACGAGGCCGTCTCCCGCCATGACGCTGAGGCCGGGCCCTCATCTGCTGCGCCGGCATCACCACCTCGCGCGCCCTCGCCGATGGCCATCTCGCCGGCCCGCTCTCCGACGCCAGCGGCAACGGTGGCCGCGCGTCATGGAGCCCCGCCGTTCTACACCGACACCACGGCGGCCGGCAGGGCGGCTCCAATCGCCCCCATCGCTCCTCCTCCTCCACCACCCGCTCCGGCCGCCGCACCCCGCATCATCCCCACCGGGCACCGCCCTGTCCCCAACGGGATATAGCGGGCACCCGAACGGGGCGGTGGGCGACGGCAACCTCCCCTCCGACGAGGAGGAGGACTGAACAGCGGCAAGGGAGGGGGTCCAGGAGGCGAGGGGGAGGGCGGATCTGGGCGGCACGGCGGCGCATCGACGGCGGCGGTGGCTAGAGCTGGCGGCGGCGGCGGCGGTTGCTAGGCTGGGGGGCAGCGGTTGTGGGTCTCTAACCCTAACCGCCCGATCCCCACCAGCCTTTATACCGCGGGCCGCCAGGCGTTCTGGGCCGGCTGGGCCCGAGGCCTGCCGCGCCCTCCCTTTGGGCCGGCGAGCGCGGCCTACCGCACGCCCCCTCCCCCTCCCTACCTTGGCTGGCTGGACCGGAAGTGGTGGTGGGCCGGATCGTTTAATTCTGGCCCACCACCCAGTTATCTTTATCTATTTAATTTCTGCAGTGATTTTCTAGATTAGCCCCTGTGCTTTTCTGTTATTCAGTACTGCTAGTTCATCAGTTATTGTGAGTCCTTGTATCTTTACATTAGGACCCCTGATGTTCTCTGTTAGTGTAAATATGTGTCTTGTACTCATGTTTGGTCATTCCATGTCATGTTCAATAAATTTCCTTTGCAATATTTTTTTTATTATTGCCCATGTCTAATATTTCCATGTCCATTACTATACTTATGCAAATAAATTCTCTAATTTGGCATAACATATTCCAAAAATATTGATGTTGGTCATACACGAGGTGCGTACGTTAGTATCACCGTGGGATCTACACAATGTCTCTACATAGTGACTATCCCTAAGTGTTTACCCAACTCAAAAATTTTGGACAATGGTGTTCATCTCCATTAGGTGATAACACATAAATTCAATTATTCAAATTGGCCATACACAAGGTGATATCCCCATATATCACTGTGGGATCAACACTATGTTCTACATAGTGAATATCCTCAAAGTGCGTACCCAATTTGAATTTTTGAATCCAATCGGCCTACACTAACATAGAGATTACCTTGATTCAATTTTCAAATTGGCCATACACAAGGTAGTATTCCTATACTACTGTGGGATCAACGCTATGTTTCTACATAGTGAATATCCTCAACGTGCGTACCCAATTTTGAATTTTGAATTATAGGGTCTACTCTATCTTAGTGATTGCCCTCAAAGTTATCCAAATTCACTGAGAATAATGTTGGTTTTTTTCAAGCTCTTCTTGAATCCACATTCTCTTTGCATCCATTATGCCAAATTATACTCAAAATTTTGGCATCTCAAATTTGTAGGAGAAATGGCCGGCAAAGAGTTTGAAACTCTCGCTCTTGACGGTTCCAATTTCCCTCACTGGGCTATGGACATCGAAGTTGGTCTAACGACCCGTGGACTCTTCATGTGTTTATCAACACCTCCAGTAGGTGCACCGCCGATACCGGATTATGTGAAGTTTGGTGCCTATCCATCATAAGGAACAATCTTCATCCGGATGTCAAGGCTGAATACATGTATGAGAAAAATCCACAAGTGCTTTGGGAATCCCTTAAGCAACGCTATGAACAGCAAAGGGCTTGCGTCCTTCCGGAAGCTACACATCAGTGGAATCATTTACGCTTCCAGGATTTCAAATCCGTGGATGCATACAACCACGCTGTTCACAAACTATGCACGAAGCTCCGGTTCTGTGAAAAAGAACCCACTGATGCTGATAAGATTGAAAAAAATGGAAGGAAGCAATCGAAGCAGAGTTAGCCTCGCTCACTAAAAGAGAGGTATTCTCATCAGTAATACCTACACCTCCTAAAACCTTCCCTGTAGGTTTTAAATAGGTTTTCGTCCGAAAACGGAATGAAAACAATGAGGCGGTGAGATACAAAGCAAGGCTAGTAGCACAAGGGTTCACGCAGAGACTCGGGCTCGATTTCAACGAGACATACTCTCCAGTTATGAATGGAATCACGTTCCGATATCTTATATCTCTGGCAGTGCAAAATCGTCTACACATGCAGTTGATGGACGTAGTGACCGCATATCTTTATGGGTCACTTGATTCGGACATCTACATGAAGGTTCCTGATGGAATCTCTATACCGAATCAGGGCACTAATCGCAACATGTATTGTGTAAAACTGAAAAGATCATTATATGGTCTTAAACAGTCGGGCAGAATGTGGTACAACCGACTGAGAGAGTACCTTCTTCAGAAGGGATACTCCAACAATGATGATTGTCCGTGTGTCTTCATCAAGAAGTCCTCTACCGGATTTTGCATAATATCCGTGTATGTCGATGATCTCAACATCATCGGTAATCCACAAGATATTGATGAAGCACGCAATCATCTATCGACGGAGTTTGAAATGAAAGATTTGGGTAAAACCAAATTTTGCTTGGGTTTACAACTTGAGCACCTTCGTTCAGGGACATTGGTATACCAGTCTGCATATATCCAGAAGGTATTGGAGAAATTCAATATGGATAAATCATATCCAGCAAAGACTCCTATGGTTGTTCGATCCCTCGATATAGACAAAGATGTCTTTCGACCTCGGGATGAAGGAGAAGAGATACTTGGATCTGAATATCCTTATCTCAGTCTCATTGGAGCACTTATGTATCTGGCGAATTGTACCAGACCTGATATTGCATTCGCAGTTAACTTGCTTGCAAGGCATAGTGCTGCTCCAACAAAACGCCATTGGACTGGGGGTAAACAAATCCTCAGGTACCTTAACGGTACTAGAGATCTTGGTTTGTTCTATCAGAAAAATCAAGATCCTTCTTTGGTTGGATATACTGATGCTGGCTATTTGTCTGATCCCCACAATGCCAGATCACAGACGGGTTTCGTATTCCTACATGGTGGAACTGCCATTTCTTGGAAATCGTCTAAACAGACATTGGTGGCAACTTCTACAAATCACTCTAAATTATTGCGCTATATGAGGCATCACGTGAATGCGTGTGGCTTCGCAGAGTGATTAACCACATAGAAACATCTTGTGGTATTGGGTCCATGGAAAGACCCACTATTATCTATGAAGATAATGCTGCTTGTGTTATTCAGATGCAAATGGGCTATATCAAGAGCAACATTACCAACATATTGCTCCCAAGTTGTTTTATCCTCATGAGCTCCAGGAACATGGGGAAATAAACATCTTGCAAACTAAGTCTTGTGATAATCTCGCTGATCTCTTTACTAAATCCCTTCCTGCTTCCTCTTTTGAGAAATGTATTCGAGGGATTGGTATGAGAAGGCTCAGAGATTTACAAGAATCAGGGGGAGCGTTCTCCTAATGATATGCCTTATCAAAGCATCACATTGTAGTCTTTTTCCCTTTTATGAGTTTTTCCCTCACAGAGGTTTTTCTCATCAAAGGTTTTTAATGAGGCAATGTTAGCATAAGTAGATTGTTCTCTAAACTCTCTGAGTTTATGACAGAGCAATCAATATCTATATCATTCCTCATTTTCCCATAGGGTTTCTGAAGGAGTATCAGATTCATTGATCTTCGAGATGGATTCGATCAAGGGGGAGTGTTGCAAATAAAGTTGGATGATCTCATCCTTAACAAAGCAACGGCAACAGGCAGTTACTCCATCACACGACGCACCCCCACGCACGGCGCTTCTTCCGAACCGCTGCGACGGTTCCCAGATGCACGTAGCCATGCCGGTTCATCTTGTATATATGTACAAACCATCGATCAATGAAAACCTCTGGTTCATTTCACAAATCATTCGTTCATTCCATTTTACACTTAATAAATACTACGGCCTAGTCCACGCTCCACATATACGGAGTACTACTTTTTTTTATTTTAAGGTAAAGACAAGTAATCTTTATTACATATCGAAACCTGGGTCATTCCGCGGGTCGGCGCGATATCCACGTCGCCCGTTAACCCGCTAACCGTTCGATCCGACGAAAACGCAACGTGAACCGTCCGATTGCGGGTCGCCCGCCCGTGAAACCGCGAACCTCAGCGATCGCGAAATGAAGTCTCATTACATATGCTGCTGCTATTGTAGTCTCAGTACTGCATTCAAGGTGTTCGAAAGAATGCCTTAGAGAAATGAAGTGCCTTGGTTGCTACAAAAGTGTTTGATAATATCTGTGCCACAACATCAAAACACAATAAGGTGGCATGGCTGGGCATTCTTTATATTTATACATAGGGAAACAACTCAAAGCCAAGAAATGAATAATTGTTTTAAGAATACAAGTGGTTATAGACATGCTTCAGTTTACATGTCCCTGATAGATATGTGCACTTGGGAAAATAGTACGTGTTCTTCAGCTCAATTAGAGCAACTTCAAGAGACTCTCTAAATCCTTCTTTATTGTTAATTTTAGAGATTTTGATTAAAAAGTTATCTTCCAACAACCTCTCTATTTGGTTATTTAAACATAGTCACTCTCTATTCTGGATTTCTCGCTAGCAAAATATAGAAAAGAGAATAGCTCTCTAGAGTGTATGCAAGATATAGAGAAGCTGTTGGAAAACATGAAGATATAGAAAACGATTTTTATGCAAATGACTCTTTAAATGATGATTTAGAGAATGATTTTTAGAGACTCTTGGAGATGCTCTTAGACAGCAAAAAATGCTTAGAATTTTCCAAACATTTAATTCTGACATTATTTTCTCAGAATACTATTGTTTAGTGTAGCTACCTTTGTGTACTATCATGTGTATGTGTTCATACTGCAATTTCTCATGTTTGCAAATAAAGAAATAAATCCAAAATCTGGCAGACAATTTGGGTTCTAAAAACTGTCCCTAGGTTGTTCCCTGACTGGCTAACTCAAAGGAAGGTGCGGCAACGCCGCATCATGGTTTTCTAGTTGGCCTGCTATTCCCCGGCAAGTACTGAAGACGTGACTCCCGTGGCGAAGCAAGATAAAATTATAACAGATTTACTCCTTGTAAGGTGATTTAGATATTGTGTTCACGTAAGTCGACGTCGTGAACGGTCCGATCTACATCGAACGCGTATGATGGCTTCGTGCAGTTCGGCCTGCTGTTCTGTCTTCTGAAGCTCGTTTTACGTGTTACCGGGTTGTGCTTCTAACTAAAGCCCGACTCCACTTCAGTGTCTCTTCTTTCCTCTCTTGTTCCTCTTCCTCTCGCCTCCTCGAGGTTGTATTGGCGGAGGCGAAGCTGTGGAGGGATTCCGGCGGACTCGGCGGCGGTGCCCACCAGATAGCCAACGGCTCCATTCCCCATCGGCGCAGGGTCCCAGCCCCCGCCGCTGCCATCGCCATTCGCGGAGCCTTGAGAAGGTCGTGCTCTGAGGCGCTCGCAACTGCTGTGCTGACTGTTGAGGTACCCGATTCGGTCTCCCCCACCTTCCTCCCCGATACCTCTCAATGTTTACCTGGTCGATGCAGGGGTGTCGTGTTCGCGGGGTTGCGATTTGGGATCCATCTGCGCAGATCCTGTGTGAATTCTGCCAATCCGATCTGGGTTTGGGAGAAATTATGAGGTGACACGATGGATGGCGACAACATATAGCCCGATTCTGTGTTGTGCCTCCATGGCTCCATATATAGTTCATTTGTTGCAACGCATTGAGTTGCCGCCGCCAGTCAATTTCATAGGCAGCATGTTCGCCAGAGCACTCCACAAAAGCTCAAATCCGAATTAATTACGTTCATCTGTTTGTGTTGCTGCAATTGCTTGCAAAAGGGTTGTGCTTTTAGACTGGATTTGGGTTCTAGATGTGCATAGTCAGGTACTCTGGTGTAGTCTCGCCTAGTCAATTAACTAGCCTCTGAACTTTGATGCCAATGTAATGTCTCTGAATGGTGAAGCCATCTTGTATCTGAATCATGATGCCATTGTGCATAGTCAGGTGTAGCATTTGAATCTTCATGCAAATGTGATGTCCCTGATTGGAGTGTATTTGGGTTTACACAGAGACCAACATAGCCCTAGGAAGGACAGCTGTACATTTGAGTAGTGGATTTGTCTGTAAAAACCTAGAGACCTGCATCTGAATAAACATTTGACTGGTTACACTTCATTTGACTTGATAGGTAGATCCCATAGTGGGGACTTGGGATGAGGGGTGTTCATGTTTTCTCGTAGGTTTTAACTGTTTTATGTTGTGGTTAGGAAGCATAGTATAAGGAGGGGAGGATGGCTAGTGACTCTATGCCATTGTCCATTAATTTGTTTGCGAATTACACTAATAAACAATGATGTAATTTTTGTACTCTTACTTTGTAACTTAATACTTATTCAGTATTAGGAATCTGCATACTATATTCCTTTGGCTGGAAAATGGCCTGGCGACTAATATTGTGGTTTCAGTTTCATTTGTTTTTGGTTCTATTCACCTTAGGTCTGTAAAAACATTTTGTGTCATTACTTTTCATGGAAGGAAATATGTTGGATGTCATCGATTTTTTCACCATCAGCTACAATGCCACCATGTATGCTATTTAGTGTTGACTTGCATTAATTCCTTTTTCCATGCAATATAGTCTTAGTTTTTATTAGCTGGTAACTAACTAGGTGTTTTCCCATTCTTCTATGATGCTTTGAGTTATTTCAAATTGTTCCTAGGGTCAATATTTTATCACAAGCACTTTGGCTACTACAAGTAGGTGCATAGTGGAGTCACTTGTTGACTATGTAGGGCGCTGGTGCTCTATAATCTACAAATTAGTGGAATCACTTGTCGATTTGACACATTTGTGTGTTTTAAAACACACTATTTTATTCCTTGTACATCAGTTTTATGTTCTCAAAATTATTTTTTTATGTGTGGCAAACTGAATTACTATGCATAGAACTTAAAATTCACTAACAACTTGTATTAGAATCACACATTATTGTATCTGTTTATTTTTATATTCTTTTATCATTTCTATAATTGTGTCCCTGATGCGATATCAATGAATTTATTTGGATTTTGTTGAAGAATATGGGAAACATTGTATTCTGAATACATCCTTATTATATCCTGCAGTACTATCTTTGTTAGTGTTGTGATATGTGACCATGTATAGAGTACATTTCCTTCTGCTGTGTCCAGGTGTTGAAGATGTCATAAGTCAGACAGAGATCTATTCCAGGAGCTTTTGGTTGTGGAAAAACTGTCACTAGTCAAGCACTTTCAAAGGTGATTGCCTGCCACCCCACCTTTACTACTACTCTTACTATTCCCCCTTTTTTTCATAACTTTTGCAAATTCTTCATTTTATTGTCCTGATGACCTTATCTTTAAACTTTGCTAATTGATAGGTGTAGTACTCCAATTCCCAAGTTGTGGTTTATGTGGGCTATGGTAGAAGAGTAAATGAGATGGCTAAGGCTCTCATGGACTCCCCTCATTGACAATGACGTTACCTGATGGCTTTTGCTAATATATCTAACATACCTACTGCTGCTCGTGAAGCCTCCATTTATACGGGTAAAACATTGTTACTTTAGATGTAGTTTCATCCACCCATGATGTTATTTGATTCCAAGCTTGCATATTTACTTCTGTTATTGGCGTGGCCTAATGTTGCTGAAATGTTACTTCCTTCGCCATCTATTTGCAATTTCTTATTCATTTTTAGTTTTAAAAAATAAATCACACACAACTTGTACTAAAATTATATTCTACCATAGTACTATAATTATTTTGTTATTTAACTATAACTTTTGTAATTGCATAAAATACTTTTTGGTAGGATTTTAATGTTGTGTTTGGTTCAGATAGAGCTTTTCTGCATTAATTTTCTTAGTGAATATAAATTTTAATTTATTTCATTCTTTCATTTTTCTACGCCAGTGCTTTTAGATAAAGATGGATATGATGTCTAATTCATCGTTATCACCATGTACATATGTGGTGTCTAGCTTGAGCTTTGCATGTAGGGCTTTAGTAGGTAGATATCATTTTTTCAGCCTTTTATTTATGACCAAACTGTGTCAAATATTTACTTTTCACACATGATGTTTTATTTTCATGTGGGAAGCCAATGTTGTAATTTTAGTATGATTTTAGTTCAAATTTCTTTAAACACTTGTGCAAATGAAAGCCTCCCAAAGAGATGGGAAAAGGGTCTGTGAGAAAACAACCAATGTTGTAATTTTAGTGTGATTTTAGTTCAAATTTCTTTAAACATTTATGCAAATGAAAGCCTCTCACTAAGATGAAAAGGGTATGTGAGAAACCACCCATTTTGTGTTTTCTGATTTGAATATTGTGCCCTTGTTCAAGCTTGTCACTATTTTTAAATTGAAAGCATGGTTATGGAATATATTATGTGATACTTTTGTGTACTTTTGATAGTACATGCATACTATGAACAGTAGGCCTACATATTGAATTGAATGTTGTGGTTCTTGCCAATCTTTTTATTTTTCTTTTTTCCTACTTGATGAGTTCCATATCATGTGCTATGCTAGGATGAACAGAATCAGTTTTGTGTCTTTTGATGAGCCCCTTCCCCTCTCAGAATAAGGCTCTTTTGATGTTATTTTGAACAAGGTTAGTCGCAAACCACTTTAACCTGTAATGAATGCAACCTACTACTATGACCCAGATCATCTTATGTTTGTGAAAGAATTGTTCTTCTTTCCTTTGTGATTTTTTAATCATGAAATGAGACAGGGCTCTCCTTAATCTTTTTTAAAGAAAAGCTGCTCAAAAATTTATGCACCTTATGTTACTTATCATTATGAAAGAGTTCTCTTAAAATTTGTGCAGGTTCTGAGTGAGATCATCCAAATAGCTTACTTTGCATGCATTTTTTCCCTTTCTATTTTTCCTTATATCTATCTACTTGCCACATCTTAGTGAAAGCTGCTGCCAGTATTTGTGTTTTGCAATGCTGATGAGTATACTAATGTCTGAAGAAGTGGATTGCAAGGTTAGCTACTGACTATACTGGAAGAAGAGCCATACTGTGTAAGCACTTTAAGTCTAGCCTCTTAACCATTTTTTTCCCTATTGTAGTCATGTGCTGCCAACCATGATTATTGCAAGTAAATTGTATTACAACTATACCTGATCATGCATTATAATTTGTTTTTTCATTACTATAAGTATGCAAACATGTTCAACACATGAGCACATTCCTTTGAATATTTATATTTATCTTTTGTTTGCAGCTATATTGAACATCTGATTACCCTCAGGAATAGCAGGCAATGGACATGCCTTGTCTCTCATCAATGCAGTTCGACTTTGTGCTTGCTGTTGTTTCATCTTTATTTTCATGTCACGTCTCGTTTCCTGTCTTCACAATTTTTGTCATGTGTGCAATACTTGTATGTCCTATGTTCAGGACCTGTATGTGTCCTTTTGTTAGATGAGTCCTGGATATGCATTGTGGACTGGTTTTCAAAATACTGTGTGAATTACTTTGTACAGACAGGACAAACTGTCTTAGACATTGGCCTACTGTGTTTCATTTAAAAAAAACTGAACCATCGACAGAAAACTCCTGTTGGGTTGTGGTTGAGTGTTGTTCCTGTTGTGTGAATTACTTTGTACAGACAGGACAAACTGTCTTAGACATTGGCCTACTGTGTTTCATTTAAAAAAACTGAACCATCGACAGAAAACTGCTGTTGGGCTGTGGTTGAGTGTTGTTCCTGTAAACTAGTCAGCAACAGCCCAAATAGGCTTAACGGTTGCAAAAGGCAGCCCTAAGGACATGTTAAAGTTCAGCGGGGGTGGCACAGCCGGACCCGTTAGAGGGAGTCGTTTGTGCTGCAGTAAACAGCAACGAGAGCGACTTACATAAAAACAGAATCTAAATCACTTTACAATCTTTTTATTGTGCATGTTGGATGTTCATCCAATGGCTTACAAAAGTGACTTACATCAAAGCAAAATCTAAGTCACCTTACAAGGAGACAGACCCAAATTATAAAGACCAATGAGGCCCGATTGCAGAAAAAATTGAGCAGACAAGGTGCATTACTATATCATTTGATCATTTAGATTTAAAGTTCCTTGATCGTTCATGTACAATCTCTATAGAACGAAAGCAGCACCATGAACTCTGGCACGTCATTCGCCCACGTCGCCCGTTTTTTCCTCCGTTGGATCTTGATCGGGCGTTGGACAGCCACCATTTCCGGAGCATTCTGCAGCCAGCGTTTCCGGAGCGTTCTTCAGCCTTCTCTGTTCTTTCTTCCAAGAAGCAAACCAGTAGCTGCTCTTCTTTCTCCCTCCAATTTCTCCCTCTGTTATGCACATGGGAAGGCTATGCTCGTCGATCTCCGAAGCCCAGCCACCATGGCTCGATTGGTTCGACGGTGAGCGCCCCCCCCAACCTCTCTCCACCTTCCCCAAGCCACGCCGCCTTCTTTCCCTTCCTGTACCATGCTCCACTCAAGCTCAAGAAGCCCATCCATAGCCGTCCATGGCTAACATTCCACCACATGTAGAAAACTCCCTGAATGGATTCTCCTCTCCTTGCTCTCTCTCTCTCTCTCCGTACCTTCGGATTTGAAAACAGAGGCCAAATCCAAAACCACCGTAGTGAAGCTCCAACAAGCTTCAGCCGCCTCCCATGGAGGACGAGCCTGAGCCTGAGCTCCTGTACCTCTGTATCTCTCTCTCCCCCCTGTTTATTCCTATCCCTGCCCCTTGATGCTCTTGTACAGACTCACCAGCCCAAGTGAAATCATAGCCCAAACTGGCACCTAAAGTCCACCACGATCCACGTCGCTGCCTGCACAACAATCACTATTGGAGATGGAGTAAAAACTAGCTTCTGGAACTCGGGGTGGGTAAAGGGACGTCGACCCAAGGATATTGCCCCAACCATTTTTGAAATCTCCAACCGGAAGAGGAAATCGGTCAAGGAGGCCTTGGACAACAACAGCTCGATACGGGACCTAAACATGTCAAGGGGCATCACTGTTCGACATATCGCCGAATTTGTTGAACTCTGGACACTTGTTCGCGACGCTCAACTACGGCCTAATGTGCAAGATGAAATTAGGTGGAAGCTCACGGCAAATGGAATCTACTCAGCATCATCGGCATACAAAGCCCAATTCATCGGTTCCACAAAGTCACCGCACAACACGGCCCTCTGGCGAACATGGGCACCCCCGAAATGCAAGTTTTTCGCATGGCTTGTACTACAAAACAGAATATGGTCGTCAGACCGTCTAGCTAAGAGAGGCTGGCCACACACACCGCGTTGCGTCCTATGTTGAAGAACCTTGGAGACTGGACACCATCTTCTAGTGGATTGTAGATTCTCTAGGCAAATTTGGAGCCTCGTGGCCAACTGGCTTTCACAGCCAGGATTACACCCCCAAGCTGGGAGGCAACAGACACCGTGGCGCATTGGTGGGTAAATCTAACGAGCCTACCAAATGTCTCAAGGAAAGCGGTTCGAACCTTGGTCCTGCTTGTCATTTGGGAGATATGGAAAGAGCGGAATGCGAGAACCTTCAACAGGTGTGAAGCATCTACAATAGCGCTCATGTCAAAAATTAAAGCTGAAGCTTTAGCGTGTTGTTCTTCAGGGGCCAAGCACCTTGCGTCTTTAATAACACGAGATTAAGCTCTTTGTATTTTTTTGCCGGCTAGCCGGCTTGTAAACTCTCTGCTCTTTCAATGAAATTAGCACAATCTCATGCTGGTTCGTTCAAAAAAAAACTAGAGCCCGTGAGCTCCTCCATTAATTAAGTTTTTTCTTAGAATTTATTTATCAGCCAATTCGCAAACACCATATCTCATCAACCTCGACTCCGATTCACCTAATTCTTCTTCCTCAAATTGTCTAAAATCATGCTCTACAATCTCATTGTGTTTATTCGGTTGTTCATTGCTGTTTATTACGGCCTCAAACCTCATTGTCTACTTTATTCCATAGGCAGCACATCAAGAGAGATAACATCCGTTCAGTCTGTATTGCCTGATTGCCTCTTCTATCAAAATATATAACCTTCAGCCTTCTGTTCTTGATGCTCAATCCATTGTCAGCAATCTGAAGGTATATGCTGTTGTGATTAGTTACTTGTTTGGCATTTATTAATACACTCCTTTCCACTAAGTGAGCTTACCCATGGTGAACTGAGGAGCTTCTTTGTATATTGTACGCCGAAAATTTAATTACCTTAGTTGGATATATATGTCATTCATAGTGAGACGAAGCTAAACTCCATCTTAGTGAATTTATGCCAAAATTCTGGGAGTGTTGAACTATATTCTAATTTAGAAACATAGTATCATTGCTACAGAAAAAAGAAATGATTAACATACTACCTGTGAAACAATCAAGAACCAAAAGTAAATGAACTTGATTTTTTTCCCTGCTTAGTTGAAGCAGGCCCTCTTAGTTAACCTTTCACTTTCATCTTGTAGGTTCTGTTTAAGCATTTGCAAGAAAAACTTCTTATTACTGAGGTGAGTCACATTCATCCTTAACTGATTTATATGTATTTTGTGAAACTAGAGCTAGTATGAAGCTGCTGCATGGTTAGTTATGCTTGCCAATTGTATCACATAAACTTCGATGTTGTAGGAGAAACTAAAGGAATCACAATACCAGATTACTCCATGGCGTGCTGAATCTTCAAATAATACAAGTGCTGCTGCACAGTCACCTTCTCATCCTCCTGGAAATGCATTGGTTACCTCTGTATGGCACTACACTTTCTGTCATATACTCTTGAAATGTATGCTTGATTGCAGTATTGCAATAAGAAGAAATCTCAACCAAGCTAACCTTAACATTGTGCCCAAGCAAGCATATTCTCATGTTCAGTCTCCAGCTGCTTCTCCGGTTCGAGCTCCACGTGACTGTGATTTGTTAGGGAATGAAAGCCAACAGTCCATTCGAAGTGAGGTTGCCACAAGTGCAGAGCATGATAATGTTGGAAAGACCTTTCCTTCACTCCTTCAGCCAGGTTGGCACTTGGCAGTGGTTATTTCAACAATTCAATTGGGTGGCATAGCTATTCTATATTTCTATGTCATCGAGCAATTATTTATTTTTAAGGAAATAAAATAGGGGGGCAGATGTTCAAGACCGGATATTTTTCTTAATCTAAAAAAGGACCGTGCAACGGTGGAAGGGGGAAAAAGAGATGCAAAATGACTTTTTAAAATACTTATAAGGCCCCCTATTCTTTTTTGTCTGACGTTATTGACTATGGCTTAGGACCAACGTGTTTTGAAGTCCAGATATATACGCTGGCGCTCATACGACAAAGGTGCTTTCGTTTCCTACTTTCCTTCCTTATCTTCGTTCCTGAGAGCTTATCATGCAAAACATAATAGTTCCTTCTAAGGATGGATTCGGATCGAATACGAATGGATTCGAATTCGGATACGAATACGAATCTTATCGAATACGAATACAAAACGAATAGTTCGAATTCGGATTCGCATTCGGATGTTAAGTTGATTTTGACAGAAAATGTCTTAGTGTGTATTAATTCACTTTATGGATTGTTTTAAGAGTAAATTATGTGTATATATCTCATGTATGTTATATATATTTGAATAATTAAATATACAAATATAAATATAAATAATTTTCATAATATATAAAATATTTTAATAAGAAAATAGTACATAAGTAAAATATAATTTATTAGTTAGATAAATAAATTAAAGTAGTTAAAATTGATATGATTGTCCATCTTAAAGTTAATTAAAATTTATTTTATATACCATTAGTAATTATCATGTAGATAATTTTTAAATTGATTAAACAGTTTATATCATTTATAATTAATAGTTAGTTAAAAAGAGAAGTTAATTGATGTCGAACGAATGTCGAATGCCGAATGTTTCGAATTTTCTCGAATACGAATGTGGAATCGGATAGAGAAAATTGTTGGAAATCGAATTCGGATACATCCATTTGACATCCATATTAAAATCGAATACGAATACGGATATCCATATTTACGTTTTTATCGAATACGAATACGGATGTTTCGGATGTCCAGACATCCATCTCCATCCTTAGTTCCTTCCAATGTGTATCTGAGATTAAAATTTATAAATTGTTTTTCCATCCAATTCTAAAAACTCATGAACCCAGCACAGCATAACACTTTTCTAGTCTTTTTTTATCTCATACCAGCAGTTGGAAGGCCAGGCCTGGTGCAGTGGTATTTGAACCATAATACTGTAATTTGTTTCGTATACGTCCCGGTCCTGGTACTGATCGAGGCACGTCGGGCAGGATTCGAGCTCAGCAGTATCCCTTGATAACTGAAGAGAGGCCGTGAGACACGAACGATCACGAAGCCTGACGCAATCGACGACCATAGCGGCTGTTGGTGCTCGAGGATCGATCCTAGCGGGGGCTGCGTGCCGTGGGAGGCGTCTTCCGCAACGATGACACCCGCGACCCGCCTAGTTTTTCTGCCCCGCGGTCACCGTTGCACAGTCTCACGCCCTCCTCGATACCCTAAAATAGGGATGAAGGCTTCACCCATTGCATTAGGGCACGCCGAGGCACGTACAGCCGCCCCACCCCTTGGGCACGATGATGCCAAAGATGTTGCCCGGCATTCGAACGTCCCCAGGCGCAAGCGCACGTCCTTCATCAGAGCGTCGCGATGCGTTGAGGCCAAACGATGAGTTGTTATATTAAAATATAACACGTGTTGCACGGGCGTGCACTGTTACTCTTTAGTGTAATCTATCTATATAACATACATAGATGATCCCCACTAACTATTTCTCTTAACATGCAAGCTATCCATTTCATCTAAAAACCCATTACATCCGAAGCCACGTCATCATCAACTAGAATCATCTATTTATGTCTTCAATCGATTTTCTGTGACTAATGACATCTATATGTGCAACTTATTAGTCTTCATGAGTATCACGCTATAAAATTCACACAGTAGACATACATGGAGGATCAATCATTTAAGAGTCGTTATCTCTCGACAAAATGAACATGTTTTCATGTATAACGTTATTTGCAAAAGAATGTTGTCATACAATCACCTTAGTATTTCTACTTTTAAATTAACTTAAAAATTTGTTTAAAAACTTCCGCAGCAACGCGCACGTATCACCTAGTATAACTTATATAAGAGATCCCCACTAACAATTTATCTCAACTCTCATGAAGCTACATCATCATGTACCTCCCGCTAAGATGCATTAATATCCAACTAAGATGCATAATCGCTATTTCTCTCTTATATACTGCACATTTTCTATTCATTAGATGTATATATTATTATTTTTTCTTATCTTTTTAAAAGTAACATAAAAGTTTATGATTTTTATCTAGAGATAACTCATATGGTTCTCGAGGTAATCTCTACAAGTGTACTATTTTTACGAGCAACTAAACAACCATATTGATTGATAGTGTTGGAGGTACGACCGTGGGCCCACAAGGACGCATGGATAATCTCTAAAGAAATCGTACCAAACGTTAAGGTTACGAATAGAGTATTGCAAGGACTCTTCTCGTTATGGAAACCAGTCGTATGACATGTAAACTACTCGGATTGACTTGTAAAGCACTCTACGAGTTGTATTAGGTTAGGATTCTACTCGGAACCGACCTTGTAACCCTGCCCCCCTGTATATAAGGCTGGACAGGGACCCCATCAAAGAAACGTCTCATTGAATACAAACCACCATACATGACGTAGGATATTACGTTATCTCGGCGGCCCAAACCTGTCTAAAATTCTGAGTCTCTTAGCCTTTGTGTTCCTGATCTCGGCGAAACCCCACCTGAACTCTACTACCTCGGGGTATCCCTCGGTAGAATCGACGGTAGAACATCGACATCTGGCGCGCCAGGTAGGGGTTTTCCTCGAAGATCCCGTGGAGAATGCAATGGTGAACTACATCCAATCTGAAGCGCCTCAGGAAGGCATGAGGTTCAACTTCAGTTCCTGGGTTTACACCATAGACGACTCGGGTGACTTCTATAGCTACCTCGAGACACCCTTGGAGAAGAAGAAAGAACCAGCGCCCGTCATGGAAGATCTGGCCGAGCAACTCGGCGAGCTCACGCTCGCGGACATCGTCCGCGGGCACGAGTCCGAGTCGATCACGACTGCGGAACAGAAGCTGCAAGCAACCCTCCCACCCCAATTCCCGTTTGGACTCTACAATTCGACCCGCGTCTATTGCGAAGCATTGCAGAGCCAGATTGAGTCCACTTCGGACTCGAAGTGGAATGCCCCAGTCCAAGTCATGGCAGGACGCGCTAGCTCCCGCAAGGAGGTGATCCCTGTGTACAACTCGAACTCGGACGAGGAGATCCTACAAGAAGACCGCGGGCATGACCTGGTGATCCATGCCACGCCTGAAGGAAGAGTCGTGTTCCCAAGAGACAAGACACCCCCGGAAATCTACGAGTCCTGCCAAGTCTTTGTACCTTTTGGGTCCGACATCACTGAAGATCTGCCGTTTCAATACGGCGCACCGCTAGAATTAGATGAGGAGAGCACCACCGAACTCCTCACCCCAACCACCAGTGACTCTGTCGAGCCCAGTCGACATGTGTTCATGGCCGGCGCTGCAGGAACTGGCAGTGCAACTGGCGCCGGAGCTGGCGTTGGAGCTGGTGCTGGCGCTGATGCTGGTGCTAACGCTATTGAAGACGATCCACTTTGGGCCTTCGAGCTTGTCGGTGATATTATCTCCGGCAGTCTTCCACGGGGTAGCCCACAGAAGTGATTTGTATGCAGGGAAGATCGCAAAGATCGAAAGCAAGATGGTTAGGATGGACAGACACAGGGGTTTATACAGGTTCGGGCCGTCGACTCGACGTAATACCCTACGTCCTGTTTTGGGGTGTTGTATTGCGTGGATTTCGCTATGAGTTGAGATGAGATGTGTTCGGGTTCTTCTCTATCTTCTCCTACCGATCTAGGCACCCCTGCCCTCCATTATATATCCCAGGGGGCGGGGAACTAGTCGGTTACAGTTGTTGGTGTCCTAGTAGGATTACAGGGTAGATTCCTAATAGGAGTCCGACTTCTCCCTTCTGTATGGTACCCGGGGGTATATCCCCGACAGTAGCCCCCAAGCCTCGTACTGATTAGTTTAATCAGTTCGAGGGTCTTCTAGTCTTCTATGAGGTCTTTATATCTTCTTGTCATATGTATGTTTTCGCCGAGTGGTTTTAACTTGATCCTAGTGCCTCGCAGCAGCAACATCATCCGAGTAATTTCTCCAATCATCCGAGTGGTTTTGAGAAAGATCCGAGTGATACCTCAGACGTTTCCCAAAAATTTCTTCAAAGTCTTTCTTCTACACCTCACTGAAGGTGAAGTGTATACACTTAGCCCCCGAGCCTTGAGTAGAGTAGAATAGTCTGCTCGAGGGTCCAATAGTCTTGATCTTGATCCTTCGTCTTGAAATGTCTAATGGTGTGCACCGACTAGGTGCACCCACAGGGTGTAGCCCCCGAGACACGTGCGACTTAGAATAAGTTGGGCGAGACTCCAAAAAGAGCTTCGTGACACCCCATCACGCAATCCAAACGCCGACTAGTGTGAGTACTGGGTTGATGATAACATCCGAGTGCCGACGATTGTAAGCACTCAGGCCTTGATGATATCTGAGCGCCGACAAACGTGAGCACTCGGCCATCAATTATATCCAAGTGCCGACTCGTGTGAGCACTCGGACCTTCAACAATATCCAAGTGCCGACTCATGTGAGCACTCGGGTCTTCAATATTATCCAAGTGCCGACTCATGTGAGCACTCATTTGATCCTCGTGAAGTGGTCCTAGCCGTTCGATCCAACCTCCGAGCGTAAAATAGGCTTGGCCGTCCTAACTTGGATCCTGCAATATAAACACGAAGATTGGGTAGTATATGATATAATAAAAAATATCATCTCGAAACAAAATTCGTTGCAGTGATGATGCGTATGTAATAATGCATATATATGTGCTACTCCCTTCCCCCTTCGCTGGCCTTAATTTCCGAGTGGTTGACCTGTTACGGAGTAGATTAGCCTCGTTGGTCTCAGTCTCATGCCGCAGAGCATTATCGTGCGTGTAGAGCTTTGACTTGGCGAGTACTTTCCCCACGGTTTAAGGTTTGTTACACTCGTACTTTATGTGCGTGACGCGAGGGAAATAATTCGAGTAGAAGAAATTGGATGAAAATGATTTGCAACATTGTGCAATGTATGAGCCCACAGGGTGTATGACGCCGATCTGTCGTGGCAGTCGTGCGAAATTAAAAGACGATGTTTATTAGAAACATGACTTAGCTTGATTCGTAGTCGTTTGTTGATGAAGCCGACTAGCGACTAGTTATTAACCATATATGACCTGTTTCCGAGTTTTTTCGGGACGAGCCGAGCCTTGCGCCAGAGAGAAGTTCTCCATTGCAGTTGTAGCTTCTACCTCCTGGCGATCCAAAGCGGCGGCGGTGATGTTCCCGAACCGGATCTCGAATCCGTCGACGTCCGGGAGGTTGCAGCTGTCCAAGATCTTGACGCGGTCCATCGGGCTCACCAGATTGATCTCGGCGATACCCCCTACCTGGCGCGCCACTGTCGGTGATATTATCTCCGGCAGTCTTCCACGGGGTAGCCCACGGAAGTGATTTGTATGCAGGGAAGATCGCAAAGGTCGGAAGCAAGATGGTTAGGATGGACAGACACAGGGGTTTATACAGGTTCGGGCCATCGACTCGACGTAATACCCTACATCCTGTTTGGGGTGTTGTATTGCGTGGATTTCGCTATGAGTTGAGATGAGATGTGTTCGGGTTCTTCTCTATCTTCTCCTACCGATCTAGGCACCCCTGCCCTCCATTATATATCCCAGGGGGCGGGGAACTTGTCGGTTACAGTTGTTGGTGTCCTAGTAGGATTACAGGGTAGATTCCTAATAGGAGTCCGACTTCTCCCTTCTGTGTGGTACCCGGGGGTATATCCCCGACAGAGCTGGAGGCTGACATCTCAGAAGACGAACTAGCACCCGATGGAGAAACAGGCGATCTAGCAACGATAAGGGAGACCCGCAATAATAAGAGGGCTCTACGACGCTTTGACACCCGCGACCGCCGCTTCGCCGGGCACAACCTCGCGCAGGAATTCACGAAGGTCGGGCACTACGACTCCCCCATGGCTAACGCCATGGAGATCGCTTACCACATCCATAGCCTGTCACGAACCCCCCAATCTGAGCTGCGCTCGATCGGATCAACGCCATGATCCACACTCTCGACAAAGCACTCGCCACCTCATCGACACGCAGTGACCTGTTGGCCCCTAGCGAAGAAGTCAACAGCAGCGGTCGTAACCACTCACGAGACAGGCCCCACCCGGCGGGTCCAAGCCGTCTGGGAGGCGCAAACCGCGGGGGAGGTGCACCTCCCAACCGCCCAGATGATAACAACCCAACTGTACGAGGCCAACCACGGGCCAATGCCAGTCGCAACGAGGGAGGCCGAGCCGCATCTTCACACAGGCCGGCAGACAGCGACGACCTCAGGAGGACTATCAACGCCAACCGTGAGATGCGGTCAATCATCGACTCCAGAAGGCACGACGAAGGGCGGGGATACAAAGAAGACGATGACGAGTACCTGATGTTCTATAGGGACATCCGGATGGCGTCGTACCCGCAATCTTTCAAGCCAGCAGGCTTTGAGAAATATGATGGCAAGACTTCCCCTGAGTCATGGCTGCGCATCTACTCCACATCCATAGAATGCGCAGGCGGCAACGGTGCAATTAAGTGCCGATACTTCCCATTAGCACTCGAGCCCGCCCCGCTCACATGGTTGGAGAACCTGCCATGACGCTCCATTGACTCATGGGAATGACTCAAGAAGATGTTTGTGGTGAACTTCCAGGGCACCTACAACCGACCCAAGACTAAACATGACTTAGCCATGTGCAAGCAGCAGCCTAATAAAAATCTACGCGAGTACATGCGCCGCTTCATGGAGATCAAGACCCTGGTGGTTGACATATCTGATCGCGACTGCATCGACTTGTTCCAGAACGACATCACGAACAGATATTTCGACAGGCAGTTTGGCCTGCACCGCCCAAAGACTCTGGAAGCTCTGCGCAACTAGGTGGAAGCATGGTCCGAGCAAGAAGACCGTGACCTTGAGAAGTACGGTCCTCGCAAGGGAAAGGAGAGGCAGGACAACAAAGGCAACAACCCTAAGGGCCAGCAGAATTTCTAGCACAACAAGCGCAAGCCAGATGATACAGTCGCGATGCTGGACAATGGCATGAGAAGCCAAAAGAAGAACTACCCCGGCAAGAGCGACGTGGAGAAGATCATGGAAAGACCATGTCCAATGCACCCAAAGCAGAGGCACACTATAGGCCAATGCTATGATCTCCAACGCGCGTATCATCAGCAACTGCGTGAGGAAAGAGGCAAGAAGAAGACAGAGAGGCAACCTCTCAATCCTGCAGCCAAGAACAAGGAGAAGGTAGATGACGAGGAAGATGAAGAGGACGAGGGGAACAAATTCCAAAAGCCGAGCAAAGTACTCATGGTCATCATCGGAGGCGACTACGGTTTCCCAACCCGGAGGAACCACAAGCTCGCCATGCGTCACATTATGGCGGTCGAGCCAGCTGTCCCACGGTACTTAAAGTACTCGGAGGTCCCAATCACTTTCTCAAGAGAGGACCAGTGGAACAGCTACGATGAACCAGGGCAATTGCCACTCACTCTGGATCCCACGATGGCAGGGTCACACCTCACCAAAGTACTCATCGACGGCGGTGCAGGGCTGAATGTATTATTCTCCAGCACCCTGAAGAGGATGGGCCTCGACATCGAGAAGCTGCTGATGCCCACAGACTCTCCGTTTTACGGCATCGTTCCTAGTAATGGCAGTCTCCCACTTGGTCAAGTCACATTACCAGTAATATTTGGCACTCCAAAGAATTTCAGGACAGAGTACATCAAGTTCTAGGTGGCAGACTTCGAAACTTCATATCAAGCCATGCTCGGACGTCCTGCATTGGCCAAAATCATGGCCATCCCCCACTACGTCTACCTCATCCTCAAGATGCTAGGACCCAAGGGTGTTATCTCCCTCCGTGGCGACTTGAGGAGGTCGTACGACTGCGTCAGAGAGGCCGTAGAGTTTGCAGCCACCACTCAGGTGCCTAACTCAATGGCTCAAATCTTCACAGCTACTCAAAAGCTCAGGAAGACAGAGCTCGAGATTCCTACAAAGGAGTCAGGACCGCTCAAGGCGACCACTCCTGATGATGTGGCGACAAAGGACGCAGAGCTGATGGAAGGCGACTAGTCCAAGACCACCAAGATCGGGGCTGGCCTGACTCCCAAGTAGGAAGGACGCTCGTCAGGTTCCTGCAGGCTAACCGCGACATCTTCGCGTGGAAACCCGCGGATATGCCAGGGGTGCCAAGGGACCTGATCGAGCACAGCCTAAATGTTGATCCAAAAGCAACTCCCAAGAAGCAGCGACTGCGACGATTCACATCTGACAAGCGCGAGACAATCAAGAAAGAGCTGGCGAAACTACCCGCCGCGGGATTCATCAAGGAAGTCTTTCACCCTGATTGGCTGGCAAATCCAGTCTTGGTGAAAAAGAACAACAACAACGAGTGGCGCATGTGTGTCGACTGCACTGATCTAAACAAGCACTGCCCCAAGGACCCTTTTAGGCTCCCGCGCATCGACCAGGTTATCGACTCCACTGCTGGCTGCGCCTTACTTTGCTTTCTCGATTGCTACTCGGGTTATCATCAGATATCTTTGAAAGAGGAAGATCAAGTCAAGATGGCGTTCATCACTCCCTACGGGGTGTACGCCTACACTACGATGTCCTTCGGGTTGAAAAACGATGGAGCGACTTATCAGCGTGCTATCCAGCTCTGTCTTGAGAAGCAACTATACCGCAACGTGGAAGCATATGTGGATGATGTGGTCATGAAGACCAGGAATCCTGATGATCTCATTGCTGATCTGGAAGAAACTTTCGCATCTCTGCGGAAGTGGAATTGGAAGCTTAACCTGACCAAGTGCGTCTTTGGAGTACCCTCTAGGAAATTACTCGGGTTCATCATCAGTCACTGAGGTATTGAGGCCAACCCAGAGAAAATCAACGCCATCACAGCCATATGGAGGCTCCCAAGGCAATCAAAGACATCCAGAAGCTTACTGCGTGCATGGCGGTGCTGCATCGTTTCATCTCACGACTCGGAGAAAGAGGTTTACCCTTCTTCAAGCTACTGAAAAGGGAGACAAGTTCCAATGGACAGAGGAAGCAGCTGCAGCGTTGGCGGATCTTCAGCAGCATCTCCAAAAACCGCCAATACTGACTGCTCCGCACGAAGATGACAAAGAGCTGCTACTCTACATTGCAGCAACCACAAATGTGATGAGCACGGCGCTGGTTGTTGAGAGGCCTGAGGACCATCATGCATATCCTGTGCAGAGGCCGGTGTACTTCGTCAGTGAAGTACTCACAGAGTCCAAAGCCCGATACCCGGCGGTACAGAAACTACTCTACGCACTACTCATCACATCAAGGAAGATGCGCCACTACTTTGACACATTCACCATCTCAGTGGTCACGGAGTTTGGCCTGGGAGAGATCTTACACAACCCGGATGCCACCGGGCGAATTTCAAAGTGGGCAGTCGAACTCGGAGCACTCAGCATCTAGTTCAAGTCCAAGAAAGCTATCAAGTCGCAGGTCCTGGCAGACTTCATGGCTGAGTGGCGTGAGAACCAAGTGGATATCCCTGTCGGCAGACCAGAACATTGGATCATGTACTTCGACGGCTCTCTCAAGCTCGAATGCGCTGGCGTGGGAGTGCTTTTTATTTCACCCAAGGGTGATCAGCTCAAGTACGTTCTGCAGATCTTCTAGAAGGTGTCCAACAATGAAGCAGAGTATGAGGCATTGTTGCATGGGCTACGACTGGCAATTTCCCTAGGAATCAAGCGATTGCATGGTGTACGACGACTCTTTTGTTGTCATCAACCATTGCAACAAAGACTAGGATCGTCAGAAGGAGAACATGGATGCTTATTGCGAGGAAGTATGCAAATTAGAAAACAAGTTCGCCAGACTTGAGTATCATTGGGTAGTCCGTGATGATAACGTCGCTGCTGACTGTGTTATCCAAGTTGGGATCTACTCGTGCAGAAGTCCCAGCGGGAGTTTTCGTTCAGGAACTCCGCAAGAGGACAATTGACTTTGAGAAGATAGCTCCCACCAGTAATGGTGACCCTGTACCAGATCGAGTGGTATTAGTCATCGAGGAAGACTGGCGTATTCCGTTCATCGAGGACATCAAGAACAAGGCTCTCCCTCTGAACAAGACAGAAGCTGAGCAAGTCCTGCGGCGGTCAAAGAGTTATCTACTGATTGGGGATCAGCTATAGAGAAGAGGACTATACACCAACGTGGCTATGCGGTGTGTCCCAAGAGCAAGAGGCAAAGGTATACCACATGAGATACATGAAGGCACGTGTGGGAATCATGCAGGATCTCACACAATGGTTGGGAAGGCATTCAGAGCGGCTTTCTACTGGCCCATAGCTCTGCAGGACGTGGAGGAGATTGTCCGCAAGTGCCCTGGGTGCCAATTCTTCGCCAGACAGCAACATGTGCCCGCACACAATTTGATTGCTATCCCTCCATCTTGGCCGTTCGCATGCTGGGGGCTTGATATGGCGGGCAAGCTCACATCTGCTCCTGGTAATTTTACACATGTGTTGGTCGCCATCGACAAGTTTACCAAGTGGATCAAGGTCAAACCAGTCACAGATATATCAGCGGCCAAGGCCAAGGGGTTTATTACTGATTTAATGATCAGGTATGGATGTCCTCACCGCATCATCACATATTTGGGTTCTAATTTGAATAGTTACGAGTTCAAAGACCACTGTGAGAGGCACGGCATTGAAGTCGTACACGCATCAGTAGCTCATCCCAAGGCCCATGGACAAGTCGAGAGAGCCAATTGTATGATCTTGGATGGCTTGAAGAAGCGATTGCTTGAACATGACAAGAAATATTGCAAAAAGTGGATTTACGAGTCGGGACATGTAGTCTGGGGGCTTCGTACTCAGCCTTGCAAGCCCACCGGCCACTCGTCATACTTTCTAGTTTATGGATCTGAAGCTATTCTCCCAGTTGATCTCATGTATTCATCTTCATGAGTGGAACAATATGATGAGGGAGTTGCTGACGATACAAGAAGGCTTGAGATTTATTTGATCGAGGAGGAACGCTGTACAGCTTTGTTGAATTCCGCTCGATATCTCCAGGGAGTACGACGCTATCATGACAGAAACGTCCAGGAGAGATTGTTCAACATTGGTGACTTGGTATTGCGCGGAATCCAGAAGACCATGGGTATGCACAAGCTTATGTCCCGCTAGGAAGGACCTTTTATTATTCACAAGGTGACAGAACCCGGGTCTTATCGACTGAAGAATAGCGAAGGGGTTGAAGAGAGAGATTCTTGGAACACTGAACACTTGCACAAGTTCTATGCTTAGAGTTTTTCTTTTGAGTTCGTCAGAGTCTGTAAATACTTTTGGAATTCATGGTTGAGTCATCAAGATTGAATAAAGTGGATTTTGTGTTCTCAGCATCTGATCTCTTACTTTTTATTGAAATAATGCTTTTGTTGTCTTATAAGACTACTCTAGCCTGTTTAAATTCCGGAGTTTCTTTTGATACTTGTTGATACAACAATATACATAAGCTATAATCCGAAGAGTCACTTATACGACTACTTTACCAGGATCCCTGAGTACTTAGTCCAAACTAAGACCAGGCTGAGCACCTGTAGAGGCCAGCTAACCTTAGAAAGCATTTACCTACGGGTACATTGAATTTTTCTAAGATTGTTGATCTTTACCTACGAGTACGTCACATCTTGAAGAGACAACTATATAAGTCTATTAAATTTTTAAGCTTTGAGTACTAGTTGACCAATATTTCAGAGTTTCTACTCCAGAAAGAGTAGTGATTTTTTAGGCACATGAATGCCAGAACTGCACAAAGCAGTCATAATTCACATAAACTATGCATATACATAATATATATGACACACAAACATAAAATATCTTTATATTACACAAATGTGGCAATAGATTTTTTCTTGCAGGGTTACAAGTCACTGCAGTTTTAGGCCTTCAACGACTTCTGCTGCTATGGGCTCAAAGTGCTTTAAATATTCTTCGAATTTTGCCTTCTCGCAGTCGCCGGCTCTACCCATCGGGACATCATCTATCTCTGCATCTGGGTAGAAAGACTGGACGACTGCTAGCACTTGATCTGCCACATAACAATAGGTCTTCTTCACATAAACTGCAAGCTTGCTAGGGGCTTCTCTGATGCGGTCTATGAGTGGTTTGTTGGAAACTTCAGGAGTTCCACGATCAATAGAGTTCACCAGAGTGGTAGCCGCCTTGACAAGATCGGCGTGTTCAACCTTTAAAGCTTGGAATTCTTTGTCGACTACTTTGCTTTTCTTCAAGGCATCCTTCAGAGTGGCATCTGATTCCTGGAGCATCTTCATGACTTGCTCATACTCTATCATAAACTCGTTATGAGTCTCATACAGAGAAGTATTATCACGGAAGAGTTTTTCTTTTTCTTCTGTGACTCGATACATACTATTTTGCCATGAGGTGCACTCAGACTTCAGCTTCATGTATGCCGTCATATGCTCTGTCCGAGGATACAGTTTGAGTATAAAGCAACAAAATTACAAGTCGTGGAGATGGCTTTCGAACAAGGGAACTCACCAGTATTGGTTTGCGTCAGAGTTCGATCCTTTTCTTTAGCCTCTCTTCTTCGGCTTTCCATTCTTCCTGACGGGCGGCATGATTTTTCCGCTCTTGTTCCAACTCTTGACGAGTGGCTAGTTTCTCCGACTGGACAGAATCAAACAGCAGAGATAACTTGGCCAGCTGCTCCTTGCTTGTGGTTAGCTCGACTTCCAATTTTTGGGCCCGAATTGATGCATCAGACATCGCATACAAGGCCTGGGATTTCTTCTTGGAGCGTGCGGCCAAATCCTTCAAGAATTCATTTATTATAGTCTGGTATCGACTACTAATCGAATAGCTCTGGGGCAGAAGCATTACCTCTACATATTTGATTGAGCCTTGCCCCAGGGTGGCAATTCTTCTTTGTGACTCCACATAGGCAGCAATTGCGTCAGTCTCGAGCAGAGGATCTTCAAATAATTCTGCTCCTCCTGGCACAGCTGTGTCTACTTCCATCACAGGAATTTCTTCAGTTATGCTCACTCGACTAGAAGTGGGCAAGTATTGCATCCCAATGGTTTTCATCGATGTTGGCTAGGCACTCAGCTGCACCATTTGATCTGTGCTCCCAGTTTCCTTGCCAGTGAGCAAAGGCAAGTTGGGAACAATTTCCATGGTATTCCCAATTGGCTCTAACATGATGGGTGCAGCCTGGACCTTTTCTGCGGTAGATTCCTCTGGAATATTTTCCGTTACTATGTTTGGATTTGCTGCTGGTAGACTGGGCTCTTCCAAGACTTCTGTGCTCTTTTCTTGTTCACCGGGAGCTAATTGAATTGGTTCTGGTCGCAGGTTCTTCGGTTGAAACCTTGGCTTTTTTCCACGGTGGCAAGGGTGCGGATTTCCTACATTGATAAGTGGATAATATTTCAAATTACTACTCTATTTGGCTAATGACTTGGTTATGAGTATAATTATTACCATTTGGACTTCTTATCTGGCATTTGTGGTTCGCCAAATACCAGTGAAGGTATAATATTTTCACTGGCACTTGACTCGGGTTTATCCTTCGGGTTCGTGGCTGATGAATCAACCACGACCTCAGTATTGGCAACTTGCGTATCAACTGTTTCATTGGCTCTTTCTGCCTCGACAGATTGCACTGGGCGTGTTTTCCATCGCTGCTGTTGAGCTTGGGGGCTCTGACTGCTCTTCGCCTGGAGTATTCGTGTCTTCAGGACTGCATATTTGTATGGAATTATCAATACCGAGTGGTTATTCGTTGTAACTCATGGCTATATAAGTATTTTACATACCTGGGATTGTCACTTTCTGTCTGACTGGTGGTGGCTTTATTCCCAAACTCTTTTCTCTTCCGAGCGGCTCTCCGTTGCTGCCCAGGTGGAGTGAAGGCGACCTCTTTAACGATATCCACGGGCATGACACTCGATGTGGCTTCTTCATCACCTTTCCCATGATGCACCACCTGGAAATCTTCAAAATCACTCGAATGGAGTGATGATTCTGTTCGCTCGGCAACATCCAAAGGCGGTTTCCTCAGGTGCGATGGAATTGAAAACTTGGGGTCCGCACCTTTTGGGACTTGTCTGGCATGATTGGCCATGAATAATATAAGTCAACATCCTCCTGCATATAACATAGGGTGGTTAGACTGGTAATTTGGGGACAATATTGAATCAATAACACAAGATGAGTTACTCACTGGCTTGGGAGGATGGTCTGCATCGAATAGTTGAGGAATGAAAGACACGCAATGTACTCCTGGCATCAACGACTGTACTCTTTGCATGATTTCTTCTTCGCTCAACTCGTCACAACTCATTCTGGAGGGGTCCTCTATGCCTTTATACTCGAAGCCCTAGTTTTCCTTCTGAGCGAGTGGTTG
Source organism: Urochloa ruziziensis (assembly GCA_015476505.1). Taxonomy (NCBI): domain Eukaryota; kingdom Viridiplantae; phylum Streptophyta; class Magnoliopsida; order Poales; family Poaceae; genus Urochloa; species Urochloa ruziziensis. Next base: position 41,571,566 of record CM027123.1, read on the forward strand.
CACTCGGCGTTTAATCCAACTGAATACCACAGAGGCTCCTGTGACACCTTTTTCCTTCAACTTTGCAATTTTTATCAAGCAATTCGTTGACTTCAACCATCTCTGCAATAGTTGGCAGGCTTTTCCATTCTGGAAAATCAACAGGCGCAACTCCTGTATATTCTGGCAACATGGGTTTATAGTCTCTGACATACCACCTCAAGTTTTTCCAGCCGGCATTGGTGTTGTGCATGTCATACTCCAGATATAATTTCCGTGTCTCTTGGCGCATCTGGAATCCGGCTCCTCCAATAAGACTGGTAGCATCCTTCTTCGGCTGAGGCTTCACATAGAACAATCACCTGAATAAATTGAAATGTGGGCGAATTCCGATGAATGCCTTGCAGAAATGCACAAAGATGGAGATCTGGAATATCATGTTGCGAGTCAGATTTGGCAACTCGATTCCATAATAAAAGAGCAACCCGTGCAGGAAATCGCATGTTAGAATGCCCAATCCCATCTGGATGAAATGATTGAATATCCAGGTTTTGTCGATTGGAATCATCGGCCATTTCTCTTTCTTATCCGGCACCTCCCTCAACAATAACTGCTGACTCTTGAGAAATCCATCTTGCACTAGCTGGAGAAATTGCTCTTGAGTTACCTCAGACGGCTTGATGTAGTTGCAAGGTAAAGGATGAACTCTCTGCTGCAATCTGCCCCGCTTCGGTGACGGCAGTCTAACTTCCTTCCCACGGGATTCACCACGGCTTGATTTCTTATCTCTCTTGGACGTCATCTTGGAGATCAAGAGTTTCTTCACCCGCATACACTTGGGGGCTTGTGATTTTTGTTGGGAAAGGATCGGTGGACTAGATCTGAGAGCGGAAGGATTTTGCTCGGGGGCTCGCAGATTGTTTCGCTCAAATGAGGGATGACGACGGCTAGGGTTATTTTTCCCCCCAGGATGAAGCGATAAGTGAAGCGCGACAATTGTTTTATAAACTGTGATCTGACGCACCGTTTGGTTTTACGAGACCAAGGTAAAAGGTTTTTTTCCATTTTTTATTAGGGTAAGGATTTAATTTCAATTGCTATTTTTGGGAATACCCTAAGGATGCAGTTATTTTATTTTCCTTTACTCTAAAAATCATGGATTATTGCTTTCCAAACTCAAACTACTCTGTGAGTCACGAGACTTGATCCTTTCCTATATATACATATAGTTCAAGGCTCGGGGGCTGCAGGGTAGTAAAGGAATTGAGATTTTATTTTTTCTGAAGAGTTAATCAAGTCGCTCAGCTTGATTCTGTGATTCAAACCAAGGCTCGGGGGCTACTTGATATCAAGTGCAATTTTTTCAAAATTGCACATTTCAAGATGAAGATTCAAGATTCTATAGACCCTCAATTTGATTCTTCGATTCAACTCAAGGCTCGGGGGCTACTCCATATGGAGTGCGACTTTTGTCACACATCATATAAAAGATTGAAGACTACAAGATTGATCAAGATCAACGGGGCATAAGCACCTCACAACCTCGCAACAACCATTGACTTTCCAAGACTGAGCAAGTACTCGAAGCACTCGAAAATGTACTCATTTGACTTGGCAAGTACTCGGTTGGCAACAAAACTCGACGATGAAGCGCTTGAGGGCTTGTCAGAGGTACGACCATGGGCCCACAAGGACGCATGGATAATCTCTAAAGAAGTCGTACCAAACGTGAAGGTTACGAGTAGAGTATTGCAAGGACTCTCCTCGTTATGGAAACCAGTCGTATGACATGTAAACTACTCGGATTGACTTGTAAAGCACTCTACGAGTTGTATTAGGTTAGGATTCTACTCGGAACCGACGTTGTAACCCTGCCCCCCATGTATATAAGGCTGGGCAGGGACCCCATCAAAGAATTACGTCTCATTGAATACAAACCACCATACAGGACGTAGGGTATTACGCTATCTCGGCGGTCCGAACCTATCTAAAATCCTGAGTCTCTTAGCCTTTGCGTTCCTGATCTCGGCGAAACCGCACCTGAACTCTACTACCTCGGGGTATCCCTCGGTAGGATCGACGGTAAAACACCGACAAATAGTTATCGGAAGACTTACCATATTGATTGATAGTTTATCAAAATTTTTTTTTCAAATTCCGTAGCAACGCGTGGGGAATCACCTAGTTTTATTTATTTTTAAATATGTGCCCTGTTACTATTTAATTTAATCTTTTCAAAATCCGTGCTAGTAACATAAATGGTCATCCCGTTGAGGGTTTATTCAATCGATCAATCAATTTATCTTTCGCCTTTTTCCGAGCTCTAATTTCTTTTAGCCCATGTGTTATTCTTCTCTTGTCTTCATGGCATGCCTAACTACCCTACCGAGCCTACGACACACCATGCGTGCTCTTGCCCCACGGGTCCCTCCTAGATGAGCATCCGACAGATTTACCGACATACTCCCTCCGTCCCTAAATAAGTGTCGCCGTTGGTGTGTGTGCCACAAGTTTGAATCGATTTGTATAAAGTACGTACAACATTTGTATCTCCAAATAAATTTGTTAAAAAACTAGACGAAAAGATCTTTCCAATTATACTAATTATGTACCACAAATAATAATATTTTTAACATAAAATTAAACAATGTTTTTTCTAGGAAAGTGAGAAAGACAGTTATTTAGGGACAGAGGGAGTATGACCTAGTGGGTCAAAACTGGATGTTCCAGTTTTTCGTGCAGAGGCGCTGCAAGGAGCGTCTTTGCGGGCTGTATGTTCATGTTCGTGTGTGAAGGCACGTTTTCGCATCAACAGACACTGAAGTCAAAGGAGCGCAGGAGGTGGCCGAGTAGCCACGAGTCAAAGGAGCGGCAGCCATGGTAGCTGCGGAGCGGGAGATGGTTTTAATTTGGTGGTGAGCACTGAGGATAGGATTGGGGCGCGTACCTTACCTTCCAATAGCGACAAATATACTTCAACATTATGTATTGGGAACCATGTGATTAACTAATTAATAACTGGTGTTGCAGCTAGCTCGGAAGTGTTGAAAGTGACACGGATACAGATGAAAACAAAAAGAAGAGTACGGCATCTTGGTACTCTCATGCTCAGCTGGGCGCGTGACTGGCGTCTGGCTCCATGTCTCCTCTCCCTCGCTCTCTCTTTCTCACACAGACGCACTCACAAACCCAAAATATTCTTTTTTCTTAAAAAAAATAAAGCGTGAACTGACTTGGCTCTTTTGTACCTGCTCTCTTGTACTGTGTTTGGGATGAGATGGAGTTTGGATCACCGCACCTTGGCATTACTAGTTAGTTAGCTAGCTAGCTACCCTGCCAATTGATCACTGGTCTGAAAAGAACAGCCACTTCCGATCCGTTCGAATTCATGCGTCATGGAGCGAGCCATCGTGAGCGCGGCGACCGGAGTGATGGGCACCGTCCTCGGAAAGCTGGCGGATCTTCTCCACGAGGAGTACAAGCTTGCCATGGGAGTCCGCAAGGACATCGAGTTCCTCAGGTCCGAGCTGAGCGCCATGAATGACCTGCTCAACGTGCTGGCGGACGCCGAGGAGCTCGACGCCCTCAACAAGGGGTGGCGGGACAGGGTGCGCGAGCTCGCCTACGACGTCGAGGACTGCATGGATCTCTCCATGGCCCGGCTCGGCTGTGCCGCCGGCGACGCCAGAGCTGCATGTCGCCTCGGCTCCAAGTTGGCGCGCAAGTTGAAGAAGATCAGGGTGTCCCTCCAGGTCGCTCACCAGATCAAAGAGCTCAAGGCGCGTGCCATCGAGGAGAGCAAGCGGCACAAGAGATACAAGCTCGATGGCCTCGTCGGATCCTCCGGTGGTGCTCCTCCTAACAATAAGGTTGACCTCCGGATGTGCGCACTATGGGTGGAGACGGAGAAGCTCGTCGGGCTCGACCAACCGATGGACAAAATCATGCGATGGCTGATGCCGGCAGAGGGAGAGAAGGAGCTCTCACAACAGGTCAGGACTTTATCCATTGTTGGGTGTGCAGGTTTGGGTAAGACCACTCTCGCCAATCAGGTGTACCAAAAGATTAAAGGAGATTTTCAGTGCAACGCCTTCATATCAGTGTCTCAGAACCCTCAAATGAAGGATGTGCTAATGAAGATCTCTTCTCAAGTTGGAGCAGCCACCAGCATGGCAGATGATGAGCTCATTCTCGTCGGCAAACTCAGAGATCGACTAAAGGATAAAGGTGTGTTTAATTTTCTGCTTTCGACCATATTTTCCTCTCAATTTGTGCAATATCTTGGGAGGATAAAAAACTAGAACTATTTCTGAAAGATTGAAAACTTCAAACTATCACATATATTAAATGAGGAGACAAAGGAACTACTAGATCGAATCAATCGGGAAAAAGACAAAAGTCCAAAGCCATCATCAATCAGTAAGGGGTGCCTCTTATTTAGGATAATGCGGCAATGCTAGGACCCAGGCATCTTGACGCGTGCCATGACTCTCCAATCTCCATTGAATAGCCACTCTCCCTTCACGGCCGGCTAGAAAATCGACCATCAGTACCGATCACAGGACCGCTTAATGCCGGTCGTTGTAGCCGGTACTAGAGGTCCGTCACTAACATGATCGCACGTTAGTACCGGTCACAGGGGGCTGGTACTAACATGCACAGCTTAGTACCGACTGGGGTGTTACCATCCGGTACTAAGCTGTTATTGTCGTTAGCCCTCCGCCCCCTCCCAAGCCCCCTCTTTTTCCTTTTCTTTTTTCTATTCTTTTCTTTTCTTTTTTGATAAAAAAAGCACAAAAATCAGTCACAATCACAAAAATACATCTGACATTCAAACAATCACAAACATCACAATAAACATCTTACAATTTTAATTTTTCAATCACAATAACAATCTCATATCACAAAAATTCATCTCTATAAAAAAACTTTCAATGCTCGACCACCTGCGCGCGCTCGCCGGCGGATAGAGGGCCTGCCGCGCCGCCGCACGCTGCCGGCCGGCTGCGCCTGTAACACCCTGTTTTTAAGGCATTTAGAAATATAGGCTTTACACAATTTTTCTCTAAATAAACATAATTACTTCCCTACCACTACTCTCAAAATATTTTCTAAACAAGCTATGCATTCAATTGAACATGAGTGTTGCATTTGGATGTTTAGAAACTTCTCTCTCCAATTCTTGGGATTAATATTTAAGTCTAACTTAAATATTAATTTCCCTATCTTCCATCCTTCCAAAATATCCCAAAACAATATTCATCTCAAGCCCCCACCAAAACTCGCTTTAAATTTGAATCCCTATTCAAATTTAAACCCAAATCTATATTCACACAATTAGGAAAACCCTTAGGTCGTTAAACGAGCCGCGACCCCCATTTCGGCCAAGCTATCCTTCTCAGCCCGACCGCAAGGTCTAGGTTTGGCCCTTCCACTCTCAGCCTCGCCCGCCTTTCCTCCCTCCCCGCGGCCCGCCTTTCCTAGGATGCTCTGCCGGCCCAACTCGCGCACGCGGCCCGCACTCAGGACAGGGTGACGTCGCCTGACGTCACACCTTACCTCTCCTCCCCTTCCCCTTCCATGCGCCAGAGCTGCTCGCCGCCGCCGTCGCCTGATCACCGGCCGCCGGTTGAGATTCGTCCCCAAGGCGTGCACACGACGCGTGGCAGCACCACTAGCCGCCACCGCACCGGAGGTGCGGCGCCGACCCCCGTCGGCCAAGCCAAGGCCGCCGCCATTCCTCCACCTTCCCAACCACCGGCGTTAATGCCGCTTGCCCACGCCCATACCGGTGCCCCGACCCTCTCCTCTTTTCCTCGCAAACCCATCCTCGCCGCTCGATTACGACCCGCACAGACAAGATGAAACCACGGCGCCAAGAGCAACGCGCATCACCGCCGCCGGCCGCCGAGCTCGAGCACGCCACCGGCCACCGCACGTCCAAGCCGCACCGGCTGTTCACACCTCCGCCTTCGCGATGTGGCGAGCTCCACGAGTTCCGCCAGGGCTATAAATAGAGGGGTCACCCTCCCCTTCTCTTCACCGAAGCCGAGCCGAGCTCCATTACCCCGCGACGGCCGCGCCACCCCACACCTCACCTCCCCGCTCTGCTCCGTGCTCGGGCGCACCGCCGCTCGCGCCGATGCGAGTCCCGCCATGCGCGCGCTCTGCCCCACCGCGCGCTACGCACGTTGCCGAGGCGTTGCCCCGTAGCACGCCGCCGGGCCGCGCGCCGCCGCCCCACAGCGGCACCGCGCTAACGCACACACGCCCCCTCCCGCATTGCGCGTGCACCCTCGCCGCGCGCCAGTCGCACGCCACGCCGCGCCCCGCGCTGTCACGCGCCGCCACCGCGCGCCGCCGCCGGCACGACCTTACCGCGCCACGCCGCCGTCCCGAGCCGGCGGCGAATGCATGTGCACCGCGCCGCTGCTGCATCGGCATCTCGCGCCGCCGCTGGCACCGCTACCTGCGCCGCAGCCTCCCACCGCCGCCGACTGGGCCGCCATCGCGCGCCGCGCTACGCCGCGCTGCGCCCGGCTACGCGTGCACACACGCGCCGGTGCCGCCACTGCCACCCGCCCGCCGCAGCGCGCCGGCCGCCGCCCCATCGCGCGAGAGGGAGCAGGGAGATGAGGAAAAAGGGGAAGACACCAACCCGGCGCCGTCCCCGCTCTCACCCACTGCCTGGCGGGCCCAGCACGTTCCCCGGCCGCGTGATCCCGGTCCACAAGGACCGGAGACCACCCGCGCCCACGGTCCACGGCCGGCTCACGACGTTCCACCGCCCGGACCGCAAGTGCACCGGGTGGTATGGACCGTGAAGCAACGGCCCCAGACCACCCTGGTCCATGGCGTCGATGCACGAAACTGTGCCGCAGCCGGACCCCACCCGCTCGCGTCAGCAGCTCGGAAATTGCTAGGCACACCCGGTAAGTGCACACCAAATTCTATTTAGAACCCTTCTTCCACTCCAAAAATTCCCCAAAATTCTCCAAAAATATTAGGAATATTTCTAAGCCTATTAGAGCCATCTAAACCATTTTAGGATCTTTCTTAACCCCAAATCCCCAAAAGTGTTACTCTCATCCAAAAGAAAAGCCCCCTTAGTACACCCCAATTATTGCCAATCCCATTTCAAAGCTCCATAAAATCCCCATGAATTTCCACTAATACTATGGATTATTCTAAGCATTTTCATATGCTTATTGCCCTAGTATCCATACCCTAGCTCCAAAACCCAAGTCGCACTCTTCTAGTGCCCTGCCGAAACCCCGTCTAAGCCCCCGCGGACGCCGTTCCGCCACCCGATCAAAACCCTGTGTTTTGGTAAAACCCTAGCCGTTGTGCTATCCAAATCCATTCCATGCCATTAATTATTTAGAAACTTATTTCTAAATAATTAATATAATCATTCATTAATTATTCTGGGATTATTGCTTAGCTGTCCAATAATTCCCCAAATCCGCTACTCCAAAGCCTTTCAAGCCACTGTCATCCGGGAGTTATTCCTTAGAAGTCCATATAACTCCCCGACCGTTCAATCATTTCCGAGCAAATTACTTATCGATTTCTCGGAAATTGCATTCCTTCAAGTCCATTAATTATTCACTATAATTAATGGATTATTCCTTAATAACCCTAGTCTCCCCATTTTATCATTTATTTTCGTTCTATAGGAATTGTTTGATGTATTGCTTTACTGAATGTTATTTTCCATGTTTTATTGATCATTAGGTCGATGGCGTGACCAGGCCCCGCCTAAGATGCCGAAGCTCCGGAAGACCCCGAAGCCGCGCCTGGTCAGCATCAAGCATACGCACGCTTTAGCGGACGTCCAAGTACCGTTCATGAAGGCAAGTCCTGGCAACCAACTCCTTGGTCATGCTAGTCCCAGTTCCTGCATAATAAAATCAACTAAGTTAATAATATGGACTGCATATTTATGAAATCCTAAGGAAAGCCCTCTATATTCCACCTTCCACCTTGGTTTAGAGCCATTTCTAGCCAAACAACCCATTAATAACCCCGGTCACGACCCGTCGATGACCGAGTGTTATTTAGAAGTAGATTTCTTAGAAACTTTCTGAACATTTTATTATTTGGAAGAGCTTCCGAGAGATGAGAGTGAATGTTGGATTTGATATAAAATGAACCAACTAATTAGAACCCTGTAAGGACGGACTTGCGAGTAAGGGAGGCAGCCTTGGCAGAGGATCCTGTCTCAAAGGCTTGCTCTGGTCGCATAAGGACCGGTTCACGGGAGAGTCTTTCTAATGCCAGTACCGCCATACGGGCCAAAAAGGACATAGCCTTCGGGAATGACCTGTAATGTGAGGCCTTGACCCACACCCCGCTAGTAGATCCTAGCCAATCCATCCCAAGGAGCCGTAGGATTGGTGCAGAGTGCCGACTGGCGAACTAGGAAGCGCCTGGTGCCTAGCCGTGCACGCACCAAGTCAGGAACAGATGTACTGGAGACAGCCCCAGACAGAGGGCTAGGACTGGGCGGCACGGGTTGACTAGAGTACAGGGTCGGAAACCCTGAGGGCCGAGGGCCCTAATATAATGAGCTCAAAGACCCGGGTCGATATCCGCGAGGCGGATGATTAGTAGCACCTGTTTAGCCCCCAGTACTATCTGTGGCTGGACCTAGGAAATGCTGTCTGGAGACAGACACCGGCGGGTAAGGGTCTCGTAGGTCAACACTGCCTTTCACGGAGGTATGTGTTGACCGACCGTATGGCATAGGGTACAAGCTCTGCAGAGTTAACCAACTTATTCGGATAGCCGTGGCTCACGGTCATGAGCCCATATAGTCAAAGCCCCGTTGATTAGAATTCACCTGTAGTAATAAAATATGAGATGGTAAGATGGGCGGAGGCCCAGAAGAGCAAGGCATAAGCCAGCCTAGAAGGACCCTGACGGCCTCTAGGAAGAGAACTAAAATATGGGAACTGGCAGGGATGAGAATTCCTCTCCAGGGCCAAACAACATATTAATCCCCTTTCCCACCCCCTGTTTATAAACATAACATTACTTTACATTTCCACCAAATATAACCCTTACACCTCACCCCCATGGATGCATTATAATTCTTGCTCCAGGCTTGCTGAGTACCAATCATAGGTGTACTCAGCCTTGCTTTCAATTGTACAGGTACATGGACGGGTAGGGCACTTCGGTCCATTCCCTCCACGGAATGGATCATAATGCCGCTCTCCGCTAAAACGAAGGTAGTATTTCTTTATTTACTGCGCTTTTATTGCTTTCGATTCTAACCCTGTGTATAACCTGTATCAGCGTACTGATCCAGGGACTGATACAGGTGATTAAAGGACATCCGAAGGATAGTCCCCACAGCGCCCGCGCATCAAGATCCACCGCGAGTACACGGATCTGTTGTAACTCTTCCCTCAAGAGAGTACTCGTCAAGGTTATCAATCCACGGAACAAGTGAGATGTTGGCTCTTACTTTGTACTAATCTTACTAACTAAACCAAGCGTATGAATTGTGTAGAGAGACAAACTAAACTAGATTAATCTAAGTAGCAAAAGGTAGACACAAGAGAGCTAAGGTTGGTACAAAAGAGCAACAAAGATAGATAAGCACTCCCTCCCTAGGATCTGGATTTATATTCGTATATGCATCTACTACACAAATGGTGTTGCCTTTGCTAGCATCATAGCAGTTATGTGGTCGCTCGGCATTTTCCCTCTCACATACTGTCATTACACAAGGGTAATCAACACCTCGCTAACACATCTATATCAAACACATCTATATCAAAGCATCCGTAGAGTTAAGCTAATCACCACGATTACCACAAACCCTACTAAGAACATACGGAGATCTCACACATGTAAATGAAGAATTGTAAGGATATAGACCATGAAGCATTGATAGGAATTGAGTGCATGTAGAGGTTATATATCATTGATCCATAAAACCCTAGGGATGAACAAAGGCATTACGCCATCATTTTACAGAGATTGATGCACAAAGGGGTGATGGAGACTCCGAGAAATATCGTCACCGAAGATGGCGGCGGGGAGGCGCAACAACTCCCTAGGCCGATGGCTTAAGGGCTCCCTTGATCTCCTCGTCCTCCGCTGGTGCTGATCGCTGCGATGAACTCATCTAATCTTTGACCCTCATCTTGTGGTGGCGGCTAGGTCAAATCTCGTCGGTCCTTCCATCCCGGTTAATGATCTTGAGTACTTATAGTTGTTAACATCGGTTGTGGTTGCGTTCGGGGCTAAACTTCTGAATAAACCCTAGAATCATTGAGGACTATCCGCTGGTGAAAGGAGGCATCAATCCAGGCCAAAAAGGGCCGTGCGGCGCCGCCTAGGGGGTCCTGGCTGCGCCGCACAGGGCCGTTTTGGGCCCCTTTGGTCTCATCTTTTGCGTGCAAGCTTCTTTGATGTATATAAGTTCATGTTTCAATTCTTGTGGACTTTGGACTTTGGTTGCTCCGAGATATGGATGGGTCTTGATGTCCTCCAAGTGTCTGCGGGATTTGCTTTGATCTCGAAATGTTCCGGCCTTATCTTCAATTAATCCTTGTTAGAGTTTGGCCCGTTGGAGTAGAGCGTAAATGGGCTTCAGTCCTTTTGTACTTCTTTAGGGCTTTTGGCCTTCATCTTTTGCCATGCTGCTGCTAGTCTCGAATTCAGCTCATATTCGCTCCAAAATAGCCTAATAACCTACGTAAACCAAAATCCTACAAAAATATGTGTACATGTGGAAAAAGGGTTATTTCAGATGCTAAGTGGTGGGTTAGTATAAGAATTATTCCAAAAACTCCACCTAGACAGCACTAAAAGCGTTTCATTTAAGAGCGTCAACACCTGACCGCGCGCTAGGCCGGCCGCCGCCTGCCCCCCACGCCCGCCTGCGGATTTGACCCTTGCCGCGTCCTCCGCCTCAGCCTTGCCGCGCGCCAGGCCGGCCGGGCCTGCTATGCCTCCGCCGTAGCCTGGCCGCACGCCAAGCCGGCTGGGCCCACTGTGCCTCCGTCACAGCCTGGCCGCCCGCCAGGCCAGCAGCTACCTGCCCTGCGCCTCCCTGCGCGATGCCGCTCCCGCCGGCCGCCGCGTCGCAGACCCGTAGGCCCGCCGCTCCCGCCGACCTCCCCTCCTACACAAGATCAACAGAGACGAGGAAAAGGAGATAAGGGAGAAGAATGAGAGAGATGCATGTGTCTGGATAAGGGAGAAGAATGAGAGAGATAGCAAATTAGTACCGGCCGTTGGTCTTGCCCGGTACTAAATTGCTAGATTTTGTACCGGGCAGAGCCTTCAATCGGTCTTAAATGGGCGCGTCACTTTAATATTAGTTAAGGACACCGACCGGTATTAAATGATGTACATTAGCACCGGCTGATGTCCCTGACCGGTATTAAAGTGGTTTTGTATGCACTGTTCTTGCTAGCCGGTACTAATGCGCCCTTTAGTACCGGTTCCGGGCCAGCCGGCACTAACATACACGGATGGATGTTCCATTCTCCCGTAGTGCTTGGGTTCATCCTCCGCTTCCTGTTCACAAGCACCCATTTCATTTTCATTTTTCCCCACCAAGCCTTATTTACCCCTGAATTATTGCATTCGTCACATTCACATCCCCCAATGCTATGAGATCGGCTAGTTTGCCACCTCATCTTTTCATCCTCCCCTCTCCCCCTCTATCCCTCTTACATTTTTTTCCCCATGACTAGGCTTTATTAAATTTCAAGAACATTACATCGAGTATGAGTTGATACAAAGTCTTGAATACACTTCGGACCTCTGCATAGCGGGATGCACACAACCTATATTTAAAACAAAATATTGTAAACACTCTACTGACTTTCAATCCATAGACTAGACCACCACCTATGTGCCTAGGTAAAAAAAAACTCATTGGCCACATGCATCAATCACTGTAATGATGCAACAACCAAGTCGTCCTGTGAAGTTGACTTCTGTAATGGAGATGAGTTTTTATTTACCAAATACTACATCGTTTTTGCATTGTTGTAATCACAGTTTAGATAGAATGGATCTCGCTCCAGTATCAACTGCAAACTCTAGAATCCTTTTAATTACGCTTCACATTATGATGTTGACTGCTTGCCCAAGATCATCTGAATACCTAATTTCTCATATCACTTGCCAAAGTTCTGGTGGTCACGTTGTTGTTAATTACTAAAAGCCAAATTGCATGCCTAGACAATCTATGACGTTCTTAGTTTAATATCCTTCCAGTGTGTGTGTGTGTGTAGCATGAAATGACACAGGGCATGTATGAAATTGTCCATAAATGTGATTAACACATTTATATTTGTGTTCCTGTTACCTAGAATAGCTGTATTTTTTCTCAAAATGCTGTATATAATATGTTTTCATTTACTTTTACTATTTCACTAGAACAAGACTAATGGGAGAAGTACATAAGCATAGTTTCTCCCTTAACACATACAATTTTATAAAACTGGAGCATATTTGTGGCAGGTATATTGTTGTAGTGGATGACATATGGCACTCAGATCCATGGAAGATCATTGGACAAGCATTGGTCAAAACAAGCCCTGGAAGTATAATAATCATCACAACACGTCTGAAAGATGTGGCCCAATTTTGTTGTTCTCATGATGGTTGGGTTTATGATATGAAACCTCTTGATGATGACAACTCTAAAAGGTTGTTTTTCAAAAGAATTTTTGACTCTGAAGACAAGTGTCCGCATGAACTGGAAAGTGCTTCTAAAGATATACTGAAAAAGTGTAACGGGATACCACTTGCAATCATTTCGATTGCCAGCTTCTTGGCAGTTGATGTACCAAAGTCACCTGATCACTGGAACAAGGTGAAAGAATCTATCAGTTCTCCACTTCGCGGAAATAAGTCTGTTGAGACAATGAAATCAGTGCTATCGCTCAGCTATTTTAATCTCCCACACCATCTGAGAACCTGCCTGTTGTACTTGAGTGCATTTCCAGAGGACTGCGAAATTGAAAGGGATAGATTGGTATGCAGATGGATTGCAGAAGGATTTGTTAATCCAGAACCAGGAGATAGTCTATATGAAGCAGGGCTAAGGTATTTCAACATTCTGATAAACCGAAGCTTGATCCAACCATGGAAAGAGGAGAACGGCGTTGTGCTGAGCTGTCGAGTCCACGACGTCATCCTTAATTTCCTTGCGTCCAAATCATTTGAGGAGAACTTTCTAACTTTTTTGGACCCATCAGGAGTCCCACCTTTTTCTCTGCATTGCAAGGTTCGCCGCCTATCTCTCCAGAATAGCTACCAAGAGAATGTTGTTTCATGGATAAAGTCAATTAAGCCTCATGTCCGGTCACTTGCATGTTTTGTGGACTGCAGAGAGTTGCATCCTCTTACGGAATTCGAAGTTATACGTGTGTTAGACCTGGGAAACTGTGGGTCATTGAGAAACATCCACCTTGAAAATATTGAGATGTTACTTCAGTTGCGGTATCTAAGCATTAGAAGAACATGTGTCAGTGTGCTCCCTGCTGGAATTGGACATGTTCAGCATTTAGAAACATTAGATATAAGAGAGACTGAAGTGGAACAATTGCCGTCAACTATTGTTCTTCTTGAAAAGCTGGCACACCTTTTCGTCAGTTCAAAGGTCAAGTTCCCCGAAGAAGGCATCAGCAAGATGAAAGGTTTGGAACAACTAACATGTTTGTCGATCTGTGGGCAACCAATTAGCTTTCTGAAAGAGCTAGGCCAGCTTACAAACCTGAGAATCCTTCAAGCACTGTGCGACGCCATGTGGGAACCCAAGTATTATGAAAGTAGTGAGTGGGGTAATTTCGCCTCTTCACTCCGTGCACTGGGTAGCCATAATAAACTTCATTCTCTAGATTTTGAAATGAGAATGTACGAGACTGAGATTCCCATCCCCCTGGATTCATTGCTCCCTGGTCTACCAAGCCTCCGGACATTTTCCATATCCCCCATCACAAGTCTCCCAATCTGGATGGGCTCACTTGTCAATCTCGAGGTGTTATATCTCCGCACTCTACAATTTACTCCGGAGTATCTGCAAGTGCTTGGAAACATGCCAGCTCTCGAGACTCTTGTCCTATACATAGGCAGGTATGCAGGACCTTTCACCATCGTCAGTGGGGCATTCCAGCGTCTTAGATCCTTCAGCGTCGGCCAGCTCTACCAACTGCAGTTTATGCCTGGCTCTATGCCTAACCTGAAACACCTCCACACCATACTCGTCTACACCAGTTACAGCGACGTGGGCATCCAACACCTCACCAGCCTCACAAAGGTTAATATTTTTGTCTATGCCTGGCGCAACAACAGAGGAGGTGTAGAAGGTCTGGAGTCCAAAATCCGGAGTTTTCTTGATGCACATCCCAATCGTCCCACACTAGACTTCCATAAATTGTTTACCAAGCACGATCGCTATTCACACAAAAGATGGGAGCAATGAATAATAAGCAGGAGCATCCGGGTAGCAAAGGTATTTCCTGTTTCTCTTCCTTCCTTTACCTGCTCGGTCAATAGTAACCGGTTACTATTGTTCTTGGTGAACTCTGTTGGACCTGCAGTCTTTCAGTTCCTTCGCTCAGTCTTGTTTTACAAGCTCAATCAAGGCCCCAAACATGTGTTTGTTCACTACGCTGAGAGTTGTTGTTCTACTTTTATTGTTCTTGAATAAGCAATGGCATCCATTTGCTCCTCAAGCCGCCAACATGGCTGTTAGAGGCCTTAGGACTGCGGCCAATAATGTAATCAATTTATGATGAAATTTGTTTGAAAATTCAGTTTGCCAGTGCCATCTTTTTCATTACTGCCATCAGTTTCCTTAGGACGTTTCTTTCTTTTGATTTCAAAAGCTAGGAGTCATCACGATAATCGAAGAAAAATAAAAAGGCCGGAGAAATCCTTGCTGTTTGGACTAAACTTATCCTCTCCTCTGCTGACAAGTTGTTCCGGGTTCTCTATAAAGTTGGCCGGCAAGTCAAACCGGTCATGCACTGTCCAGTGTTCTTAAAAAAAATAGAACACAGACAAGGTTATTAGCCTGTATAAGCATCGGCTATCCTCTTAGATATATTGTCAAGAATCCATATTGGGTTGCTAATTAACTAAGCTATCCTCGGCAATGGCGCTATAAGCGTTTGACATTTCTTAACTCGCGACCCGTGTGGCCGGTAATGGCGCCAGGAAATACCCTCGTGTGGTATATCTACACGTTTACAGATGGGATCCACAAGCGCACGGATATACCGTTCTAAGGGACAGACCTCAACATAAAACATGGGTAAGATAGATAAATGAATAGGATAGATATATGATATTTGGATAGGTTGACACACACGAGCCAGTCTCATATAAAGAATAACGAATAAACCTAAGGTTAGCTCGAGCATAGGCATAAAGGGGTCCTATGGTTATACTCATGTCAGGAGAAGTCATACAACACATATGCAGAACTAGAATTCTAAAACATGTAAATACTAATAAGTATGGGGTTTTATTGCAAATTTGGGGAGGAGGGTCAGATGGGTTGGCCTGCAAAGTGGAGTTAGACTAGATTAGCTCTATTCAGGTTCCAGGTGATCTTGCAGCTAGGTATGGGTCTTGTATCTTCTAGTTTTAGGATGACTTTGATCTATTTCGTTTATATATCTTCTTCGTGTATTGTTTGTCCTTGTCATGATATGAATGAGTTGTGCTTGTGTTCTTGTTATCATAAGTCGCTAGACTTATATGCTCATGAGTTAGTCATATACCCTTGCTTCGGTAGCATATATAGACCCTAGTACCCTCATACATGTTAGACTTTGCTCTAGTTTAATTGGAGTATGATTTCATGCGTTGAATAGTTCATATAATCTATGTCACGGTATGGGTTCACCGACCGCTCTTATGGTCGCGTTGATCATAGTCTTAATAGTCCGGAATGGTCAACGTGTTGTGGACAATACGAGCATGGAGCTCAGGTTGGAATCAACGAGTGGATATGAGTGTGCCCCATGGATTAGCCGTGGTAGGTCGTAGGTGGTGACAACCCTATCAGACCTCTGAAATCCCCCACGTTCAGGTATCACTATAGGAGTTTAGAAATGAGTAGCAACCTCGACATGCACAAGTGGCGAAGGGGGCTATCTCCCCGATACTTGGGTGCATAGACTTAGGCTGTTCTTGTAATACCCTCAGAATTAAAAGGAATTATTTATTTAATTATTAGATTAATTGTTAGGATTATTAGAGCCACTATAAGCTTAAATAGGAATTACCATAAACAGTAGGGTATAAAATAACTATGGAAAAAGAAATAAAAATATTCTACAACTTGAGTGCTCTATAAGGACTAAACTAGTACCAAAACCCTAGGACCAAACCTAAAAGAGAATGTAGTTTAAATTTGAATTCAAAGCCTCTAAAAAACAATTAAAAGGAAGCACTATGCTTAACGGCCGTCAGCTCACGGCCCAAGACTCGCGAAGTCTGGTTTAGACCCCTCAACTCCTTCTCCTAGCTCACCCTGCGCGGCCCAGCCCGCCACGCCACCTCCTCCTCGGCCTCCTCTCACGAAGTCCACTATTGCCCCTCCAACTCTTCTCTCAGCTCGCTTTCACGCGGCCCAGCACGCCTTCCCCAACCTCGTGGCGCCCCAAACCAACGCCATGCCACACCACCACCCCCACCCCCGTTTACGTCAGGTGCCCCGCTCCAGCACGGGAGACCTCTCCCCCACCATACCGTGGCGTTCATGCCCCCGCCGCCGCCGCTCGATCTTACTTCCCTGGCTAGGATAGGGCCGACAAGAGCGCGTAGGACACGTGTCGCCACCACACGCGCCCACCGCACCAAGAGTGCGGTGCCGACGCCCCCTCCCCCGGCCGGCTACACGATGAATCGCGCCGGCACGCGTCGCACGCCGGCGAGCTTGACGCGGCACGCGTCGAGGCTGTGCTGCCCTGGTAGGGCCCCAGGGAGCTCCGTCGGGCTAACATCCGCCTTGTGCGTGCCCCGGTTTGAGCACACACCCACCACAGCACCCACCACGAGTACCACCACTGCCGCCGCGTACTCACGAGCACCGCCGCGCTACTCCGGTACGCCTGCTACCCCAGGGCCGCTTGCCCCCCCCCCCCCCCCTTGATCCCCGCGGCGCTGCTCGGAGCACCACCGGATGTTAGGCGGCAAAGGCCAAGGGCGCCAACTCCGTGAAAAAGAGCCGCCCGAACCCCGCCGCGACCGAAGGCCGCCGCCGGCCGTCCACGACGCCGCTCTGAGCTTCCCATCCCGGCTACCCCACGGTAAGCGCACCACCAACCGTTGCCCTTTCCTCCGCCCTTCTCCTCATTTCCCCGATGACCGGCGAGTTACGGCCAGACACCGCACCTGCCGCCATGCTCTGGCGAGCCGCCGGCCGGCTCCAACTCTCCTCTCCTGCACCTGAATATGCCAATATACCCTACGCCATCCAAGAAGCGCTCCTAGCCCCTAGGTGAACCCAGGAACGCCCTGTCCCATTGATCCCCTTTTGTACCGCACCGTCGCCAAACTCCGGCGAGCTTCTGTCACCGCGTCAGTCCCTGACTCTCGACGAGAACATCCCCCGCCGCTCCGCTGTAGCTCCCTGAGCCTGTAGGTGCCCTCCTCGCCGCGAGAGCCGCCTTGACGTCGCCGGCGGCGAGCTCTCTGGTGAGCCTCCCCTGTTCTACCGCCGCGCCGTCGCAAAGTTCGGCGCTCACGTGATGAGCACGTGGCAGCCACACCGGCCGACCCACCCGTTAGCCACACAAAAGACGGAAAGCGCTAGGTACACCCGGCTTAGTGCACCCAAGAAGTTATTTCTCCACCTTAGAACCTTCCAAAAATTCCTGGAAAATACGTAAAAATACTAGAGAAAATATTAAGCTAGTTAGTGCCATCTCAATTATTTATACACATTTGTGGAACCTCATAAATGGATTCCTTTTCAGCCTATAAGGAGCCTCCGATAACTTACCCCAAAATATACCAAACTCTAGATAAAACACCATATATAGCCAATAAATTCCTAAAAACTCTAGAATATATTCTAAGCTTTTCCATAAGGTTAGATTTCATATAAACCTTATCTAACCCCGATATCAATTTATTGCCACCCACCGACAATTCCTAAACCCCGCTAAACCCCAGTAAAACCCTGAATCGCTCCGTGAGACCTCAAAAACTTCCCCAAAACCCTTGGCTAGCCTAGGAACCCCATCCTTACGAACACCCACTTAAATTCCTTATTTAAGTAAATCCACCCGATGTGATGATTGACTTAGTATTATATCTATGCTTGTGTAGACGCTCCGCCAGGAACTCCAGGAATTAGTCTCCGGCGGAAACCACCATAATACTAGGCAAGTCTTAACAATTTCCTTGCTCATGATAATCAACTGCATAAATATGATCTTACCCTCCCTAATGTCTATAGCTTGCATTAAGATTAGCCAACAAAATAACCCTAAACGCCGCTTGATGGAATACTACCCACCACCATAAACCCTTGTTGCGAGAGACACCAAGGGTGTTAAAAGATATGAGGTAGGGCGGATAGCCTTGGAGGAAGCTCCTATCCGGAGGGCTACTTTGGTCGCTTAAGGTCCGGTTCTTTGAGAAAGTCTTTCTAACGCCCTGTATGGCTATACGGGCCAAAAAGAGCATAGCCTTCGGGAATGCCCTGTAATGTGAGGCCTCAACTCACACCCCACTAGCTATCTCTGATAAGCTACCCCAGGGGCCACGGTTGGGCAACGGATATGCTGGAGACAGACCCCGAAAGAGGGCTGGGTTTGGCCGGCACGGGACACATGTGACTAGGCTGGTAGGGCCTGCTGGCAGGATTGCCAGATTAATTATTGATGCATCATACCCCGGGAAGGTTCTTGCACGGACGTTTATGTGACCCCTGCTTAGGCCCTAGTAGCATACGTGGGTAGACCCAGAAGGAAGTTGTCCAGTGATGGACATCGGTGGGTACGAGTCCCGTAGGGTGGCCCTACCGTTGGCCACGGGAGGGTCGCCTGACCGTATAGTCATAGAGTACAAGTCTCTGCAGAGTCATACAAACTACTATCTGATCGCTGTGGCTCTCGGTCAAGAGCCCGTCTGGTAAAAGCTGCCATTGATTAGCCAGCAATAACCCTTAGGAATGATTGTTTGAGGAGGTGATTGCAGGATCGACCGGATTGCTGCCAGAATTGCCAGGGACTGGTAGGGAGGATCTTGCCCCTCCAGGACCCAAAACTGCTATGTTAAGCTTAATAACCTGCCAACCGCAATAATGCATATCCTTCCCTTTGGTTGCTAAGTACTTGCTTGGTGTGGTGGTACCCAGACTTGCTTGTAAAACTGTGCAGCTCCGCCAGAAGGCTCCCCTCTTCTCGCTAGTACTGCAGGCCACCTGATCAGATTCTAAGCACCGCTCTTTACTCTTCTAATTCATTCAACTGCTTACCAACTCCAATGCAGTTAATGTTTTTCCCTCTTACCCAGGAAATGACATTAATTCATGTTAGTGGGGTCGCCAGGAGGCGGTCCCCATAGTTCTTGTGTTTCTCTCTCTAACTTGACCTATGCGGTATATAGGAAGTACATTAGAACCTAAATGCTAACTCTTAGTCCTCCTCCCTAGCCTAGTTAGACTTTAGTTGATCCCATGTCTGTCACACTACCCACCTTATCATATTATCTTACCCCTGTCATTTGTATATGATTCTATCCATGCTACTGTTATATTCATGTACGCAACAATATTGTTAACCGACCGCTTTCCTCTGGGAAATACGATACCCTTGGAAATACTCATGGGTGAAGTGCTACAATGGTATATCCGTGCTCTTGTGAATTCCTTTCACATTTGTTAGATTATCATAGGCATATCTTGGCACCACTGCTGGAACTACCATTCTAGTAGTGATGCTAGTAAATGCCAATAGTGTGGCCGTTGATGAACCCGCGGATGCGATTGTGGCGCTGGTGTTGAAGAAAGGTGGTGGCCCCTGGCAAGCTGCCATGGTCTCGAGGGTGAAGCTCGGGTGTGCCGCCATGGAGGGTCTGGCGATGCCGGAGGCAGTGCTTGCAGTGGTGAAGGAGTTGATGGCGGTGCTAGTGTTGGAGGGGCCGGCCTGAGGGCCAAGTCTAGCGCCTCCGAGTGCCGCTGCCGTCGTTGTAGAACCATTCAAGTCGGCGATGGCCCTGATGCCGAAGCTGGTGCATCCTGGGCGATGAAGTCAGACGAGGACCAGTGGGCGGCGAGTGAGTTCCTCAAGCGTAGTGGGCATCGGAAGGCACCTCTGCTCACCCAGGACGATGCCGCTTGTGTACGATGGCGTTGCTATCCTGGTGCGCTTGGAGGAAATGATGATGGCGTTGGTCGCCACTGGTGCTTGGCATGGTGCAGGCAGGCAGGCGGCGAGGAGCCAGACCGCTGGTTTGGGCTTTGTTGGTGACTATCGATGATGTCAATGGAAGCAACATCCACGACGACCACGGAAGAGGCGACTGCGATGGCTATGGTGTCCTCGACGTCCATGACATCCTACAGGACGGCGTTCACGATGGACAAAGAAGAAGCCTCCTCTGGTGTTGAAGTGAATTCCAGGGCGACGCCCAGGACAATAATGGTGGTGGCCAAAGAGAGGAAGGCCAAGGAAATTGTTAGGATTAATTAGGATTAGTAGTGATCAATAGACACCTTTTAGGAATAGACACCCGTTTGTATAGACACCTCTTCTAGAGAGACACCCTTTCATAGAAAGGCACCCTTTGGGGGCACCCCTTGGACTTGTATATATATGTAACACACAACACAATAATCAATCATCAGTTCCCATTCTCATTTTCACTCAACACGTTATCATGCACGCTGCCTCTACAATCAAGAAATCACCCCATGCAAGTTCTGTAACTTCCAGAAAGGAAGGAACTTGCCGGCAGTTCCTTTTTCTGCCAACAACTCCCAAAAGAGAAGGCACTCGTCATTCTGTAACTCCCAGAAGACACAAGAGAAGTCTCTCTCTCCAGAGAATTGAACTCACCGAGAGCACTGTGTTTGGGCTTCTTTTGCCTCTGATTCCCCTAGAAATAATAGTCATTTCTTTATTTCCTTTCAACAGTACTAGAATTAATTAGTCTTCTAGTTAGCCTTTTATTCCGCAAGAACATCTCCTTATGTTGTTATGCCCCAATTATGATCGCCATTGTATATATCTGTGTGGCTTGATTTTAATATATGTACATTGCAACTGAATATCGATTGTCATGTTGATTTAATCAAACCATTTTTATATCGATTGTTCTGTTGATTTAATCAAACCATTAATTCATGACGTCACCACAAGTTCATTAAACCGAGTTATCATACAGAAAAAGATTTTGTTTGGTTACCATCGGCTTCATAATCAAAATTGCAATATATTATATCTTGTTTATTTTGATTAATAACACAAGGTAATGGAGTCTAAGGCACTGGCTGTGTTTAATTCATGTTCGAATTATTCTGCCCAGAGACCGGGTCTTAGCAGTGATTCATCACCTATTACTGAGAGGTCTACATCTTGTTTTACTGAAAACTCGATGATTACCTACACCGTGTTTTTAATCAAAATAAAGGTTTTGGATTATAATAAATGGTCTACATCCTTGTGATAATTACCATTTTTATCATATTATTGTTGATAAGTACACAAAGTGGTAGAGTTCTAAGCATTGGCTGCGTCTAATTCACTTATGAATTATTCTGCCCAGAGACTGTGCTTAGGCTGCAATGATTTTGCCTACCATACGATCTACTCTTTGTTTTAACACCGAGATTATCCAATTTGTGTTTATCAACATTTATGATTTGTTGTTTGGTCTACACATTTATGTGATTACCTACAATACTCCAAAAACTATGATAAGATATCAACTAAGTTTTAACAATTACATATACATTGCAATTTTTACCATAAGGTAAATTAATTAGTACATGATTGATCATGTAGAAATATGGCTACTAAAGAATTCAAGAAACTTAATTTAAATAGAAGAGAATTATGCCTCGTGGACTTGATCCAAAGCGTGGACTTTTGCACCACAAACTCTATTCTTCGGGAGATGAAATATTTCCAAACCCTTAAGGAAAAGGAAGGAAATATTATGGCCATTGCTGGTAAAGACGCAATAATAGCTGGCTTAGGCCAAGCCAGTATTACTCTCCCTATGGGTACACAAATTTTACTTGAGGATGCCTTATTGTATCCTGATTTGACTAGTACCCTTTTGAGTAATAGAGATATCCGTAAGAATGGTCTTCATGTTGAAGCACATGAAGATAATAAAGAAGCATTCCTTCTTCTAACTAAACTTATGGGATTTGGCAAGAAAATTTGTGAAAAATTTTCTTCACTCCAATCTGGATTGTACTTTACTCACATAAATCATATAAGAGTATTCTACTTATAAGATAATTTTCCAAAATATCGATGCATTCCAAAATTGGCATGATCGACTTGGACACCGAGGAATTGAGATGATGAGAAAAATTATTAACAATTCTATTGGTCATAGCTTACATTCTATGAATTCTCAGTTTTTATGTGCACCGCATGTGCCACAAGAGAATTGATTTTAAGGCCCTCTTACCTTAAAATTTCATATGTGAGCCACTCAAGTTCTTGAACACATTCAAGACAAGCATATGGTTCTATTTGGCCAACCAAATAGACCATTTAAGTGCTTTAAAAAATGCTAATTGATGCATTTGATAAATAGTTCCACATGTGTATTCCTTACTCATAAGGTATCACAATTTTACAAATTTATTGATCAGATTTTTAATTTGAAGCAACTTATCCTGGATACATGATCAAATCCATTCATTTGAAGTTATTTGGTTTTGGGAACTATAGCACTAAGTATCATCCATTATGGGTTAACTAAAGATCTCTTATTGAGATAATTCATTTGCATGACCAGCAAAGAATTGAAATTTACCAATATCTAGTTGGTACTATGTGGATTTACACACCGCATAATTAATCCAAATTCATTCAACTGCAATCATACGGCTCCCTCCGTTGCAGTATGTACGTGGAAATTTGACCTCAATCATATATTTCCCGTTGTATGTTGGTTATGTTTTTGCATATACCAATATCGTCACCTCAACATACATCTATGAGCATTAGGGGCCAACAGCGGGTATTATTATTCGTCATTCAGATAATACCTAAGGTCTTCTATGGGGATTTGTATACATGCTCGTATGTTGATCGGATTTTGAGGACGATTCCAGGCATTAGGGGGAGATTAATACCACAAAATAGAATGCCAGGAATCAGAATGTTTATCACATTGAGTCCTCACACCCACGTACCAAAGAATATCTGAACCTTAGTTCAGAATATTTTATTTGTAATACATTACAAATAGCCTGCCAGATGCATTTGCTAATCAAAGTATCATCATATCCAATTCTATAGATAAATGTACCAGAAAGAGTGAAGGTACCAAATAAAATCACTCAACTCCGAAATCAAAATAAGAGGGGGAGAAGTATGGTCATTTGGGATATAGCTTATTACAAGCATCCGCGGAACAGGGGGAGACATCCTCCAGCATAGTAAATGCAAAATCAACATCATACATGTTGTTTGACCCTTCATGGATATTCAAATCCAAAAGCCTATGAATGTTAGCATTCTAAAGCCCAGTATAAGTGCACATAAGTTTAGACACTAGGTCATTGGAACAACCTAATTCCATTGTTGTGGGAAATGACATGGAGTTTTAAAAGGTTATTATTTTCACATGCTATATTGATTCCATTGAATCAATCATACAAAGACTACAAATTGTCGACATATACTCCTTCTCAAGATTGCCATACACCTTGAACTGGATCCAAACCAAAAGTCCTAGGCAGAGTGTCTCCACACTCAAATTGGGTCAAATTAAAGGTGGCAATTAAAGAGAATTGCTCTTGTTCAATAGTGAGAAGTATTTACCACAGTAATATCTTCTTCTCATATTGCATTCTTTATGAAAGCAAGGTGGTGAAACAACAAGAGCTTGTAGCATATGGTTTCATGAAGAAACCGAGCAACATACCTTTCATGGTATATGTGAAAAATTATGTTTCAACATTCAACCATTGGCAGACTAAATAAATTGGATTAGTTCAGACATATAAAGTCATCAGTAGACTATGTTCTGAATTGAAATTGCAACATACATTATGTTCAACTCAGGTCATTGTATGACTTGAAGAAGTCAAGTTGATTGTAGTACAATTGACTAAGGGAGTATCTTCCACAGAAGAATTACTCCAATTACTATGATTGCATATGTGTTCAAAATAATCCAAACTGGATTTTTTTTATCATCTCGACACACAATACAAACAAGCAATCATTTTAAGACGGAATTTGAGATGAATATTTGGTTAAAACCAAATTATGCTTAAGTTTACAACTTAAGCACATATATCAGTTTTTAGATTGTCCATCAATATCAAAATAATATTGGATAATCATATCCATCATCACTTATGGTCGTTCAATCCCTAAAGATGGATAAATTACCATGTAGACCCTAGGATAACAACTACAGTGCCATAAAAAGCGCTCATATCTTGCAAATTGCAGAAGGCCAAATATTGCATTTGCAGATAACTTAGTATAACTCAAAATGTGTAACTCCTTCAAGCCATTTGGCAGGAGTCAAACTGGATATCAATAGATATATTATGGCACCAAACATCTTGATTTATTCAATCAAGATATAACCATAGTGATTCTAAGTTACTAGCTAAATAATCTCCATATTGCTAGAACATAAACTGATATCATGATGGTATAGTTCTAATGGGAGTCAATAGACTCTAACAACTACATCCATCTATCATTCTAAAACACCACTTATGTTTGTCACTATATAGAATGATTAAGTTGATTCTATTGAATCATGAACAACTATCTCTCAAGATACGCTTGGTATTGTATTGATATAATAGGTTTAATAGAGCAATATCAACCAGAGTATTGCTCAACATGTTTATTCTCATTTGTTACACATTGAGAAATAAACATCTTGCAAATCAAATATGTGAGAACCTCACAGAAAGTCCTTATCTACCGATAATGGTAAATGACAACTTTGCAAGGTTCAGGGGGAGACTCTCCCAATATTTTAAACCTATTCAAACATCATATTGCACTCTTTTTCCTATATGAGTTTTTCCTCATATGGTTTCTCATAAGGTTTTAATGAGGCAATATCAATACAAGACTATATGTCATATTACCTATTTTTCTCCACTGGGGTTTTTAGAGGTGATATCAAGACATATTACATGTCATATCTTCTATTTTCTCTACAATAGTTTTTAAGAAGATATCAAAGACATATCATTTCTCCTCATATTTTTTTCCATTAGGTTTTAGGGGAGATTATTCAAATATGATCCACAGATCATAGTATTGATCTCAAAACTTTGTTATGAGTTTTTCCTCTCAAGGTTTTTTTATATAAGTTTATAATGAGACAATAATCACATATGCCATATTATTTTCTCCTCATTTTCCCACCGGGTTTTAAAGGAGTTTTCGATGGCATATACACATACAATTAGGTTTCTCCTCAAGTTTTTCCCACTGGGGTTTGAGGAGTTTTGCCTGGTATATCTATCTACTTTGGTTTTTATTCCCACAGGGTTTTTCCAAAGCTTCAAGCAATAACTGATGAACAAACAATGGTGCCCACAAGAAGTCAATTGATCAAGGGGGAGTGTTAGGATTAATTAGGATTAGTAGTGATCAATAGACACCTTTTAGGAATAGACACCCGTTTGTATAGACACCTCTTCTAGAGAGACACCCTTTCATAGAAAGGCACCCTTTGGGGGCACCCCTTGGACTTGTATATATATGTAACACACAACACAATAATCAATCATCAGTTCCCATTCTCATTTTCACTCAACAGAAATCATGGGTGGTTGCAGTGAAATGTAAGTTTATGGGGTCCATGGTGCTTACTTTGAGGGGTGCTTCTGTCAGCCTCTCTTCCTTTCTCTGTGCGCTGTGTGGGAGCAAAAGCTACGGATAACGTATTGTGGAAAAAGTGAAAGTGACAAAGGAATTTTCAGAATGGATGATCTCATTGATGAGAATTGTTTACATATATACCCGTCGAATAGGCATTTTGGCCCTTTGGAGGCACCCTTTGGGGAAGCCAGTTCCCCTTTTATAATTATTCACTAATTATATAATTAACTAATTAATTACAATAATTGATCATTAATTAATTTCTCAATGTACAATGTGGAGGCATATTGACTGCCTTATTTATGACGGATTTATCACAAGGTTTTGATCTAATTTTTTGGTGTTTTTCATTTAACTCTATTTTTGAAAAAAAAACAATGCAACTAATATCTGGCCATTTATCCATTATAAATTTAATATACTTTTAAAAATAAATCATGCATGTACTTCACAAGTTAATTCATGTCAAGGCGTACAATAGAAGTTCTCAAATTTACATTGTTTGACCCAAATTTCCATGCTTTGATGACTCTCCACTCTCTTGTTCCTCATCTCTTCATCATCATGTCCTTAGTCCCTACGAACTAACCGTTTCACGCTAATGGGCGGCGCGCTGCTCAAACGTTGCGGTCCAGGTGCAGTGCAGGAGGCTCACTCGTATGACTGAAGCAACACAAGTGACATCCTTCCTTGCTTGGATAAGCAGGTTGCCCTGAATCTGAATATGGAAAAGTGTAAACCATCCATTTTCACCTCTCAAAGTGAAGCAAAGATCCTGTCAGGATGGAGGGGAAATCAAGAGAAAATCGCCGAAATGTATAGTCGCCATACACGTGTCTGAGCGTACGTCTTGGCCCGTAATTAAGCATGGTGCGACGACCATATGCTCATGTGTACACGCTACACGCCTTTTTCCTTTTGATAACATTTCTTCAGTTTGCATTCCAGCCGCCAACTAAGTAACTACGTACTCATGAATCATGATATACTATGGCAAGGTTGTTAATGCTATATATATCCATCTATACAGTACACACGAAGAAACACACAGAATACAGAGGCAGATCGTGATCTCTAGTTTTTCAACCTTAGTTTCATTGAAGTGACCGACCGTAATGGCACCAGCTTCAGTTTCCCCTGTCTTGGTGGCCGCAGTAGGATGGCTGTTGACCATGGCAACGGCTGACGTCGCAAGCGCGTCGTCGTCAACAACTCCGGCACCGACCGGATGGCTGAGGGCGCATGCAACGTTCTACGGCGGCGCAGACGACTCCGGCACCATGGGTAAGTAGCTTGCTTAATACAGCATTAATTTATACCGCAGTTCGTGCACAAGCCTAAGCAGATCGCTGATGCTAATGTGGAGCATTAATTTATACCGCGGTTCGTGCACAAGCCTAAGCAGATCGCTGATGGTGGCGGTATAGGTGCTTCAAGATCACCTGCGACCGCAAGACGGACCCGATGTGTCGCAGGTGGCGCGTGCGGGTACGGGAACCTATACTCTCAGGGTTACGGCACGAGGACGGCGGCTCTGAGCACGGCGCTGTTCAACGACGGCGCGTCGTGCAGCCAGTGCTTCAAGATCACCTGCGACCGCAAGACGGACCCGATGTTGTGCAAGCCTGGCGCCACGGTGACCGTTACTGCTACCTACTTCTGCCCGCCCAACTATGGGCTGCCCGGCAACAATGGCGGCTGGTGCAACCATAGTCACTGGGAACGCGGAACAAGCCAGCGTTCCGCGTCCCGGGAACTTCATTCTCGTTCATGGGACGAGGACGCAGCCTGGTGCGCGGAAGGAACGCGTCTTGGGATCGTTATCTCGGAGGAAAGCGGAACGCTACCGTTTGTCGCACCTGAATTCGAGGAGTCGATGAGCCCGGCCACAACGACCCAACCCCCAACTAATGAGTCCATCGGGAAGGCCAAGCGTGAGCCGCCTGCACCCATTAATCACCATTAAGCCTCTTTCACGAGTAGAGGGCAAGACTACACACCTCAGGGCTCAAGGATACAAGACTGCAATGCTTCATTACCTGAGAACAGTTCCTCGTTCCTTGCCGTCGTTCCGGGGACGTCGTCCCAAATTAGGGCCCTTTCGGTTCCTGGGGATCGGTGGCCTGAAATGATTCCAAGCCAGATTGCTTGCCTAATTTACATAACGTTTGATTAGCTGGAACTATTCCTGTGGTGAAACCGGACTAACCGAACGGACCCTTAAAATATGGATCGCGACCCATGTCTAAAGATGTATACCATTCTCGTTCCATGTTATTGAAAATCAGCGTACCACGTTTCCGTTCCTCGACCCAATGGACCCGGGAACTTGGTGACTAAGGGTGCAACCCGCCGCGGCCGCATTTCGACATGGCGCAGCCGGCGTGGGAGAAGATTGGTGTCTACCGTGGAGGCATCATCCCTGTCATGTACAAAAGGTGTGCATATTGACTTGCCTTTGCTACCCTCTTATTTCTCCCTTAAGCAAGAACTGTGGAAAGGAAAGAGATCCCTTGCAGTAGACGTTAGCAGTAATTAACATATATAAAATTTTGACGACTTGCAGAGTTCCATGCGTGCGACGGGGGTGGCGTAAGATTCATGATCAACGGACATGACTACTTCAACCTTGTACTCGTGACCAATGTCGCCGCCGCTGGCTCGATCAGATCGATGGAAGTCAAGACCGCCGATTCGACTCATTGCACGCCAATGTCATGCAACTGGGGCGCGAATTGGCACTCTATGGCCTATCTCATCGGAAAAATGCTCTCGTTTAGGTTGACCAACACTGATGGACCATCTCTTGAATTCACGAACGTGGTGCCACAAGGACGGAAGTTTGGCCACACACTCGCAATCAAATCCCAATTCAACTTAGCACTGGGTGCCTTCTTCCTTGTGATTATTTGTAATGGCTAAAAGTTACTTGTCTTGTGGATTATGCGATACTAGATGTAGATAAACTTAGTGCACTGTTTGTATATATAGATATGGATATCCATGC
Source organism: Urochloa ruziziensis (assembly GCA_015476505.1). Lineage (NCBI taxonomy): Eukaryota > Viridiplantae > Streptophyta > Magnoliopsida > Poales > Poaceae > Urochloa > Urochloa ruziziensis. The sequence goes on from CM027123.1 coordinate 41,600,603, forward strand.
CTTGTACGTCTCAAATTTAAAGGCAAAAAAATTCATTTCACTATCTTGAGCCATCCACTTTGTTCATTTAACCCCCAACAAAAATTCAGCTTGAATTATTGTGTCGGACATGGAGGCCTAGGGCCCACAAGGACGCAGAAAGACTCCAAAGGAGGATATGACAACGAGTATAGGCACATGACTCTACGAATATAAGGAATCTAGTCGCTATATATGGAAAGCACTCGCATAGCGAGGTCTGTACGAGTTACAATTCGAATTAGACTAGGATTTCACTTTTTCCGACCAGTAACCCTGCCCACCAGTATATAAGACTAGGCATGGACCCCTCTCAAAACATCTCATCACATATTCATAGACTCATACAATCCAATACCAATTGGAGACTCAAGTCTTATTGATCAATACACAAAGATCGATAAGGCGATCTTGTACTCATTTTTTACACTACGTAATAAAAGATCAGCAACATGACGTAGGGTATTACGCCTAGTTGGTGGCCCGAACCTGTATAAATCTCGTGTGACGTAACCATCGAGTTCCTGATTCTACGAGCACTGTACTTTCTTGGGATACCCTTCAGTCGGATTGCCGGTAAAACACCGAGATCTGGCACGCCAGGTAGGGATGCTCGCCAAGAATCTCGTGAAGAATTTGATGGCGTTTTCGAAACCCAACGGAGATGGCAGTTTTCGCCACTTTAGGAATGTGGACGAAAGGAGCCCGCAAGCATCAGGGATAGAATTAAGAACTCGTCGAGAATCTCGGCGAGATTAAAATCTCCAAAACAATCAGGTCTCGCGAGTTTGTATGCGGATCATCTTCGTTTTCAACTCGGACTCAAGCCACACTCTCTGTATCGGACCTGTTTCTGACAAAAAGCAAGAAGACCCACCCAACCCGAACCCAATACGGACTACCAATTCCCAATAAGGAAATTCAAGGATATAGTTCGAATTCTTCTCGAACAAAGGGAGGATTCCTTGCTCCGAAGCCCCAAAACAATGGAGGATGTCAGGCAGATCTCTAGGTCGTCAGATACTTATCCTAACATCTGACTTGCCGTATCAATCCGGCGCACTTGCACTGGAAGCGAAAGGCAGAACAGATATCGCCACCTCAAGCTCCAACACCAGCTTTGACCCCGAACAAGAGCTATTCATGGCCAACCCAGTCGACGACGAACGATATGCCAACAGACTGGAAGATCAAATCTCGGCAGATTCAGAAGAACCAAAAGGAGAAACTGTCACACCCGGTTCTGAAAAACAAAATCAAGTGCACACCGTATGTGTGCCAGGATCAAGTTTCACAGATACGGCGAACAAAAAGTGTATAAAAGAGACAATATCACGTGAAAGAAAAATAAATAAAGAGGATATCTGAGTATTACACATCTCAATCCTGAAAACGGAGGCTCCAACTCTACAAGCAGTCGACCGGGGATTGCGTACGCCTAGAACTCAGCAACATCCTCAGCAACTTCAGAGCATCTTTCTTTCTCTGAGCAACATTGTTTATAGCAAGGGTGAGCACTTGTCGTACTCAGCAGGTGTGGAGAAATATGAATGCAAGGCTAAACCAAGGAAAGGCTGAGAGTTTAAAACAGTAAGCAGTTTTAGTTGGTCAAACTTTTATTAGCACCTGATTACTAAGATACAAATATATACCAACCCGCATTAATAGGAACAACACGCCACAAGCAAATGGCACAACCAGAACCAAGATTTAAGTCCATCTTCAAGTTTTATTATCATATGAGGGTTCAGGTCGCTCTTGACCGTGAGCATGGCTGATATATCAGTTTTATTAAACTCTGTAGAGTGTGTACACTTTCACCATAAGCCGCGTAAAAGTTCAAGAGAACTTTAGACCCAACCACGCTGCGCTAATCAGGCACGTATATCAAGGTGTGACTGCATAGGGACATTACGAGGCCTTTACAAAGATTCCTTAACAAGTGATCGCCCGCTAAGGATTCCGGTAGAAGTAGGCATAACTCTCTCTAATGGGCACACCTTAGCAAAAGGCGACTTCCCAAGAGGGCCGGGCTATACTTCCCAAGAGGGCCGGGCTATACTCCCTCTTGCCCAGTCCAGGTAAGACTATCCCAAGCTAGAGTTTCTAATTATTTAGCAAAATATTTAGCAAAGACCAGAGAGCTCATTAGTCTTATGGTTGTACTGTTTTTCTGGGTGGTCGCTGAATGTTCTGATTAAGTCATATGATCTTGTAATTAACTAGAGGTATAGCATAAAGTAAAGCATGTTTATCATTGTTGTTCATTAGAAACCACCAAAAACCAAGTATGGCAACTAGCATAGCTACCCAACAAAAAGTAGACTCAAGCAAACAAGGAATAATAATAAAAGACTAGGCACTTCTTAATAGGACCCACCAATATTAAATGCAAAGCATATGCAATAGTGATTAATTAAAGTTATCGGGACAAAAATAACAAGAACACACTTGCCTTAACTCCAGTTAACAGCTGCTCAGAATATTCTTCAACTCTTACTCTTCAAACTCTTCACCTTGAAAGCTCTTGGATTGCATTCCTTCTACTTGCAGCAATCAAAGGCACAAACATCTAGAGCAAGCAAACAAAGACTAAGAACAATACACCAATGAAAAGAAAAGATTTAGAAACAACACACTAAATAACATGGGTCGTTGCTACGGTGACAAGAACGCGGGAATCATCCAATTCTGAAATAAAGCAAGGAAGATACGATGTTTCCAAGGTATCTCACGTGAGAAGGTGCAATAATAGAGAGATAAAATATTAACATGTGCACCTCACAAATTATCATATTAATTTAATAACCAGAGCTCACGTTATACTACCATGGCATAGGCTTAATATGAATATTAAATGACATATGCCACTGTATCAACATGGAGTTAACTATTAGCATAACTAGTTGAAAACCCCGTGCGTTGCTGCAGGAACTTTAAAAAGATATGATGTTTACTCCTTAAAAATATAGAAATAAGAACATATATAGCCTTTATCTATGGTAGATACAATTCAGCGTTACGAAATGTTCAACATCTGTGACTTGGATACTGAAATGCAAAAGTTATAGCTAATACAATTGCAAAATTATTTACCTAATGTGATTATAACAGCAACATTTTAAATTCTCAAAGCCATATGCTAGGAACCATAGCATCTCTAAACATAGAGTATGAAATAGACCAGTGGTTCTTTAAGCATGATGGTTATATTGAAACTCATAAGAAAAATAAAACTAATTTGAAAGTGGGTAAGAGAACATCAGAGGAATAACCTGATTTATCGTTGATTTCTTGATATGCACCTTTGACAAAAAAAAAAGATAACAAAACAGTAAAAAAGTTCATCTCTCTGATCCACCCATCGATACTGTTATGGCTGTCTCCACATCCTAACCACGAGGAACATGTACGGGTATCGTACAGGACTACATGAAACCGCACATGGATAAGCATCACATCGCACGGCAAAGAGACGGAAGGCGAGGCGAGGAGCGATACGTATTGAGGATTGCCGAGAGGCGCGCTACGGCTTCCAGCGGCAGCACAAAGCCCAGTGAGGAGCCCGCGAAGACCTCCTTGCTGGTGTTGAACAACGTCTGCATCGGCGACAGGTTAGGTGACGACGATGGACTGAACCCGGCTCCCTACACAGCAACGGAGGGAGGCGAGGCATTTGGACGATGGACTGAACCGAGCATGTTTCCCTGGTCTGCACAGTAAAGGAGGGACAACCTCTTTATCTGCCATAGATTAAAGAAGAGGGGAGGCGAGGGGACACAGGGAGTAAAGAAGGGACTCTTGCTCTGTCATGGAATAAAGAAGGGCGAGGTTCATCGGCAGTCTGTTGATATGCCATGGAGGGGGAAGGCCAAGCATAGTAGGTAACGGAAGAATCCTAGGAAGATTTGAAGGCTCAGTGGAGAACGGGTTTATGATGACGTGGCTTAACCAAATCGTAGAGAAATCTATAGTGGGGATCTCCTATAGGTATAGTAGATACTAGCTGTCAACCCATGCATTCACACGGGCTAGGTTAAGAATATATCAAGGAATCTTGTCATTGCAATTATTGTCTACAGTTATATTAGATGTAATTTTTAATTTTAGGTTTGATAACACTAAATGTAGGAACTCAGAAATTTGCAACTAGATTGCATATCTTTGAACTGTTATGTTCAGGTCATCATCGTTCTTATAAAAAAGACATGCTATCTATATATTTGCAACAGAACAGAACATCTCAAGTTCAGATTTGCAAAGGTGAACATAATAGTTCATTTTTTTAATAAACTAACCACAGTTATTTGCAACCTGATATAAAAATACACATGCAGAGGTAGCAGTAAATATACCTTAATCGATGCCATCAGATCAAGCTTGTTGATGCGTTTTTCCCCCCAAATACATTAATTGTCCCTGTAGTTAATTATGCACTCAAGCACAAAAATATTTCTGTTACGCAAACTGACCACTACATTTTTGGCTAGCTCACTGTATGCTTGGTTTCCTCTGCTAATCTATATAACCTATATAGAAGCATCCCGCTAAAGGTCTTCTCTCAACATGCAAATTGTCCAAGTCACCATCCAGCATCCACTAAACTTCTCTCAACATGCAAGTTGTCCACGTCATCATCCACTAGAACCATCAATTTATTTCTTCTACCTCGCTCGCCAGCGTCAACGCAGTGGCATATTGGTTGGCACAGTTGGCGTACGAGTTCAGGCGATGGTGCACAGCCGTGTTTCACCAGCACTGCCCAAACGGCCAGGCAGCGATATAATCTCAACAACTGATCCATAAAAGAAAGGGCTTAGCGAAAAAGCTTACTTAGAGCAAGATGGGATCCATGAATAAACATGGTCAGCGATTAGCACGGCATGGCACCTCGTAGATGTGTTCACGGCTTCACGGCAGAATCTCTTGGCGGCAACGGTGTCTCGCGGACCAACTTGACGCAGCAGATCGCTGCGCTTGCAGTCGGCAACGGCGCACGGCGTTTGGATGAGGTAAGCAGCAGATCGGAGGTTGGACAGGACCACCGGCAGCCATTGCAGCGCTAGGCCTTGGATGACGAAGGCGGCAGCGGCTTCACGCTCGACCATGGCGGAGTGCTAGGGCATATATGGCCATATGGGCATTGCGATATTAGAGTCTGTGATCAGTATAGGCATAAATGTTTAATTATCACACTAGAAGAAACTATTTATTCTGTGACGGATCACAGGTGACGGTTTAGAAATCCATCACAGATCTGCAAACTGGATATTAGGCCCGTCATATAGTGACGGTTTAACGAATCTGTCACGAGTCGGCCCATTACAGAGTGACGGTTTAACGAATCCATCACAAGCTAGCCCCTAATGACATTTAAATAACACTCAAATTTATGTTTACTTGTGTATAATTTTTAATTTAGGGGTGTTTAGTTCTCCAAATTTTGCAAAGTTTGCAAATACCTTTTGCATACAGAAGTGTGCGTAGAGAGAAGAAATGATAGTTCTCTAGATGAAAACTTTTTTCAAAGTGGAAGGAGCTAAACATGCCCTTAGTATATAAATATTTTAACATTTGCTTGACTTTCATTTGGAGCACATATGTCAACTAATGCACCAAAGAAAACCTCAAAAAATAGTTGCCACAAACTTAGAGTTGAACACAAGATCTTAACTTTTCAAAAATAAACAACATACCACTACACCATTAACTGTGCCTTATATCGTTTTAATTTAATTGGTGTTTGCGTATTTGGAAAAAAAGAAAAAAAAAGTGCAGAACATAGGATTCGAACGCAGGTCTGTAAAGAAAAACTTGAAAGCCTTACCATGGAGCTATTTGATCTTCATGAAACTTGAAAGCCTTACCATGGAGCTACTTGATCTTCACTGCTTTATGCAGGTATGACCCTGTAAATATCTCTTGTATTTATTTTTTGCGAGTCTTGTATTTTTCTAGCGTCCCAAGCACACGGCCAGCCAGGTCATCAGCCGACTTCCCTCGGCCGCTGCGCGCCCCGTCACCTGGCCACCTGACCACGTCACCCGGCCGCCCGTCCACGCGTCCCCCGCACTCTTGGAAATTAAGGCAAAAAAACCTGCCTGAGAAGAGGGATCAAACCCGGGGTTTAGGGAGAGAAGACCAACACCCTACCGCTACGACGTTATAGCCCTTTGTGTTGAGGATTGGTATTACCTTATTTATAGTCTTTGTTGCCTGTTTTATTTAAAGAAAACAAAAACAATGAGCAAAGCGGGAATCGAACATGGGTTGCTAGAGGCAGACCTGTGCGATTTATCACTGAGATACAGTTGCGTTTGTGATGATGCATGCTTTTGACTGTTTTATACACAGATGTTTGTGTTCTATTTTGGTGCAGACATGAGCGCGATTCGCATGGACTTAAACCAATCATGGTCTGCCACGTGTACATACCGAGGAGGAGGTGAAGAACACATGTATGGTTCATTTATCTCTTTCTAATCCAAAATTAAAATTTGTAATCAGTGTTTTTCTCTCATAAGAACTCCAAATTTGATGATTCTTTTTCTGATTTTTTATAAAATCAATCTCTATCAATTAATGACATTTATTTACATATAAACTTCTATTTTATAGAAATTTTTATATGCTTTGTCTTTTCCACCAAAGTACGAAATAGAAAAGGCATGCTTTTGCATAAGAGTTGCAAATGTAACTTGATATTTTCTAATGATATGGTGAAAATAAGATGGTGTCCAAACTTGAGATGCATATGAGTTGGAACATGTTACGAGGCATTCAAATTTCAAAGGTGGACTTGAGTTTGTACGAAACTAGGTAGGAGATTCACACATTTGCGAACAATGTATAGTCTCATTTTATCAAAACCTTCTAAATTTATTATTACAAGCTTATGAACCCAAGATAGGTTGCCGCACCAATTTGTACATTATTATGACCAAATTGAGATTTATTACAATTATTATATGATCTTGTTTAGTGTGACTTGGACCAATTTGTTCTTCCTAGAATGAATAGGAATGATGGCTCTTTGTACGATGTACATTACTAAAATATGCAGCTCTATCTTTTCAATAGGATATGCTCCAATTTGTGTTACAATGCTATCTTTTTCAGTTTTATTACGTTCACGGCAAAATAGAAAGTAGTGATACAAAATGCTTTTCTATTAATTAAGACTGAGTCAAATTCAATTATTGGTTGAGAAAAGTAATGCAACAATTCTACTAACCATATGCATTGTATCACGTGCAGGTCTGCAATTAAAAGCCGAGAAGACTGCAGAACTGGAGCTCGTGCTTGAACCATGGGTTTTTTTTTCTTGAAGCTTCTTTTTTTTTTGCAGTATTATGAGATTTCGTGTGAGATTAACTAGAGTTAGACTGATTTCATGCTGAATAAAAAAAGTTTGATATTGTTTGATTTTCTGGTGTGTGATTTCTGTTGTATGAACCAGTTGTATCAATTTATTGTTGTTTTTTGGGCTTAATGCTGAATTTTTGTGGCATGTAATTGATATTGGGATGTTATGAAATTATAATATGAATTTAGTGTGCTTAGGATCTGTGACCCATAATTGTATTGGGTTGGACAGAAATTATAATGGGTCTGAATTTGGTGGGCTTGAAATTTGTGCCCCATAATCGGTATTGGGTTTGACTGAAATTATAATGGGCCTAAAATTAGTAGGCTGAAAGATTGTGGCCCCACGATGATGAGATCAGCATCCACGTTAGCGTCCATGTAAGCATCCACATCAGCATCTGTTGCCATGTCAGTGTGCTTGTAGTCCATGTCAGCTACCATGTGTCACATGATGATGTGACGATTCATTCTGTGACGGTTTAACCGTCACTAATATTGGGCTTCGGGCTGGACTGGACTGGGCTGAAACCAAATCATGAGAGTTTTAAACCGTAATAGAATGAGCTAAACTGTGACGGTTTGACAAAATCTGTCACGCAATTTATTCCGCCACGCTCAATCCATGATGGAATTTGAAACCGTCACAGATGAAATTTTATGACGGTTTTTGAGCCTTTTGCGACGGAAAGTGACTGCCTGTAGGGGCGGATCTAGCGATGGGGCAGGTTAGGCTCAAGCCCCCCTACCACTGGGAGTTCAAGGGAGCCCCCCAAAGCCCCTCCTACAAATTGAAGGAGGAAGAGGAAATCAGCACCAGGAGGGGCTCTCCTCTCTTCCTCTTCCTCCAGACCCCCCTTGCCTTAGAGTAATCACCCAAGGTTTATCAATCCGTGGAACAAGTGGATTGCTACGCTTAACTAAGTACTAATCTAGTTGAATGAAAGCTCTTTATCAAGTGAAGATGTATATGAGTAAAGAACTAATCTAACTAAATATAGGTTAAAGAGAGAAACGTAGAGAGCAATGATATGGAGAGCACAAGATATGTAGAATGCTTGTCCAAGGGATCTAGGATCACTTAGAATTGTAACCACCGAGCAAGAGTGAACCAATCTAGACTATCAAAGGTAAAGGTGCAAAGTTTAATCCTTTCCCTCCCGCGTACTAGTCACTACACAAGGGTAATCTATGATCAAACAACAAGAGCACCAAAAGATGTCAATGTAATCTAACTCAACCCTTTTCCTCTCACGTACTAGTCACTACATGAGGGTAATCGTGGCCGAGCATAAAGATTAAAGGTGTAGAGCATCATCAACATGAATATTATAGCAAAAAGATCCAAAACATAGGTTCGGCGATTACAACTTAAGATCTCCCTTCAACCCCAAGGACCAACAAGGACTTTACCCCATAATGTTACACATTGTAGCGCTGAACATGGTGTAGAATCCTCCGAAGTAGATGTAGACCGACGGGGTGGATGATCCGCGGAGGAGAAACCCTATGCCAAGGCGGCTAGGGGCTGTTCCTCCTCCTCTCGAGCTTCGCTTTGCTTCCTCCCTTGTAGATCCAATCTCCTCCTTGTTCTTGATCTTGTGGCGGCGCCGGAGGGACCTTGCTAGGGTTCCAGGCGTCGCTCCTCTCTCCGAATGGCAGCTCCCTGTCTCTATTGATTCTTTGGAATGGGATGATCTGAATGGGATCTGATGCGGGGGCTTGCCCGATCTTCTCAGTAGGATCGAGGGGATAACTTGACCCGTGCAACCTGACAAACCGATGGCACCAACAGCTGCTCGAACAGCCACCTGTGACAAATGATTTCGCCCAACCACACGCTTTTGTCGATGCCTAACCTGAACCACGCAAGGTAGAGGCAATGCTCTTGCAAATCACAAGGAAACACAAGAACAAATGATAGAGAAATCTCCCAATCCTCAAGGGGGCAGCTATGGCACAACCCTAAGGATAAGAGCACTTGGTTTCTTTGAATGTTTGTTCTAGAATTCGTGGTTAGGGTTTTCACCAGTACTAGAGGGGGAATTTATACTAGGAACATCCCTCCTAGTTGGGCTGGGGGCCTTACACATAAGCCCAATACGAAAATATAGTGTCTGTGCAAAATACGACTAGATCAGTTCGGCCACTGCACCCCGGAACAGTCTTTACTAAATCAGCCATAGAGTTTGCTACAAAACTCCAAATGATGATCCGTTAGTTGCGTTAGAAAGTAGACTTCAAGACGCTTCAATAGGTGTAGGATACACATGGTTAAACTTCTTCAATTGGTACAGAATTGACCATGAACAAGGAAATCGAAATCTGGAACAGCAACACACCATCTTCCGCTTTCTTTCCTTTGCGTGTTGAGGAGCCTACTCATACATTGCACATTGTTCAAACCTGAGCACAAGTAATGAACCACTATTAGGTAGTAAATAATTCTTAGTAGTTGCATGCTCATACTCAGTAAGAAACAAGTTCACCTCTTGTTGTAGTTGTTGCATTCTCGCCTGAGTCATTGGTCACTTGTTGACATTCCTATCTTGTTCAACACATGGATGTGTGGTGCTGTGTTAGTCACTAGGGATGTCATCATCATCCTCCCCTTCTTCAAAAAGAGGCGACCTCGACTCTGTTTGCCCATGTCCATGGAAGTGAGACAAATCAGCAACGTTAAAGGTGTTGCTCGCTGCATATTCATCTTCTGGAAGCTCGATTTTGTAGGCATTGTCATTTATCCTTGCAAGAACCTTGAATGGGCCATCCCCTCGAGGCAGTAACTTAGACTTTCGCTTCTCAAGAAATCGATCCTTCCAGAGATGTACCAAAACCAAATCACCGGGCTCAAAGATCACCTTCTTGCGGTTGTTGTTTGCCTTCACAGCATAGTACTCAGATTTTTTCTTGATTTCTTGCTTGGTCTTCATATGAATTTTCTTGACATACTCAGCCCGTTTGGAGGCCTCTAGATTGGTGCGCTCTTGGAGTGGAAGTGGCAGCAAATCCAATGGTGTGATTGGCTTGAAATCATACACAACTTCAAAAGAGCACATGTGCGTTGTGGAGTGGACTGCTTTATTATATGCAAACTCAATATGTGGCAAGCAATCTCCCCACTCCTTCAAATTTTTCTTGATCATTGTACCACCTCCGTTTGTCCATCAGTTTGTGGGTGACAAGTTGTTGAGAACAACAACTTTGTCCAAAGCTTGGCCCACAAAGTCTTCCAAAAATAGCTCATGCACTTCACATCACAGTCTGAAACAATAGTCTTTGGCATGCCATGTAATCTCACAACTTCCCTGAAAAACAAGTCAGCTACATGTGACGCATCGTCTCTCTTGTGACAAGGGATAAAATGTGCCATTTTTGAGAATCTATCTACAACAACAAAAACTGAATCCCTCCCCTTCTTAGTTCTTGGTAATCCCAACACAAAATCCATGCTTATGTCTTCCCACGGTGCATTTGGAACGGGAAGTGGAGTGTACAAACCGTGGGGATTTAGTTTTGATTTGGCTCTGTGGCAAGTGATACATCGCCGAACGATCCTCTCCACATCACGCCTCATCTTCGGCCAATAGAAGTGGTCACTTAGCATGAAGTAGGTCTTTTCTCTTCCAAAGTGACCCATCAATCCTCCCATGTGTGATTCCTGCAATAAAAGCAAACGAATAGACGAATCTGGAGCACACAATTTGTTAGCTCGAAACAAGAAACCATCGTGCAAATGGTACTTGTCCCATCCTTTTCCTTCTTGACATTGCAAATACGGTTCTGCAAAAACAAGGTCAGTGGAATATAATTCTTTTATGTTCTCTAACCCTGAAACTTTGATCTCCAATTGATTTAGCAAAACACTCTTTCTTGACAAAGCATCAGCAACAACATTTTCTTTCCCTTTCTTGTATTTGACAATATAGGGAAATGACTCAATGAACTCAACCCACTTGGCATGCCTACAGTTCAGTTTTGCTTGGCCTTTCAAATATTTTAATGCTTCATGATCAGAATGAATGATAAATTCTTTAGGCCAAAGATAATGCTGCCATGTTTCAAGTACACGAACTAAGGCATACAACTCCTTATCATAAACAGGATAATTCAATTGAGCACCGCTAAGTTTCTCACTAATATGCTATGGGTTTTCCTTCTTGCATCAAAACACCTCCTATGCCTATCCCACTAGCATCACATTCTATCTCAAAAGATTTATTAAAATCAGGCAAAGCAATCAATGGGGCTGATGTTAAGCAATTTTTAAGCTCTTGGAAAGCTTTCTCTTGTGACTTACCCCACTCAAATTCAACACCCTTCTTGGTTAACTCGTTCAATGGGGCTGCAATGGTGCTGAAATTCTTCACAAAGCATCGATAGAAACCAGCAAGACCATGAAAGCTTCTCACTTGGCTCACATTGATAGGGGTAGGCCAATTCTTGATAGCCTCAACCTTGGACTCGTCCATCTCTACTCCCTGTGCTGAAACAACAAAGCCCAAAAACACAACCTTGTCGGTGCAAAATGTGCACTTCTCTAGGTTAGCATATAATTTTTCAGTTCTAAGCACCTCCAACACCATTTTGATATGCTCAACATGCTCTTCTATGGTTCGACTGTATATCAAAATGTCATCAAAATAAACCACAACAAATTTTCCAATGAAAGCCCTCAAAACATGATTCATCAAGCGCATAAAAGTGCTAGGTGCATTAGTTAAACCAAAAGGCATCACTAACCACTCATACGAACCAAATTTTGTTTTAAAGGTTGTTTTCCATTCATCTCCTTCCTTCATTCTAATCTGATGGTATCCGCTACGAAGGTCAATTTTAGAGAAAATAACAGCACCACTAAGTTCATCAAGCATGTCATCAAGCCTAGGGATGGGATGACGATATCGAATAGTGATGTTATTAATAGCTCTACAATCAACACACATTCTCCAAGTGCCATCTTTGTTTGGAACAAGAATAACAGGGACAGCGCAAGGACTAAGGCTTTCACGCACATACCCTTTGTCGAGTAGTTCTTTCACTTGTCGCTGAATTTCCTTTGTCTCTTCCGGATTGGTGCGGTATGGTGGCCGGTTTGGAAGTGTAGCACCCGGGATGAGGTCGATTTGATGCTCAATCCCACGAAGTGGAGGTAGACCAGAGGGTATCTCCTCCAGAAAAACATCATTGAAGGCCTGCAACACATTAGAAACAACACTAGAAAGAAGGGTCACATCATTAGTAGAAAGGATTGCATCTTTGTGCAGCAGCACAAAGTGCATCATATGGGGGTTGTCTCTCATTTCTCTCGTTTCTGATCTTGTGGCTAGCATGACCCTCCTTTTTCTCTCAAGCTCTCTAGTTTTACCACTCATATTAGGCTTGTGGTGCTCACTCACCGAGTTGTGGGCAGCACTAGAGTTTCTCTCTTTTTCATCACTCTCACTCACTTTCTTTTACATGTTTGCTACTATGATTTGAGTGGGAGTCATGGACAGCAAATTAACACCTTTCCCTTGCCATTTGAAAGCATAGGTGTTGTCATGGCCTTCATGTAAAGCACGCCTATCAAATTGCCATGGCCTTCCCAACAGCAAGTGACAAACTGTCATGGGCACAACATCACACTCCACGGTGTCGGTGTAATCATGTATGCTGAAGGTAACCCTCACCATATATTGCACCTTGACATCTCCACAATCGCTGAACCATTGCATATGATATGGATGAGGATGCTTGATCATGGTCAGCCCCAACTTGTCACACATTTCTTTGCTAGCAAGGTTGTGGCAGCTACCTCCATCAATTATCAATTTGACCAACTTGTTATTTACCTTGGCTTGGGTCTGAAATAAATTAAACCTTTGTGCTTATTCTTCATCTTTGAGCTGAACACTTAATGCTTTGGTGACCACAATAGTGTTGCCGGCTTCAAAAGTATAGTTTTGATAGTCATCTTGTTCAGTTTCTTGTGCATCATCATACTTGTCATTTTCAGCAGGCATTTCACACTCATCTTCACTAGCTGAATCATATTCTCCACTTGCTGTAACAATCACAACTCGATTGTTAGGACAATCCTTGATGACATGTCCTCGACCCAAGCACTTGAAACATTGAATCCCACTACTCTTGGAGGTGGAACCGACTGGAGCATTAACCTTTGTTGATGTTGGCCTAGCAGAATTCTCCACATTAGTAGATGCATTTGACTTTTCAGCAGTCGTGGAATGAATATTACAATTGGATTTTGAACCGGATGAAAATATCCCTCATCCCAAATCAAACCTTCCTATTTTTGGAGCACTTGATGAGGCTCTTGAGCTGAAAGTTGAGGTCTTGCTTGGTTTAGCATCGTCAAGCAATTACCTTTCAGCCTTTTGAGCAATGTGTACTAGCTCCACCACGTTGTTGTAGGTCTGAAATTTCACAACACGTTTGATTGGCTTGTTCAAAACGGAAAGAAAACGTGCCATGGACTGCTCTTCATCCTCATGCACTCGAGCTCTAATCATGGCTTGCTCCATTTCCTTATAGTATTCTTCCATAGATTTTCTTCCTTGCTTCAAATTCTGCAGCTTGTCAAAAAGGTCACGTTTATAATGTTTTGGAATAAAACGTGCTCTCATTTCTCTCTTCATTTCAGCCCATGTTGCCACTGAAAATTCACCATTCTCATCTCTTTGATTATGAATTTGTTCCCACCAAATGAGAGCATATCCATCAAAGTCAAGGGCAACCATATGCACCTTCTTTTCCTCTGAATAATTATGCACACAAAATATTTTCTCAACTTTCAACTCTCATGTGAGATATGCATCGTGATCAGACGTGTCTTCAAACTTGGGCATGCTGAATTTCAGCTTCCCAAACTTCTCCTCATTGGGCTTATCATGGCCATTCCGATGACGGCGTGGAACGAAATTGTCATTATGGCACAACATAAATGTATCTTCATTCTCTGGTTCAGGGCAGCACCATCTCCATGTCCACGGCCTCTCTCTCGACCAAAGGCATCTCCACCTCTTCCTCTTCCATGCCCTTGCCCATGGGCATTCTTTCTTTCTTGCTCTTCCCGTTGCATCCGAGCTGCATACTCCTCATCGGTTTCATCTAGTTCTTCTACATGAGAACCTTCAGCATCTTGTGTCTTCAATGCCTTCAAGACTTCAGCAACAATATTCGCTTGAGCTACTTCCATGTTCTCATTAAGTTGAGTATTGAAGTCTTTTACTAGCTTCTGTAGTTGTTCTTGTGTGACATAACTTGGTGGGCGTTTTCCATCTTCACATGCCATGGTTAGTACAAGAAAAGAGACCAATTCAAGTTTTGTGGCTTGGTGGAAATCACTCAATCTCACATTCTCTTGCCACTGAAGTTCTTATGTGTCCTTGCTGATTTGTGAGCTGCACTCACCTTGGTGGTAGTGGACACAACAAAGGTGATAGATCAAGCGAAATCAAAGTCACAGTGCATCATAAACATAGGCTTATTTGTGGAGCTTGGAAGGTTATGTATGTGGTGGTACAATCTGAAACTTCAAGCTAATGTAAAGCTAAGTAAGAATCCAACCAACAACAATGTCTAGTTGCTGAACTGAAAACAAGGAAAATTGATGAACGTATTAAACAACTCACACACAAGGATAAGAGACTTGTTACAGCAAAAAGGATATAGCTAAAGTCAGAAATTGAGTCAAGAACTAAGCTCAATGCTGCACAAGTTAGGATGCTATGCTAGACAATTGCTCCAAGATAAAAGGTTGCAAGATCAATACTATCAATTGGACCCAACAACTAATGTGGTGATCTCAGCACTTGTTTCTTTTTTTTTGTTTCCTTTTTTTGCTACTGAGATCAGCACACCAAGTTGTCCACAAAGTTTGTTATTGCTCAAATTAATTCTCAGATTAAGCAAAGTACATAGCTCATGAGCAACAAGTATCTAGCTTCTCTCTTTTTTTTAGCATAGACAAATTCTGAAACAGAACAAGCTGAACCTTTACGGATCTAAAACAGCACAAAGATGACTGATTCACTTAATCTAATCTGAAGATAAAAGATGCATCTTCGAATAAGCTTTCCAACAAGTATAAGTACACTCAAAACGGGTTTCAGATGTACAAGTTATGACTGTTTTCGTTAACTGTGCTCAAACTTCAGATCTAGATGCGAAAATTGATTTCGTGATGAACTCCAACCATATAAAAACACACGAACGGATGGGAGAAACAGAAATGGATGGGAAAACAAGGGGGAAACACAAATCAGAGGCGCAAACAAATGGGAAACACAAGGATTCAGCAACCAAACTCGATATATTGGACAGTGGAAGTTTTTGGTATTTTTGATTTAGGACAGTAAACAAAAGGGAAAACTAAGGGTAAAGATCCTACCAAGTAAACCGTAGCTCTGATTACCAAGATGATGCAGGGGCTTGCTCGATCTTCTCAGTAGGATCGAGGGGATAACTTGACCCGTGCAACCTGACAAACCGATGTCACCAACAGCTGCTCGAACAGCCACCTGTGACAAATGATTTTGCCTAACCACACGCTTTGGTCGATGCCTAACCTGAACCACGCAAGGTAGAGGCAATGCTCTTGCAAATCACAAGGAAACACAAGAACAAATGGTAGAGAAATCTCTCCCAATCCTCAAGGGGGCAGCTATGGCACAACCATAAGGATAAGAGCACTTGGCTTCTCTGAATATTTGTTCTCAAATTCGTGGTTAGGGTTTCCACCAGTACTAGAGTGGGTATTTATACTAGGAATATCCCTCCTAGTTGGGCTGGGGGCCTTACACATAAGCCCAATACGAAAATGCAGTGTCTGGGGCAAAATACGACTAGATCAGTTCGGACCACTGCACCCCGGAACAGTCTTTACTAAATCAGCCATAGAGTTTGCTACAAAACTCCAAATGATGATCCGTCAGTTGCGTTAGAAAATATACTTCAAGAAGCTTCCAGAGGTGTAGGATACACATGGTGAAACTTCTTCAATTGGTACAGAATTCATCATGAACAAGGAAATCGAAATCTGGAACTGCAACACACCATCTTCCAGTTGCTTTCCTTTGCGTGTTGAGGAGCCTACTCATACATTGCACATTGTTCAAACCTGAGCACAAGTAATGCATCCACTATTAGGTAGTAAATAATTCTTAGTAGTTGCATGCTCATACTCAGTAAGAAACGAGTTCACCTCTTGTTGTAGTTGTTGCATTCTCGCCCGAGTCATTGGTCCCTTGTTGGCATTCCTATCTTGTTCAACACATGGATGTGTGGTGCTGTGTGAGTCACTAGGGATGTTCTCATCAGGATCCCTTAAGGGGGCGCCCAAGGGTTGTATTTATACTCCTTGGGGAGCCTTAGGGCGTGCTCTTCCTTCCATCCACGAGATCCTTGCTTAGGAGTTAAGAAACTGGATTTCCATAAGATCTATCTCGTCCAGATTTTCCTGTTTCGCTGCCCTGCCTTCCGGACGCCATATCTCCCACGTCTAGACTCCAAATAGGGCAAGTTCGGAGTCTAAATTGTGTAGCACGAAATTATCTACAACTTTGGTATTCATGACTTGCCTTGGAAACGAAGTGAAGATCCCCAAAACTGCTTCGCAAGATAATCTGTCTGATTTCGGACTTCTCTGCGCAGCATGCATTTCGGAGGCTATATCTCCTAGCTCCATATTCCAAATAATGTGTTCCATTGGTTCAAATCGAAGCTCTTGACGATGGCTACAACTTTGGTATTCAACGTTTTGTCATTAGAGTTTCGAATGACAAAACGTTGAATACCAAAGTCCTGGGCTGCGCGAATATAGGTTGACTTGATCTCGTGGATAACTTTCCAAATCTCCAATTCCTTGATGATTAAGTCTCCCAAGCCCAAGTTCCTTGAAGGTGGACACCTAGAACCATGAGTTGGGCTGTGAATGCCGACATGATCCATTAGTAGGTTGGTTGGGCTTCATCCACTAGGCTTGATTCATTCGGGTTCGTAGTTGCTTTTGGGCTTTGAATATAAATGCCCCAATTTGGGTCTTTTTTCTGCAAAAACACAATATGCTCCAAAATACAACACACATGTGGAAACGGGATTATTTCACGTGCCAAGTGGCGGGTTAGTACAATGATTAGTCCAAATACTCCACTTGAATAGCACTAAAAAGGTGTCATTTATGAGCGCCAACACACTGCTGTCACAGAATACATGTTTTCTTCTAGTGTCACCCGGCCGGTGCAAAGCCATACGTACATTGCCTTTGTAACGAGTTGTTTGCTTGGCGACACTATATCATGCATGGTCACGTATGATTACACTTTTGGGGTGCACGAGAAGTATTTTACTGTCCAAATTAATATAAATTTAGTGGGCTTAAGATCCGTGACCCATAATTGTATTGGGCTGGACAGAAATTATAATGGGTCTGAATTTGGTGGGCTTTAAATTTGTGCCCCATAATCGGTATTGGGTTTGATTGAAGTTATAATGGGCCTAAAATTAGTAGGCTGAAAGATTGTGGCCCCACGATGATGAGATCAGCATCCACGTTAGCGTCCATATAAGCATCCACATCAGCATCTGTTGCCATGTTAGCGTGCATGTAGTCCATGTCAACTACCATGTGTCACATGATGATGTGACGATTCATTCTGTGACGGTTTAACCGTCACTTAATATTGGGCTTCGGGCTGGACTGGACTGGGCTTAAACCAAATCGTGATGGTTTTAAACCGTAATAGAATGAGCTACACTGTGACGGTTTGACAAAATTTGTCACGCGATTTATTCCGCCACGCTCAATCCATGATAGAATTTGAAACCGTCACAGATGACATTTTACGACGGTTTTTGAGCCTTTTGCGACGGAAAGTGACTGCCACTAGGGGCGGATCTAGCGGTGGGGCGGGATGGGCTCAAGCCCCTCCTACTGCTGGGAGTTCAAGGGAGCCCCCAAAGCCCCTCCTACAAATTGAAGGAGGAAGAAGAAGGCAAGGGAGGTCTGGAGTAAGAAGAAGAGAGGAGAGCCCCTCCTGGTGCTGGTTTCTGCATCTGCCACTGCTGTCACAGAATAAATGTTTTCTTTCTAGTGTCACCCGGCCGGTGCAAAGCCATATGTACATTGCCTTTGTAACGAGTTGTTTGCTTGGCGACACTATATCATGCATGGTCACGTATGATTACACTTTTGGGGTGCACGAGAAGTATTTTACTGTCCAAATCAATTAGCCGAGGAGTCTCATGAGCACGTACATGCATGCAAGAATATTTGTATATGCACACCCACCCATCACCCAAGCCATAGAGGAATGATACAAACTGTTTCATCCGGTGAAAAGTGAAATAGGACTATCACTCTGAACACTACTGTTAATGCAACGGCATACTAGTATCACCGAAACAAGAATTATGTAAGGCGACCTTTTCTGATTGATTAATCTTGGGCCAGGCGTCACGATGCAGCATGATCCGAAACAGAAACTATACTGACGAGTGACGATGACAACCACTCTCAGCTTCAGAAGAACCGTGAGTCATAAGGAGTCAGCTTCCGCTGGCCATCCATTGCAGCAATATCTCCTTCCATGGCTAGGGCCGCGGCCATGCCTGGGAGATGGACGGGCGGCGCCGGGGATCCACAGGCAGCTCCATGGTGGCGGGAGTTGAGAGAAGTGATTAAAATGACGAAATGTCATGTAAAACAAAGTATCAATGTTTCAAAGGTCATTTTAGCGAAATCGGCGATTGAAGTCCTATAATAACGAAGCCCATTGTTCGGAGTCCTATAATAGCAAATTCCTCCATTTCTTGGACTTGGCTTTCAGCTGAAATGGGCATCCAGTGATATGTTCTCTTATTTTCGTTTATGTACAAATTGATGGGTGGTGGCTTTAGATAATAGTGGATTTGTACGATTTTAATAGATTAGGACTACATTTGTAATGTATATTCATGTGAACATGTGATTTAAAGAATTGATAAAACATGTCTATTTCTTATGTAGTATTTTTTGTCCTATTTTTTCTTTTTTTTGGTTTTTTTAATTTATTATACGAGACGTGGGTTGCCCACTGACGTCTCCAATGACCCTCTCAAGGGGGACTCGGATGTCACACCCGTTTTCAGAAGGAAACGAGTTATCTCATATGTAAGCTATAAACCAAGGAAACTCGCATATAATAGATAAAAATAAATATCACAGCGTGCAAGAATCTTTTTAGACTGAAACCGCGTCGCGGTAAAAGCATTTGGATTAGCCACGTCATCATGATGTCGCCTGGTCATTCTAATCCGTTGGATCTGAATCCATCGGTGGAACATTTGGGCAGAAGTGCTGCTTTGGTAACCTAATTGTTAGCGGGACTTTTCTAGAAGGACCAGCTAATGGGACAGAGGAGTTATGGATTCTGCAATAGTCAAGACTGCTCTGGAAATTTGAAAACAAGGCTACATGATTTGCGTTTTTTTTTCCCTTTTCAGCACTGGTAGGTCAAGCAGATAAATCTGTTTGTAATAAAAATCACAATCCTCAGCTTGGACTCGTCCTTTTCTATGAAACACCACGGTACTGTTGGAGAAAACGGTCACCAACCCTATCATTTTGAGAAGGTGAGAACCAGAGTTGCAAAATCTAACGTGGAGACCTGCCACTTCTTACTTTCCACCTTGAGGCACCGACGTGTGATTGTGAGGAGCAGCGATTGATACAGAACTTTATGAATTACCGGAATGTGTATCCCGTCAAATGCAAGTATAGATATTTATATCTGCACATGTTTCTAAGTAAATCGATATGTTCGAATTCATGTTTAATAATCCAAAATTAGATTCACATTTGAAACATATATTCATATGGATGGATACTTGATATTACCAGTATTTTTATGGAACAAAGCACCTATCCCTAACAATGCTGGTAATATCAAGTATCCATAATTATTAATATAAAATACTTTCAATTACTTTATTGATTTTTATTGGATCATTTTTTCATAATGTATATATATACATTATTTATATGAGCAAACTTTGTTAGGCATGAAAGGTCAATAAATTCTAGAATCCTATTTTTTAAGACGTTCATGATCAATTTATTTCGTGAATTGGATTCCACTTACCTGTCTATGGCTCCCTTGCTCCAAAAATGAAAGTCTATTCATTCAAAGTGCTTTACCTACCTCACTGAGGTACTCGATTGGAAAAGAACGTGCTTTAATTTATCGCATTTAAAAAAAACTATCCATACATATCCTATATAACCCTTATAGGGAATTCAATGTCAAAAAAAAAACCGCACTTGTATTTTATGAAGGGGCGAGGCGAAGGCGGCGTGGGGTATAAAACGGGCCAGGGCAGCCTTGGCGTGCGGGCCAAGCGACGCGCATGCACTACGGGAAATCCCGTGTTTGCCGTGTGCCACCTCGCGGGCACACGGCAAACAAGCCTGTTTGCCGTGTGCCTGCCACGTGGCACACGGCAAACAAGTTGCACACGTCAAACAAGCCTGTTTGCCGTGTGCCTGCCACGTGGCACACGACAAACAGGCTTGCCGTGTGCCACAGGCAGGCACACGGCAAAGTACCCTGTTTGCCGTGTGCCACAGGCAGGCACACGGCAAACAGGCTGCAAAAAATTTGAATTTTGCCTCTAAATTTTTTTTGCTAACTTCTTTGTCCATGTATTATTCCAAGTTAGTTTTGTGCATGTTTTCCGGTCTGTTTGCTATATTTAATCATTTTATATCATTATTTTCAATTTTGCCGATACGGCAAATTTGAACTGTAAGTGTTTCGAATAATGTATTGTAATGTTTGGAAAAATGTTATTCGGAATCTTAAGACTAATATGATGCCATGTCCATTAGATGGAATTTCAATTTTGAATATATTGTTCGCTTACCGTGTGCCCGCATTTGGGCTCGGTTCGTTTAAAAATTTTATAAAATACAAAAAAGGTCAAAAACTTATAAATTTTGGCGTGATGTCATGTTTTCATACGTAGAGGCTATGGTAAAAAATGTAGAAGGTTTCGAGCAAGTTGACGCATTGCCTCTTTACAAACCGAAACTTCTCGGGAGAAGATCCTAAGAGTTTTGAATGATATGTTGTGATTTGAAGCAACGTGACAATTCAAATTTTGTTTTACCACAAAACTCAATTTTTATAGTCTTCATACACCTTAGACAGGTTCATGCCCAAATTTGGTTATTTTTTGAATCCGTTTGATATTTTTAAATTTTTTTGTTTAGGCAGAAAATTGTTTGACGTGCGCCCTAGGGGCGGCACACGGCAAACAACTCTTTGCCGTGTGCCCAGATCCAGGGCACACGGCAAACAATTTTGAAAATGTTTGCCGTGTGCCCTAGATCTGGGCACACGGAAAAGAGTTGTAGATTTTGAAATTCAAATTCTATAAACGACCTCGGATGAACTTTTGACCAAAACGAAAGTTGTAGATCTTGAAAAGTTATGAAACTTGGTAGTTCACAACTTTTTTATTTGAAGTCATTTAGCGCCTCAAATAAACAATTTACACTCGGAAAAGTGTAATATGAGGGTAATCAAAATGAGATATGGACACAAAGACTCGAGTGGTGCAGTGGTAGAGGAGGCTACGCGCAAAGGGGAGGTCGCGGGTTCGAACCCGGCCGGCCGTGGAGCGCGCGATTTTTCCGCGAAAAATGCACGACTTGCGAAAAATGGGCAATGGCCGATGGGGTTCCTTCCCCCATTAAAATAAAAGTTTTGCTATTTTATTTTACGTTTTTTCGGATCAAAACTTTGCCGTGTGTCTCTCTTTGCCGTGTGCCAGATCGGGCCTTTGCCATGTGCCCGAGATCTGGCACACGGCAAAGAAGGCTTCGCCGTCGTAGGGTTTGCCGTGTGCCAGTTTTGCACACGGCAAAGCATAAAGCACACGACAAAGCCTTTGCCGTGTGCTTTTATGGCTTTGCCGTGTGCCCCTGGCACACGGCAAACACGAGATTTCCCGTAGTGATGGGCGGGAGGGGCTCGACTCCAGCTCGGGCTCGAGTCCATGTCAAACACGGTGTGGGGAGGGGGATGACAAGTGGGGCCCATCTGTCGGCGGCTCGGATGGAGAAGGCGCAAGCGCGGGGAGAAGACGGGATGGCGCTGGACGGCTTCAACGTCGGCACGCGCGGAGCAGGCCACGACTGCGCTGGCGGGCCACACGATGGGCTGTGCGAGCTGAGCAGCGCCAAAAGAGCGAGGGGCGAGGCTGAGCGGGTCAAGGAGTTTAAGGGGCAAAACCAGACTTGCTGAAATAAAACAAAACATCACTCAAACTAAATTTGAATTCAACCATACTTGAACTCAAACAATTCAAAATAAATATGCAACAGCATGAATGCAACAATTCAAACTTGAATTCATTATTTAATTTGGAAAACTTTTTTAGCTCTTAAATAATCCGATAAACTACTAGAAAATCCTTAAAGCCTGAAACGAACTCGAATACAAAACTTGAAATTTGGGGTGTTACATCGGATTTGCAAAACACGTCTCCTATATCCTACATAGAAGACTTGTTTTGCCAATCCGCATCTCCTATAAAGAGGGTCATATGAGACGTGGGTTTGCAAAAATGCGTCTCCAATGATCCCTGCTTATAGAAGACGCAAAATTTTCATGTCTCTGACTATTTGTCATCGAAGAAGTAAATTTAGAGACGAAAAAACACGTCTCCAATGTGAGTTATTCGGCGTCTCTTTTGAAGATTTTACATAGCGTCCTTCAAATTAGCGAGAGGTACACAACACTAAAATTATTGTCCACTCATAACTAGAGGTACACCAGGTGAGAGCTATTTCGTTTCATCGAGCCAAATAGTCAAGAAGGTAGCTGTGGAGTCATCCTCCACAAGAAGTATTGAAGACGGCGACCTCACACCAGCAGAATTGTAAGTACTCTATAAGCTTGGCTCAGGAAGATAGGAGCTCTCTGGGACATCAGGAAAAACTATTACCCAGGTCTAGGTAGATCACTGATAATTCGACATCAAGCCTTGGACAGCACGCACACCCACCTAAGCCATGGAGCACACGCAAACTTGTAATTATTATTATAATGTGATCAATAAAGACACTTTGCTTCTTATCTTTAATTTTTAATATGATGTCCAAACACGCGGATGAACAAGACACCAAACTTGTTCGCATCAAAGTGATGCCACTGAGATGGTGTGACAAAAGGATGACAGTAATCTGTCGCTCACTACTTTCTGCCGTTCACTCCACGCTATATATTTTACTAGGAAGGATTTCGTGCTAACGCCGCACCTGTTATAGATTACATATATATAATCACTTATCGTTACTATAGGTGGTTCTCTATATTATTTAGTTTTGGTGATCAGTTGCAAACATACATAAAAGAACCTCAGGCTACTGAATGTAGTAGGTAATGTGCACAGAAGATAGGCATAAAATAGATATCATGGATAGTGATGGATGACCACAACACAGATGTTCTCGACCATAGAGAGTGTAGTCATGTTGACACAAAGTGCGCACCTATGAGGGCCTTCTTCGGTTGTTGCGCTACAGCATCTGGGAATTGAGAACCGGAGCGACGCGTTGTGACATTAGTGGTCTGCTAGCCGGCGACAACAAAGAGAATGGAGAGGACAACCAGAGAGGAGGAACTACGGTCTAGCGAACGCATCCTCCCAAAGACGATGGAAGTGGGATTCACACGTAAAGTTGATGAGCATGAGGATCGGAGGGTGGTGCCTCCTTCCACGGTAGCGGAACCACCTCTGATCTAAGCAGGGGCTTGTGCAGAGGATGGAGAAGACGAGTTGACACGTGAGGGAGAAATTGGGTGATGAGTAGCTGAGGA
This sequence comes from Urochloa ruziziensis, assembly GCA_015476505.1. Taxonomy (NCBI): domain Eukaryota; kingdom Viridiplantae; phylum Streptophyta; class Magnoliopsida; order Poales; family Poaceae; genus Urochloa; species Urochloa ruziziensis. The sequence goes on from CM027123.1 coordinate 41,624,854, forward strand.
GCGCAATGTTTGTGTCCTGTTCTCAACTTTGTAGGGGGGCGGGGCAATGACGACTCTCTAATGCGCAAGGGGCACCACAATTTCATTTGCCAACAATATAAAATATTAATACGTGACGACGGAGCAGTTGCGTAATAGCGCAACGCTAGAAGTCTGGAACAACGTGGCAAGCGAGGACGCACCGACTCTTAGTAGGCTCGTTTTCTTTCGGCAATATGGACTTACCTATTTCTTCTGAAGACAATGCCGAGATACCAGCACACATGACACTCGCACGCAAAACACATCGTTAAAATTCTAGAAGCACGTGGCAAGTGAGTATACACCGACTCTACATAGGCACACTTTCTTTTAGTGACATACATGTACTTATTTTTAGACAAAATCGAAATAGTGCTCGTAGAGAAAAAAATAAATGCAAAAAAAAATAATGCTACGGTGGCACGGGCGCTGGGATGCCACCAATCCTCCCAGCGTTATAAGTTACGTGACGACCGATCAGTTGCGTAATAGCGCAACGCTACAAGTCTGGAACAACGTGGCAAGCGAGGACACACCGACTCTTGGTGGGCTCGCTTTCTTTCGGCGACATGAATGTATCTATTTCTTCTGAAGACAATGCCGAAATACCAGCACGCGTGGCGCTCGCATGCAAAACACAATGTTAAAAGTCTACAAGCACGTGGCAATTGAGTATACACCAACTCTAGATAGGCACGTTTTGTTTTAGTGACATATATGTACTTATTTTCAGACAAAATCGAAATAGTACCCGTTGAGAAAAAAAAGGAAAAAAACAAAAAAAATGCTACGGTGGCATGCGCTGGGAAGCCACCAATCCTCTCAGCATTATAAGTCTACTTATTATTTACACAAAGCGATCGGAAGGGGAACGAACCGCAGTTTGCGCTGCAAGCATGGACCTCTCACCGTTTCTCGCACTGCTGCCCATTGCCCTTCTCTCCCTCGTGTTCTTCTTCTCCACCGGCAGAAGAGCTACTCTCTCCCATGGAGATGGACGGAGGAGCTTGCCACCGTCGCCGCCGGGCTTCCCTCTCGTCGGCCACCTGCCGCTTCTTGGGTCGCTACCCCACCGGACGCTCCGGGCGATGGCCGGAACGCACGGCCCGGTGATGCTCCTGCGGCTCGGCCGCGTGCCCATCGTGGTGGCCTCCTCGGCGGCCGCGGCGCAGGAGGCCATGAAGGCCCGAGACGTGGCCTTCTCGGGCCGATACCGCGGGCCGATGGTGGAGCGCCTTTTCTACGGGTGCGACATGGCCTTCGCTCCCTACGGCGAGCACTGGCGCCAGGCGCGACGCGTCTGCGTGCTCCACCTTCTTAGCCAGCGCTGCGTGCTCTCCTTCCGGCGCGTTCGCCAGCAGGAGACCGCCGCCCTGCTCGACCGCGTCCGCGGCGCCGCCGGTCTCGGCGACGCCGTGAACCTGAGCCATCTCCTCGTCGTCTACTCCAGCGTCGTCCTTCTGCGGGCCGCGTTCGGCAACGACGACTCCAGCTCTGGGTTCGACGGAGAAGGGAAGATTCTTAGGAAGTTGCTGGTCGAAGCCGAGGAGTTGCTGGGCCTGGGCACGCTCGGCGAGGTCGTGCCGTGGCTGGCGTGGGTGGACTCAGTGAGGGGGGTGGATGCCAAGGCAACACGGACGTTTGATGCGCTGGATGGCTTCCTCGAGCGGGGCATCGCAGACCACCGTACGCGGCGCCGTGGAGGCCGGCGGGAGGGAGACGGCGGCGACGACGACGACAGTCGCCGCAGCTTCGTCAGCGTGCTGCTGGACGTGGAGGAGGAGGAAGAGGCTGGAGGAGTCCGGTTCGACACGGTAGCCGTCAAGGCCATCATCCTAGTACGTGTACTCTCCCTCAGTCCCAAAAGAAAACAGCTTTAAATATTTTATGTTCAACCAAGTCTATAAAAAATACCATCAATATTTGCCTCTAAATAAGTGTACTAGAGAAATGTTTTTCATAATTAATCTTGATACTTATTTTACATTTTTTCCATACACATATTTGGTTAAACTTCAAATCATTTTACGCCTTATACTGTCAGAGACAAAATTAACATGCGACATTCCCATATGCATTTTTCAGAGCAAAATAGTCCAAACAATAAGCCGAAAGCCCCTTCTACTTTTTATGATCACCTCATGTGAGTGTAGATTTTCAGAAACTTTCGTTCGTGGATCTATCTAAAAAACACTCATATTTACCTAATAATAAAGCAAGTAGGGTCTCTGCCTCAATTTTGGTCCGTCCCTGCTAATCATGGGAGTTACTGTCCGACAAAAACGGGCTTGTAATGCCGCGAACCGGTGAAAACCGCACCCAGTCGGACTTCCACAAGAAAACCGTCAGGGCAACCGCGAACCAAGAAAACCGCCCGCCCTGGACACCTATAACCGCTTGAGCTCAAGGTGAACTTGTGTTGAGGTGATACAATAATAGTTTTAGTTGCTTCTGCTATTCCTATTTTATCTCTCTATTTCAATTGAAGTAAAAAAAAAACTCTCACCACTTGAGCTAAAGGTGAACTTGTGTTTAGTTGATACAATAAATATACAATAGTAGGCTTTACGAAACATGCTCCTGAGGCTTTATGGCCTGACTTGAGCCTAGAATTTCAACTTATGGGCGCATGTTAGCTGATTAGGAGCAAAGGATATGGTTTCAACTTATATTTTATGTTTTCAATTTATTGTAGATGTAAAAAATATAGTAATTTGCTTCGACGTTGAATATTGCAATATCATTACAGATTTTAGAGTATTCACCATGATTTAAAATTGCATACAGTTTGTGGCATCTAAATGTAGACTTATTACTATTTCAATTGTCAAAAAAAAATGCATAAATAGTTTATAATATGTCACAGTTTTACAAAGTCACCTTTATCTTTACAATTTGTATAAGATGTTTGCCCGTAGCAACGCACGGGCACTTTTGCTAGTTTAACATAAAATGGCTCCTGATTGACAGGTCTCCCTCATAAAATAATAAATAACATGACTATATATATAGAAAGACAGACTTACGGGAGGGAGCATATATATATATGGATGCGTGCGGGAGCGGGAAAGTCGCAATCGGTTGCTAGAAAATGAAATAGTGGGTTGCCCGACGTGTAGACGGTCAGGGTGCCACGCACACTCATGTAGAATGCGACCTGTCAAGTATTATTTGCGTACTTAATTAGAGCAGGTACACCAATGATTTTATTGCCAAGTTAGTCAGTATTTTTGCTGATGTGGGTGGGAGATAGAAGGAGAGAGATGAGAGCTTTGTCCTAAAGCATGCAATAAGCTGAACATGGAAACCTACTATGCAGTAGTGGGTCTAGATAACACAAGTGGATGTGAGGAGAGATAAAAAATTATTATGACACATGCATAAATATTATAATACCGTAATAAAAGCTTCTTATAAATAAATAAAAAGATAAATTATTGTATAGCTTAATTAGTTTTTGATTATCATGTTTGCTCTGTGAGCGCATTGACTATAGTGACATATAATATATGTGTACGGTGCAGGATATGTTCCTAGCCGGCTCGTCTACGACCGCCTCCATTGTGGAATGGGCGATGGCGGAGCTCATCAACCATCCCGATGAGATGCGCAAGCTCCAAGAGGAGATACGCACCACCATCCATGACGGCAGTGACAACCAAATTACCGAGGACCACCTAGGTAATCTGTGCCGCCTCAAGCCGGTGCTCAAGGAGACGCTCCGTCTGCACATGCCGTCTCCGCTCGTGATGCGGGAGACGGTCGAGGACACCGAGCTGCTCGGCTACCATGTTCCAGCGTGCACCCGCGTCATCATCGACGTCGGGGCCATCGCACGGGACCCCGCCACGTGGGAGCGTGCCGAGGAGTTCTTGCCGGAGCGGTGGTTCGGGGACAATGGCGGTGGGCCCCTGGTGGCGGCGGCGGGGCCGGACTTCACATTCTTGCCGTTCGGTGGCGGGCGGAGAGGGTGCCCTGGTGCTGGGTTTGGCATGGCAAGCGTCGACCTGGTGCTGACGAGCTTGCTGTACCACTTTGACTGGGAGTTACCGGCCGGTGGGGCGTCCATGGTCGACATGGAAGAGGTGGGTGGACTGGCCGTGCGGTTGAAGAAACCTCTGTGCCTGGTCGCCAAGCCATGGTCTCCTTAGTAAGATCCATCGATCATGGTGTCTATCCTGCTCTTATTCATCAGGAAATTAAATAAAGAGCTGAATTATCTGCATGTCCTTCACTGCTATCTTACATCCATGCACAAAACAGCAAAATGTAAAGTTTGGATGCATGACTTACATAATTACATATAAGCATCCATATAATATGTACTTTACTGGCTATATATATATATTATTCTCCTCTATTGGCATCTCTAAATTTCAAGTGCTTAGGGTTGCTTTAGGCGGCGTGTGTGAATGCTGTCGTCAGCCGGTGACCAAGAAGTGGAGTTGGTGACAGAGGTGTGTGCAAAAACCAAGCAATTGGTGTGTTTGGGGTTTTAGGGTGTCAAGTCAAGGTCAGATCAATAGTGTTAAAATTGCAAAAATGCCTACATAAGTCACTTCGAGTTTGACATTGCTCTCTATAAGTCATTTTGTTGCAAATACCACCCCCTAGCTAGTTTTGTTGCGGAAACACCCCCAGTTCATACATGCTTACGTGATTCAACATGTTTTTATACACCGCGAGCCCTCAATTCGTCTTTAATGATATTAATACTTTTAGAACTATATTCTTGATATTTTTTTGCAGATTTCAAAAATAAAATTGTACATTGCACAAATAAATTTGATGTCAAGAGTTTAAACATTGTTGCACTTTATTTCTTTATTTTTATAAAAAATTCAAAAGAACATGTGAATAATTCTAATGCAAGTACTTGGGCAAAACTTAGAGAGAATTCCTTATTTGACACTAAAAGATAGACTAATGCCTTATTTGACCCTCAAAATTTCAAAGTTCCTTATTTGACATCGAGTTCAACTTTTGGTTCCTTATGTGACACTCCGTTCAATTTTCCATCCAACTACCGTTAACTGCGCTGTCAAAAGACCATTTTGCCCCTCCGTAGATGTGGGCCCCACCTCTTTCTCTTTCCTCTCCCCTTCTTTTTCTCCCCACGCTTGCTTTCCTGCCGGCCGGTCCCAGGTGCCATCTCCCCGTGCGCTTGCTGCCAGCTCCGCGTGCGGCTGGCCAGGTAGAAGGCGGGGAGGAACTGCGGCCTGACTCCTACAGCCGTGCCTCACGTTGGAGCTCCACCTTGCCGTCGACGGGACAGGAGGGCCTGAATCAATCGGTTGACTTTTCGGGGATTAGGGCGGAGCAGGGAAAAATAAGATGGGGGAGATGACCGTGAGCAGCAGCGGCAGCTGGATCAAGGTGAGGTGGCATTGGTGGTCGGCACGGCGGCGTGCGGTGAAGGGGGCCCGAGCGGCGGTGCCGGCGGCCGGGCGGCTCTAGGTGCTGGCACTCAGCGTGCGACGGCAAGGCTATGCGGTGTGCGGCGGCCGACGTACGCCTGGCGAGTGGCTACCGGCGTCGTCGGCGCAACAGTGCGGGAGGCAGGGTAGGACGGAGGAAGGGGATGAGAGGAAGGCGGACCGGGCCGCGACGCAGCTGGGCCGAGCGAGCGGGCAGAGAGAGGAGGGGAGAGGAAGGAGAAAGTGGTGGGGCCCACGTCTATGGAGGGGCAAAATGGTCTTTTGACAGCGCAATTAACGGTTGTTGGATGGAAAATCGAACGAAGTGTCACATAAGGACCAAAAATTGAACTCGATGTCAAATAAGAAACTTTGAAATTTTGAGGGTCAAATAAGGCATTAGTCTATCTTCTAGTGTCAAATAAGGAATTCTCTCCAAAACTTGACTCTGCCAGATTGGCCTCCAATTGCTCTACATTGGTGAAAACGAGTTGATTCGGTTAAATATATCGGGAAACCCAGTAGTTGCCGAGTGCCAGAACTTTGCCGAGTGTAATATATCGGGCACTCGGAAAACAGACTCTTTGCCAAGCGCCCAGGCCGCGGCACTCAGCGAAACAAAAACACTCAGCGAAGAGGACCTTTGCCAAGTGTCAAAAGTAGACACTCGGCGAATAACCTGACCGGTCAGCCACGTGTCCAGCGGGGCGCACGGCGCGTTCACGGCGGCAGCACTTCGCCGAGTGTCACTAACAGACACTCGGTGAAGAGGAGCTTTGCCGAGTGTCAAGGTGCGACACTCGGCGAAGCGTGTCACGTGTCAACCACGTGACTAGGCGGGTCGAACGGCGGATTCACGGTGGCAGCCCTTCGCCGAGTGTCGCTAACGTGCACTCGGCAAAAATTTTTTTTAAAAAAATTTGAGTGCATTTCTTTGCCGAGTGTTATCAGGCGACACTCGGCGAACAATTAAAAAAAATCCTCCAAACGACCTGAAACTTTTTCTTCTCTCCATACACAACTCTTAGTACTTAACATTCCAAGTTGCGAATTGTTTTTGGTCTGTTTGCTACTTTTAGGTACTTTATTTAATTTCTAGTTCTTTTTTCAAATAAGTCAATTTTGAACTGCAAGTTACTTAAAAAATGAAATATAGTGACTTGAAAAATACTATTAATGCTACTTACTCCATTGTTAGTCTTTATCCATCAAATACAATGGAATTTTAAATATTTTATTGCCAATACATGAACATTAATGTGTGACCGTGTAGTTTAAAAATTATATAAAATGCAAAAAATGTCTGAACAACATGAAAATTGCCTGGATATCATGTTAACATCCGTGAAGATTTTGGTAAATAGCAGAGCAGGTTTCGAACAATATTTTATGTATGACACTTACGATCCGGAGAATGTCCGAAGAAGATTCATATAGTTGAGAATGATTCGATTACATTTGTAGCTAAATTGAAAGTTGGAACAGAATTTAAATTCATAAAAAAAATTTATAATTTTTTGAAACAGTTTGATATTTTTTATCTATTAATTCCAATTAAAGAAAATTTTAACTATCTAAATTGATTTCTAGGTATGACATAATAAAATAATGAACATTATTGAGTAGACTTGAAAACTTATTTTGAAAGTAAAATGGTATAACATTTTTGAATTTGAAAAAATGAATCGGCATGAAATAAGATCCATCATGGTGTCTATCCTGCTCTTATTCATCAGGACATTAAATAAAAGAGCTGAATTATTTGCATGTCCTTCGCTGCTATCTATATATCAATAGTGTTAAAATTGCAAAAATGCCTCCATAAGTCACTTCGAGTTTGACATTGCTCTCTATAAATCAATTCATCTTTAATGATATATTAGATACTTTTAGAACTATATTCTCGATATGTTTTTGCATATTTCAAAAATAAAATTGTACATTGCACAAATAAATTTGATGTCAAGAGTTTAAACATTGTTGCACTTTATTTCTTTATTTTTATTAAAAAATTTCAAAAGAACATGTGAATAATTCTAATGCAAGTACTTGGGCAAAACTTTACTCTGCCAGATTGGCCTCCAATTGCACTACATTGGCGAAAACAAGTTGATTCGGTTAAATGTGTGTTCAGTGGGGTAGTTTTTACAACAAAATTGAGTAGTTGGGTGGGTATTTGCAACAAATTGACTTATGGGGTGAATGTCAAACTTGAAGTAATTTATAGGGGTGTTTTAGAAAATTAGAAACACGAGAGATGTGAAATCTATATCTATATATAATATGGAAAAAATAATTACTTTTTTTCCTTTTTGGTTCATCATGCTTCTGTCGTCTCTCCATAACTCGCTCCTATCATTCTTTTATATTACTAGCGGCACATGTTTTTTTAAAAATTACTAATTTAGAGATGTAGTCCACATGGACTCTTTAGATTAATCTAGAGCGTTCGATCGTCGTAAAATCTGACGGCGTAGGCTCAAAGGTGAGATGTAGTCAACATGGACTCTTTATATTAATCTAGAGCGTTCGATCGTCATAAAATCCGACGGTGTAGGATATAGATGACGATGGACGATGACGGAAGAAACGAAAATTTTGTCGTCTTTTATAGTATAGATTTGTCATTTTGTATTTCTTTTATTTATGATAGCAGAAGGGCACGTGCCGCAGGCATGTGTTTAAAAAAATACTAATTTAGAGATATAGTATACATGGACTCTTTAGATTAATCTAGATCATTCGATCATCCTAAAATCCGACGGTGTAGGCTCAAAAGTGAGATGTAGTTAACACGGACTCTTTAGATTAATCTAGATCGTTGGATCATCATAAAATCCGACAGTGTAGGATATAGATGACGACAGACGAAATGAAAATTTCGTCGTCCTATATAGTATAGATTATCCTCTATTAATATATATTTGCTTTACGGACGGAGGTATTGCTTGATGTCCAGTTGGCCCGAGGAACATGGGACATCCCAAAGCACAAGCTTGTGGCCTGACACAAGCACGGGCCCTACACCGTTGGCTTTGGGCCCGTGTCGGCCCGACGCGCTCATTGTGCTATGCTGGGCGCCGCCTCCGGCCCATCGTGTCGGCCCAACATAGCACGTGGACTAGCAGCACATCTGGCCTAGCTGGCCCGACGCTGGCGGCATATAAAGTCGGTCGCTCGCCCACTCCCCCCTACCCAAAACCGCCCACATTCGATCCCCCGCTCTGCCTCACCTCAACCGCTCCGTTCTAACTCGCATCGACATCTCCCCTCCTCCCTCACCGACCACCTGATCTACACTGTCGGCCACCTTAGACCCACCCTCGCTAGCCGAATGTACGCCGCCGGCCACCTCGTCCGCACACCTCGCTGGCCGGATCTACGCCGCCTTCGCGTCGACGCGGCGACGCCTCCTCTCCTACACTATCGGCCGCCGGATCTACGCCGTTGACCACCTCTTCCCCACCCTGGCTGGCCGGATCTACGCCGTCGAGGCGTCGACCACCTCCTCCTCACCCTCGCTAACCGGATCAACTCCGCCAGCCACTCGTTCTGAAAACCTAGCTACCTTTGTCTTGGGGTTTGTTTGTGCTCATGTTGTGTCGTGTCGTCTTCAACTCCGAATACATGCCGTCATCCTTAGTACAGACAGACTGATTGGGTGCTAAGATCCAAAGTCGAGAGGGAAACAGCCCAGATCGTACGCTAAGGTCCCTAAGCAATCACTTAGTGGGAAAGGAAGTGATCGAGCGATGACAACCAGGAGGTGGGCTTGGAAGCAGCCATCACACTTCCACTCTAGTGTTTGGGTGGATCCTGTTACCTCCTCTCGAACCATAACGGGCTAGCTTCTCTGCCTCTGGGTACTCCAGTGCTCCAGCGTAGGTAAGTTCTCATCCAGGGCAGGCATCCTTCTTCTCCTCCTCTATCTTCTTCTAACGGTTAACCCTAGAAACCTTTGTCTTGCAGTTTTTTGACATGCGTCGTAGAGGAACCAGAGGCTGGAGGCCGTCATCCTTCTTCTCTGTCGTCTTCTTCGTCTCCGACAGGTAGAACTTGGACATTGAAGACCACTTTGGTGCTCCGGCATTGCAGGTAAGGTGCTCATGTCTCTCTTCTCCTCCTCTATCTTCTCCTTCTTTTCTCCTTCTCCTTATTTGTCTTCTCCTTCTCCTCCTCTACCATTTCTTCTTCTCATTTCTGACTCTAGCTCTGGTGCAGGTCATTGGCCGGTGCTTGCACCGTGCGAGTGCATAGCACACCATTGAGGAACTAGAGGCCGTTAGATGGATCATTTCTACAATGATGAGTATATGAAGATGGGGACTCAAGGAGATGACGAGGATGACTTGAGTGCAGAAGATCTGTTGTTTAGCCAATTTATTGCTATTGGTTCCAGCACTATTATGGTTCCTGCAGTGGCGCCGAAAGATGCCTATTATGGTAATCTAACAAATGTGAAAAGGATCCGTAAGCGCACAGATATACCATTGTAGCACTTCACCCATGAGTATTCCCAAGGGTATCGTATTTCCCAAAGGAAGGCGGTCGGTTAAGAAATACTTCCCTCATGTCCTTCTCGAGAAATACTTCATTAGGAGGATACAATGGCACAAGGAGGTACCATAGGCTTAAAGGTAGGTTCTGTTAAGATATTTATGGATGGATTGGTGTGTACAGAAGAAGGTTGCTCCCCTGTTTGGGAATGGAAGAGATTTGAAGTGTTTATATATATTCTAGATGGATCATCCTCGAATCAGGAAGAGAACTCTGAAGGTTGAATTTCTTCTTCCTTCAGTGTTTGTGGTTCAGGAGAGCGCTCTATGGCTGAATATGAGGACGTGGAAGGTTGAAGGATCAGATTCATCCACTAGAGGATCCTCATAGCTCAACTCACATTCTTCTTGTAGGGTTATTCGAGTTTCATCACCCTCATGCCATGGATACTTATCCACTACTAGAAATCTCGATGCATTCCCATAATCAAGGAATATCTCATCATAAAACTCATAGGGAAAAGTAAACGAGGGATCGACATTAGGATGGAAAGATGGTTCAGAGAGTATGATGGATGTGGGTAGTGAAGGAGAATTGATAGATTTTGTTTCTATGAATGTTGGCTCCTCCTTCATGGGCACATTAGGTACTTCTTTGGGAAGCTCATAATGTATCCTAGTGGAAGAAGTATTTTCTTTAGAATTATGCTCCCTTCACTAGGCGTTAGATGGGCAAAGGATCCTCCAGACGAAGAATCTAGGAAGGTGGATGACTTATCGTTGAGACCTTGGCAAAAGTGTTGTAAGAGCATAGGTTCTAGGATGCCTAGGTCTGGTCCGTATGACAGGGTTATACTAAAATGAGTCCAGGCGGCTCCGAGTGATTCATCATCCTTTTGTTGGAATGTAAGTACTTCCACTCGGAGGCTAACGACCCTTGGAGTGATAAGAAGGTTAGACAAAAAATATCGCGTAATGCTTCTCATTTTCCCTCTATGCTTCGGACATTCAGAGAGTACCATTTCTTGGCCTTTCCCGTCAGTAAACCAGAAAAAGCTTCCACTTCAGTGTTTGCTGAGTCATTCCCCATATATCGAGACATGAGCAAAGTTGCTCAAATATATTCTTGCAAATGGGTATATGGGTTCTCTCCTTCAGTCCCAGTGAAGGATTGCTCTCGAACCATGGCTATAAAGCTAGGGCTGAGCTTATAGCCCGAAACACGAATGGGTATGGATGATGGTGGGGGTCTCCAAGTGTTCGCCCTTTGGAGTCAAAACTTGTAATAAGGTAGGAGTGGATTCCATATGATATGTGGGATGATACACAGACAAATTGGGTTCAGAAATAGAACAACTACTGTTACCCGACAACGGCGTCTGAAATCTTGTTGGTATTTTATATGACTAATAGATAAATCCGCAAGCATAAGGATACTGATGTAGCTTTCACCTGGGAGTATTCCAGAGTATCGATTTTCACGGGGAACGTGAAGTGCGCTATTCCTAAACTAATTTGTCCCGATGGATATGAAATGGGGTGACGACAATAGAGAGATACAAAGGACGTGTGGGTAGAGAGGTTACTCGTATGATAGAGTTGTTCATTTCCCTAACTAACGAGTAATTAGAACTTTGCTTGCCCGATCTACTTCGGGGGGTGAGTTTCAACAACCTCGCAAAGGCATGAGAAGGGGTTTGAAAAGACCACCACTATTCCTATAGAGCCACTAGCCACTCTCACGTGGTGGCATTAACGTAGGCCGCATAGGGCTGTCATTTCCTGCTGGCAACCACCAGACCTGTGGGGCTATGCGTATTCTAACGTAACCTTAGTCTAAGCACCACGCCTGCACTAACAGTTACTACCTCAGTTTCACATGCAAAAGCAAGGCACCCTAAGCACGTAGTACCGGAAGAGGAAACCATAGACGGAAGAAGCAAGAATTGAAACTCAATTAATTAAGGAAAGATCAGAGTTACCATACAAGACTCAAATGAAGTCACTCGAAGAGGAGGGGCCGACAGTTCCAGCTCCTCTACGACACTCTCACCTCACCTCTCTCTCTATTTTCTAAGTATTATACTAGCAATGCTTGGCTTCTTGGATCTTCTTCTATTGTGTCATGTCTTCAAATGCCCCAAACCCCGGTATTTATAGACTCTTAAGAGTGAGGGTGTTCTTGTAGGCGAAGGGGAGCAGTGGCGGTGGAACTTCTGGTTCGGGCAACCTAAGGGGAGGTCAGTTGACCCTAGGATCAGTCGACATAGCCCATCCATGGCTTGGATTGCATCCTAAAGGTGGTTAGATGGTGGTTGCATGACTGGCACGTGTGCTAGTTCGGCTGACCTAGGGGAGGTTCGGCCGACCCTTCGATGCACCGCCTTCGCCCATCCATGGCTTGGATTGGCGAAGGCGGGCGGTTGGATGGCCATTGCATGCTGGAACCGACTTGATCTGTGTAGGTGCTGGTTCGGCCGAACTGGCCCTGGGCCTCAACGCCGTGTGATGCACCACCTTGGGTCGTGGATGGTCTGGATTTCCTCCTGGGTAGGTTGCTCGGTGAGTTTAGGGTCTTTGGTTTACTTGGTGGGCCCTTGGATCCAAGTGATGGTCATTCAGGTCCTTGGATCAAACCGACCTTCAACCAATGCATGAGATCAATCCTTGATTTGCTTCTTCTGAAGTTGAGCTGGATTGGTGTAAGTGCCAGTTCAGCAGAACTAAGTAGGTTCGGCCAAACCCAAGTTGAGGCCAAATTGGATCATTTTCGTATGGTAGATCCTTGTAACCAAATAAACACCAAAGGTAGTGGAATTTGTAAGATTAAAGTCCTATAGCTATGGTTCACTTTCCAACTATATTATATTTACGGTAAAAATTGATATGAAAACTGTGACTTAACGAGGGTCAACAACCACTTAAGCACCCACCAGCACAGTCTGCATTTGTGATGGCAAGCCACTTAAATGCCCGCTAGCACAAAATATTTGCCATAATTTTAAATACTTTTATACAAATTTTAAATAGAACTAAAAGGTCTTACAACATCATTAAAAGTCTTACAACATAATTGAAGGTGTTACAACATAACTAAAAGTCTTACTACATCATTAAAAGTCATACAACATAACTGAAGGTCTTACAACATAACTAAAAGTCTTACAACATCACATCAAAGGTGTACATACTATTGGTCCGGGGGCACACCATAATACCTCATAAGGTAGGTAAAATAATTTATATCCACAACATTTATGCCTAGATATCGCTCCATGTAATCTAGTGCATATATTAAGTACTATCATTTGCCTTATACGGTACATCCAAAGTCTCACCATATATTCTCACCGAACCGGCTTGTGCTGAAGTCAAGTATACATATAATTGAACCCACCATTTACTCGGCTTGAATGTGGCTGTACGAAGGAGTACTGCAGCTGCTGAGTGATATGATACAACACTTCTGTCAGACCATGCTCTGCGTGTGGGAATCCACAATATAGGGCGTCCTATATATGGTATTCATCACAACATAGAGTTACTGACATTTTATAATAAAAATATAATTTTGGGAAAAATCAAAGTTAACTTACAATAGACGGTTCGTAAGCTGGAGAAATCCTTTTAGGCATTTGTCTGACGTCTGGCTCATTATGCTCAAGGGCTTTCAGCTTGAAGGAACTATAGTCAGGGAAAAAATGTCTCATATGCATTTGAACCTCTCTCAGTGCTTTCCTCACGGCATCACGTGCAGCAACAAATCCCTGCTCAAATGGGCTTGATAGGACATGGATAACAATTGTATCATTAGAACTTTTGTCGCGCAAAGCTTCTTCGATTGCAAGAGAAACCACATATCTCCCACGGTATATTGCTCTGTTCTCTCTTACCACCATAGGACAAGAGCCACTGATGTGAGTTATTACATATTTGAACCATTGAATTACATCATTCCCTTGATGTGAGTTATTATATATATATAGAACAAATTATATTATCATGTCTTACCAATTCATAGCAGTCGTTCGGCTTGATAGGAATGATAACACCTTCGGATATCGGCCCGGGACGGTGTGGTGGTGGTGGTGGGGTAAAACTCGGCAACACAACCAAGTGCGGACTCCATGCACCACGTATAGCTCGCCCGCGTTGTCTCGGCATTATATTTTTCTAATAATTAAAAAAATATTATTGGATCAATAAACACTAACAAATCCACAATAATATTGTCATCTAAAGATATGAACTATATTATATACTATATAATAAAATACAAGCATTAACTCTATGGACTAAAGATGAACTACACATGACCAAACTAATAATCAAATGAAAAATAGGAGATAAGCATGTATACTTGTCCGTATATATAGGTGTTGTCCGCGCGTCATGCGCATGCACGGTCTACGCGCAGGCTTGAACGCGCGCGGTGCCGGATCGAAGGAAGCGACCGGCGACACCAACTTTTGAGAGACGAACACTGATGTGAGAAACGGGAGAGACTAAGCATAATGAGCAGCAAGCGAGCGAGCATGGGCAACAATTATTGCCATAACTCACGGGTAGTGTTTTTGTGCTGGCTGGCCACAAAGCTGATCGGCAGCAGAGATGTCATCTGTGCTGGCAGGCGTGTTGGGGAACATGGTTTTGTGAGCAACCCCCCCCCCCCCCCCCCCCCCCCCCCCGGGAAGCCTTTGGTTTGTTATTTCTTAACGGAGCATTTCTCTTTTTCAGTTTTACAGTTCAACAGGTGCTGCTCATGGCGCGCGAAGATCGGAGAGACCAGGTTATCGCGAAGTGGTTCCAGGACTTCGCGAGGAGGCTCCGAGACTTCGCGGTGATAAAGGAGGCGTTGACAAAGGAGAGGAGGATTTATAGGCTTGAAGACCACGAGAGTTTGCGAAGAGGGTGCAAGACTTCGCGAGGAGACAGCGAGGTGTACGCTCTTTGGGAGAGCTCTGGTGTTGAAGAGTAAAAATATACCGAAGTGTAAAGTAGTGACGTGTAAAGTATGTAGCTTGTTAAAGCAAAAGAAAATGTCATTTACGCCCCAGGAATATTCCGGGAATGTAGCAGCTGGAGGGGTAACCCCAAGAAAGTTGTAAAGTAACCGCCCTATAAAAGGAGGGCTGCTGTATTATAAAGGGGATCGGCTTTTGAGGAAAAAAAGGAGTTATGTCTTAGCGAAGTCTCTTGAGTTATCCTTTGGGTGATTTGAGTTCTTCAGCCGTTGGCTAGTCTTCGGGCCAGTAGGTTTTATATCCCAACAAGGCGCTGTGCCGGCGGGCGCCCGCCAGCGTCGTAAGAGGCTGCTGCCAGCACAAACCATTTCTGGCGTAGTCAACCAGAAACTGCGGAATGCTCCGATCCTCCATTCGTTGGGTTCAGTTCAAGGCCAGGAACAAAATGAACACAACATAAAGACACATGTTTGATTAAACCTTAAAGTTTTAATCACTTTACACTCTTTTCTTCCTCATCTCTTCATCATTCTCTCCTTAGCTCCTACGAACTAACCGTTGCACGCTAAGGGGCGCTGCTCAAATGTTGCGTCCAGGTGCAGCGCAGGAGGTTCCCTCGTATGACTGAAGCAACACAAGTGACATTATCCTTCCTTGCTTGGATAAGGAGGTTAGCCTGAATCTGAATGTAGAAAAGTGCAAACCGTCCATTTTCACCTCTTAAAGTGAAGCAAAGATGCCGTCAGAATGGAGGTGGAATTAAGCGAAAATCGCTTAAATGTACAGTCGCCATACACGTGTCTGCGAATACGTTTTCTCTTTGGATTGACCTGTAATTAAGCATGGCACGGCGACCATATGCTCATGTGTACACGCTACACGTCTTTTTCTTCAGTTAGCATTCTAGCCGCCAACAAATTAACTAATCGTGGTTCGATGGCAAGATTAATGCTATATATACCATGTAAGGACCCTTATCAAACCAAATCCATCTATACACTACACACGAACAAGCACAGAATACAGAGACAGATCGTCTCTAGCTTTTCTGAGCTCCGGCCTCCGGCAAATTAATAATCTCGTTCAGCAGGTTTAACCGTTTAAGGGTACAAAAATCAAGTGGCCGATCGTTATGGCTCCAGCTATGATTTTCCCGGTCTTGTTGGTAGTTTGGGTATTGGCCACGGCGACAACTGACGTTGCAAGCACGTCGTCGTCAACTCCGGCACCGACCGGATGGCTGAGGGCGCATGCGACGTTCTACGGCGGCGCAGACGCCTCCGGCACCATGGGTAACTACTTGCTTAATACAGCATTAATTCATATTCCTAAGCATATCGTTGATGTCGACGTGCCTGTGTCGCAGGTGGCGCGTGCGGGTACGGGAACCTCTACTCGCAGGGGTATGGCACGAGGACGGCGGCTCTGAGCACAGCTCTGTTCAACGACGGCGCGTCGTGCGGCCAGTGCTACAAGATCACCTGCGACCGCAAGACGGACCCGAGGTGGTGCATGCCCGGCGCCACGGTGACCGTCACTGCCACCAACTTCTGCCCGCCCAACTATGGGCTCCCCGACAACAATGGCGGCTGGTGCAACCCGCCACGGCCGCACTTTGACATGGCGCAGCCGGCGTGGGAGAAGATCGGTGTCTACCGTGGAGGCATCATCCCTGTCATGTACAAAAGGTGTGCATATTGACTTGTCTTTGCTACTCTCTTATTCTCTTAAGCAAAAACTGTGGAAAGGAAAGAGATCACTTGCAGTAGACGTTAGCAGTAGTTTTTAACGGAAAATTCTGACTTGCAGAGTTCCATGCGTGCGACGAGGTGGAGTAAGGTTCATGATCAACGGGCACGACTACTTCAACCTTGTGCTGGTTACCAATGTCGCAGCCGCTGGCTCGATCAGATCGATGGAAGTCAAGGCCGCCGATTCGACTAATTGGACGCCAATGGCACGCAACTGGGGCGCGAATTGGCACTCTATGGCCTATCTCACTGGAAAGATGCTCTCGTTTAGGATGACCAACACCGATGGGCAAACTCTTGAATTGACAAACGTGGTGCCACAAGGATGGAAGTTTGGCCAGACATTTACAAGCAAATTGCAATTCAACTGAGCACTGGGTGCTGGGACCGTACCTTCTTCCTTGTGATTATTTGTAATGGCTAAAAGTTACTTGTCCTGTGGATTATGCGCTACCAGATGTAGATACAATGAGTGCACTGTTTGTATATATAGATATGGATATCCATTCCCTGTACATGCCAACTTTAATGAGAAAAAAATGCATTTCACTATCTTGAACCATCGACTTTGTTCATTTAACCCCCAACAAAATTCAGCTCGAATTACTGCCTGGCCTATTTCAAATGGCCTGATATACCCTGAATGAGATTTGTCTTTTCTTTCCCTCCATGGACGAGTGGAATTTGAAGCTCAATTATTTGCACAATAGTTGAAAGTTTTTAAATACTTGATTGAAATAATAAACTATATGATGAATCCTCATAATCATATTAGTGATTCATTATATTTTTACTACAATTTGCATAAGTTCTTATTTGGACGAAAACTCTTGCTGTAATCCTAACATTTAAAAGAATTGTGTAAACTATTGAAAAACAATTTAATCATTAGATGAAAATCTCTATCTACCACAAGTTGATGATTTGTCTATTATTTATTATATAAATTCTCAATGGAAAAATCTGTTGCTAATTTATTTTCTATCATGATTTTTTATTCTAACACTTTTTAAATGGAAGTTTAACACTCTAAGGGGTTGTTTATATAGCTCTCATGGTGTGGCCATTCGTTCATATATTACCCTTGCTAAAAAGCATGGCCATGTTACATATATTTTATCCACTAAATTTGGTTCCTTTCTTTTTGATAATGAATATGGAGAGGAGTTAGGCAATATCGTATTCATTGGGTCTAATATTTGCAAGAAGTATCGAGTGAAAAATCAAAGCCTGATAAGGTCATTAGCATAGCCTGAAATATTTTATTGCAACATGTTTTTGTTTCTTTTGTGAGTTCGTTTATGGGGTCATCGTCCCTTTTATCGGAGTAGAACCTTAGGGGGTCATCGTCCCTTTTATCGGAGAGGGGTTTTTTGTTGGTCATTGGTGAGTCCAGAACCCTAGCTGATGAGGGTGCTTATCTCTCTGCTATTTTGTTTGTTGTTGCAAATCTTTGGAAGATCAAGAAGGATCGTGATCTGGTCATCTTAGCGAGCACGTGCTGGTATCCTATAGTCCCCATTCTTTAAATCATTGTGAGCCAATTATCTTTACTTGCTACCATGATAGATCAAATTGTTTTGCCTTTGTCTATCATGAGAAACTGCTTCTATTACCATTTATCAAGATCAATTGGTACTAATTGTATTCTCATGTAATCTTGTATATTGGTCTGCCTCATAGTTAATTACTACAGAAGCTAGTTATTTTGCATGTTATTTGTTAGTGAAAGAGGGGCAAAATTACGACATCGATGGTTTGTGCTTACCATATCAAATTCCACTTCTCCATGAAAATCAAAAGAGCCCTACAAAATAGAAAAAAGCAAACAACTACATCAATATTTCTAGATACAACTAACGATTCAACTCCTATCGATCCACATTTTTTTGTGCCACCTGTGCGCACCCATTTGCATATACTGATTTCTAATGACTTGCAATTAGGGTTCGGTGCTGCCACTTAGTACTTACCTCGTTGTCACTCAATTTATATATAATGAAGTGAAGGTACTAATCAAACCTACATCTGTGGAGGGATCATATGTGGAGGGATCTAAATTATCTAATAGCTAAAATAGAAATATGATTTTTTGTTCATAAGATTTGTTGATTACATAAAACTAATTTTAACCCTTTGAAAGATCAAGATGAGGTGCATTAAATGTCATAATCAATTGTACCATGTGTCATACTTAGCAAAACATTATATATTTTGGTGGATTATGGTGATTTTGAAAACACAACTCTTGGTTAGTTGATGACCATAAACCTAAAATGAATTACTAAGCAAAACTAAATTATGAAAAGTCACTTTATTTGTATTATAGTTCAATACTAAGTTGAGTAATAAGGAATAAATCCTTAACAAAATACCATAATGCTTCATAAATGAGTTAACCAAACTCTTTGCCTTACTAAAACATATTAATTTGCTCAGGTGAGGCTTTCTATTGATGCCTTACAATTTGCGTGACAACTTATATTCCCTATTCTTGCTACTTGAAGTTCCATGTATTGTTGCCACATGTTGACATCCTAACAAGTTTATGTTCTAAAAGTCCGTAATGAACATACTGTATTCTAGGTGAATATTACCAATATCTCAGGTCTAGCAAGACCTGCGACTTTTGAGAGTGATGCATTCCATGAACGTGGATGTGTAGTGGTGGTCATAAGGTAAGTTATAAAATATAAAGTTGTTAGGGATCATATTAGCAGAGTGTAGGTTAGATTAAAAGCAAGTGATCAATACTAGTAATGTTCTTCTTGGTTCTAGCAATCGAACCTGGATTTCACAAATTGAAATTTTAATTGAATGATTCTCGATAATCCACTGAATCTGTATCTGTAATATCCGTCCAATTGTTAAATATGAAATAATAAGCAGTGATGATATAAAAGCACAAAAAAACGGGGTGGTCAGCCTTGGTTAGACCGATAGCAAGGCAAGTGAAGCGCATCTGGCTTCAATGATGACATTGATCGCTGATGAACTGGGCCAGTATGAATCAAGAGCATGTAGAGCAACACACACAAAAATTAAATATCTTCATGTACAATACAAAGAATTAGAGGTTCAAGCCATGCGTATCTTCAAAGAATCAGTACACACACAAGTATTATATTATTATGACCATCTCGCAAATGAATCACACGGGAAATCCCACAAGCTCTCACTTGAACTGTAACTTGCTTGTGAATGTTTGGCCGAATTTCCATCCTTTTGGCACGACGTTTGTGAATTCAAGAGTCTGCCCACCGGTGTCCGTGACTCTAAACGAGAGCATTTGTCCCGTAAGGTATGCAAGACAGTGCCAGTTGGCTCCCCAGTTACCTGCCGTTGGAATCCAGTTATTTGAGTTAGAGGCCTTGACATCGACGGACTTGATGGAGCCGGCAGCTGTGCCATTGGCCACATAAGCACAAGATTGAAGTAGTCATGCCCGTTGATAGTGAATCGATCCACTACGGGAAAACCCGCATTTGCCGTGTGCTCGGCGATTTGCCGTGTGCCAACCCACAGGCACACGACAAAAGTGGACGTTTGCCGTGTGCCAAACCGCGGGCACGCGGCAAAAGCGGGACGCACGGCAAATGAACAAGTTTGCCGTGTGGGCTCATGGTAATACGCAGGCACACGACAAGGTCGGCTTATTTGCCGTGTGCTCGACGCCAGGCACACAGAAAACGTCATTGCCTGTAAACGGCCGGAAAGAAGCCACACGGCAAAATGCCAGCCTTTGCCGTGTGCCCGGCTGCCAGGCGCACGGCACAGCCTTTTGCCGTGCGTCATAAGACTGACACACGACAAAGTATGAAAGAAAATATTACAATCTGACACCCCAACGTTTTCTTCTAACTTTATAATTGACACTGAATTCCATGTTAACTTTTGGTATGTCTATTGGTCATTTTGGTATTTTTATTCATTTTCTTTCTATTGATTGATTTTTTGCCGATATGTTTTCAATAATGTAATATACAGAATCAAAAAATGATATGCACATTATTGAATCCAATTTGAAGCCATATCCCTAAAATGGAAGCCAATTTCGAACATGTTGCTCTCGAACCATGTGTATTCACGTGTGGCCGAATAGTTTTAAAATTCTACAAAAAGCAAATAAGTTCCAGACATCATAAATTTTGGTATGACATCATCATTTTGTATGTGGGGGCTGTGGTAAAAACTTGAGAATGTTTCGCACAAGTTGTCATGTATGCTGCTTACAAATCGAAGGATCTTCAGAGAAGTACCGTAGAGTTAAGAAAGAGTCGTTTTGATTTCAAAGCAAAGTGACAGTCGAATCGCGGTTTCACTTCCAAACTTTTTTGTGTATGCAACACACAACTTAGATTGCTTCATACCAAATTTTGGTTATTTTTTGGATATATTTGATAATTTCCAATTTTTTATTCAAATAATATCGCGTGTATCTATTGGAATTGAGGTATAAATACATGAAATGTTGGGTCTGTTTTGATATAATCGTGAAACATGAATTGTTGGCTGACTTTGTCAACGTATATGATTAAAATTAAGTTGAACATGCACGTTACGGAAATAATTTATATGATTCAAATGAAAATTTAACATGAAACACATGAAATACTAAATTTTTCGCTTAGATTGCTCCTACATGAATTGTAGAGTCACTTGAGTGAAGAATTGAATGTATTTGAGTGGTCAATAGTAAGATTTAGTTGAGCAGTTTGAATTGTTTTGGATAATACGAAATTATGCGTTTGTCGTGTGCCTTGGATTTGTGCACACGACAAACCTAGAGGATTTGCCGTGTGCCTTGGATCTGGGCACATGGCAAACCTTACTCTTTTGCTGTGTGCCCCGATCAAAGGCACACGGCAAACGCATCCTATCCTTATCCACTCGACCACAGCACACACCCCACCCTCGCGCACACACACAACACAAAGCACACTACAAAACAACACCCCCTTTTGCAACGCATATATGCGTTGCTAAAAGTCCATATATGCGTTGGAGGGGTCTATACCAACGCATATATAAGCGTTGCCTAAAGTGGCGTTGCTAGGGTCTGTTACAACGGTTATATATGCGTTGGTAACTCATGCAAATAACCGTTGCAACCTTGCAACGGATATAGATGGTTGTCGCAACGCTTATATATGTTAGTACAAAGCATGATAGAATGACTTCTATAATTAGTTGCTACGCATATATTTTGATTGTTGCAACGCTTATATGCGTTATAAGAGATTATTCATGTAATTAACAATATTGCATTTTTTTTTGAATTTGAGCAAAATGAAGAGAGAAAGGACATTTGAAATGTAGCAGGAAAATTCAAGTTCATTCCACGCTTGAAAAAAAGATAATTCAGTCATACATTAAGAGACTTTTTTGAATTACAATGAGTACCCTCCAAATAATTCATGACAAGTTTTGTTCAGAACAAAAGTTCCTATGGAAACAGAATGAAAAAAACACAGGACTCCTCTTAAAATGACACCAGCCCACCGTTCTCCAAGTTGATGGCCAACAGAAGTATTCATGCATTTATTTCTTTCACCTACAGATGAAAATTGGTTTACTTTCATGAAACACTCATTCAAAAGGAAATCATCTGGAGATAAGAGAAAAATGTCATACAAAAGTTGAAGGCCAGGCGATATTAGCTCCATGAACCTGTCCGATGACACTGTAGCGCTTGTATGGCCGTATCAGTGGTTCATCATGTATAATTGGAATATCGACATGTACCTTCCAAAACTCTTTGCCTAACGGAACACCATCAACTTTCTCAGTTGGATCACAACTTACTATTGTAGCAATAGCTACATCCTTGTTTGGATTTTTCCAGCTTGTTAAGAATACAGTAGTGCCAGCCTAATGCAAATATGAGTGTGTGAACAAATTCATACATAATAGAAACATGCAGCTTGGAAACAATGACATACCCATACCTTCATTGAATTGGCAGATGGAAAATTAGTTGAACCACGTGCATGCCGATTTTTCTATAAAAGTATATTGTACGGGGTATTAGTATGTAGTCAGATAAATTGTCAGGGAAAATGAAATAAAATGCATTTTAAAAATAAGTGTCTTATACGCTAGCAAGTTTGGCGGCATTAGGTCCTGATGATGTCTTCTTGTTCTGGAGCAAATTAAATAAGAATTCAAAATAAGTTACTTAATAATTTGAAAATATGCATGGAGCACAAATATCACTACAAGAATCTGTACCTGGTAATGAGAATATTCATGATTTGAGAAACTGGAAGATGTTTCCTGGTCCATACCCTGTTGTGCATTTTAGTTTACTTAGGACACTTTGCACTAAAATTCGACAGGATTCATAGAACAGATACATGACATTGATTACCTTGGTAGCTTTAGTATACTTGCGTGTGTCAAATCCAATATCATTATGGTTACATTTGGCTTTGGACTGTCACAAAGCACAATCACCAGTCAATCCAAGAAAAGTTTACTTTGATAGAAATGATGTATTTATGGATGTTCGGATAAAACTAACCTTCTGTGCAGTAGAACCTCTATTAGATCGAGTTGTTCAAAATTTACCAATTCCTCCCTGTTTCAAGCAAAACTCTTTGGTCCAGCTGTATGGGTTGACTTCTTATTTGCACAGTTCATCCTGTTTGTTTCACTCACATCCTATCACAGAATGATTAATTAAATAAAATATTTAAGCTGCAGAAAGTTTAGAAAATCAAATTTGTGTGACAGATAATTAAATGATAAATCCAACAATATCATTGTACCTGGGCTTTCTGGGTCATCCAATGATCAACCAGAGCAATCCACTGATCAGGAATTACATCTTTTGGAGCATTGCTGTAGTTAACTTCCTTGTTCTTATTCACATCAAAATAAATTGATTTCAGATTTGACTTGTGTTGCCTCCATCTCTCTCCAATGGTTTTCAGTATCCATTTTTCCATGCGATAAGGATAAAGGAATCTCATCTACATATGAATAACAAAAGGCATACAACAGAAATGAAAGGTGGGTATTTAAAGTTACTAAACAAGATTATATGATTTCCAGTGGAATTTACATACCTTTACTTGCTTCAGTATATCCTTCTTATTTATTTGTTCATTGGTGTTTTTTTCTTTCTTTCCTATTAGAAGTCTCCAGTCCTTGTAGCTCAGGCTACACAAACACCCATTCCTAGCCAACATGCCAAGAAAATTTCCAAGAATTCCTGCCTCTACTCCAATTGGCTGATTGAATTCATTACACTCCACAACAATTCTAGTACCTCTTGGAAGGTTCCAAATATCTTTGAGTTTAGTCTTCCCACGTTTTACTTTGTTTCCAGTTTCATCTATTTAGCGTTACATTGCAAAAAGGAAATATTCAGTGATGCAAAAAACTTCTAGAGAATAATGTTTGAACATATAATATCTTACTAATTACCATGAACATTAATGTCAAGGTCACTGTCATTATCTATCTGGTCTCCTCCTGCACTAGGCTGATCTTCAGGTGCTTGAAAATTTTCTCCATGTCTCTGTTGCCCAAGATGCTCCTCTGACATATATTCATCAATGCTTTCAACTGTGCGTTTTTTTTACTCCTTGCCATGTCTGCAGCAAAGATCTTCAATGAAAGTGAAGTTTGTCAGGTCAATTGATTATCTGTCTATAAAGTATAGCATTTGTGTAAGCTTGTTGATCAACTCATTTGTTGCATACTGGACATTTTTATAGCTCATAAATCAACAGAGAGATGATAAATAAAACATTTTAACAATTCATCTGACATGCTTGAATCATTGCTACAAAGTTTTCAGTAACTCACCATTGATATAGATTGTTAGTACTCAGTATAATCATATTAAATATAAACTGCAGCTTAGCCAATGGCAGCATATCAATATATTTCTCTACTAATTAGTTTCTAGACAGAGAAGTAAACGAATTCCTCCTATTATTCACAACTATAGGGACCTAATTTCAGCAGAGACAGTAACCAACTTAGAATAAGAACAGATTGGAGCCAAAAATTTCGTCCTAGCTCTCCCTCCCTATGAAGACAAATAGGGCACAATTGAATGTGACTGGGAGTTCAAACAATCAAACGCATTGGGAGATGATAGGAAAACAGAACCAAATGGCACCTTATTAAACAACCATCTGATCAATGAAACAACGCCCCAGAAGACAAATCGATTGCAGCGGGTAAAAAAAAAAGACAGATTAACACGATAAGTAAGCAGGGAACTAGAAGGGAGGG
The DNA here is from genome assembly GCA_015476505.1 of Urochloa ruziziensis. Lineage (NCBI taxonomy): Eukaryota > Viridiplantae > Streptophyta > Magnoliopsida > Poales > Poaceae > Urochloa > Urochloa ruziziensis. The sequence continues at coordinate 41,649,753 of CM027123.1, forward strand.
GGCAAGAAAAAATCACATCAGCGCAGACCTTAGTGATGCGAGGAAGATGCAGGAGATCCGGCTGTGGCGCCGCCCGCCGCAGGGGAGAGGTCCTGCTGCGACGCCGCCCACCACAGGGGAGAAGTCCTGCTGCGACGCCACCCACCGCAGGGGAGAGGTCCTCTGTTGTGCCACCCACCACAGGGGAGACTAGAGATGTGGAGGTTTTCGATGGCGCAGAAGAAACCCACGACCTTTGTTGGCGGGTAATGGGGGAGCTGATGAGATTAATCTAAGTGGCAGTTAGTGGATCGGTGGAAATTCTTGTAACATAACCTCTTTCTACATGCTCCTGCCTACTCTATGAACGGTGGGGTCAGTGTACGAAGCCAAATACTAACGGGGATTGGAATTTGCGATGGCCAAAAAATGGAGGGAGATCAGACTGCAGAGAAAAAAATTGCGGGAAACCAAAAGAAATGGAGGGAAAGAAGGGCGGGAGCTAAAAGGCATATAGTAAGAATAAGAATAAACTACAATAAGAATCTGGTGTTAGCATGGCCAACGTTAATTAATTACCGAGACTTTGTGTATGTGATGTACTCAATCAATTTTGTTCATGATTTTCATGTTTCAAAGCAATATGACGGGTTTTCCTTGTATATCTTGATTAAGTACATAGAATCCTACTTTTCATTGAACACAAATGTCCAGTGAGAGATTAATGACATGGACCGTATGTATAAAATTTAATAATCCCACTAAAGTATAAAGCTACGTTGGTTCAATTTTTTAAATTTGAACAACAATATCTCTAAAGATATAGAGCCTATTTGGGAGGGCTTCAAAACTGGCTCCGACTCTGGCTTCAGCTGAAGCCGTCCGAAACGAGTCCTGGGCGAACGGCTTCACTCATGAAGCCCCCCCCCCTCCCCCCAAGCCGCAGAAGGGCTTTGCCTGGACGACCGAAGCCATAATTTGTGGCTTTGCTGGGTTCGCATGATGTCATCACGACAAATGACGCTCGTGTCCATGGGGCAGCGCGCGAGGTGGCGGGAAGAAGGGAAGGAGGCGTCGGCCAGTTCGTCACCTCCGGCACCTTCAACGTGACGGCCACGACTGGGCCATCATGCTCCGAAGCAGCACATCGTCGGCGTTGACTACCACCTGCCCCTCTTCCATGCCGGCGCGTGCCTCCAGCTCCGCAACGACGCCGCGGTGCCGACGCCGGAGGTGACAGCCAAGTTCACCCTGGCCCTGGTGCGCAAGGACGGCCGCGTTTTGCTGAGCCCGGCGGGGGGAAAGAGGTGGGGAAGGAGCGGCGACGGGAGAAGAGGCGGGGTAGGAGCGACGGCAGGAGCAGGAGGTGGGGAGGAGCAGCAGCGGGAGAGGACGGCCGCGGGTGGATAAGGATGGGGAGAAGAAGATGGAAAGGAGAGAAGATAAGGAATGGGAAAATAAGAAGGGCACAACAAAGGTTTAAAATTTGATAATTTTTTTGATAAAACAGAAAAGAAAAAGGGCGCAACAAGGGTTTAAAATTTGATTAAAAAAGAAAAAAGGGCACAGCGAGGGTTCGACCCAGAGGCATCATGTCAAGAGGACAGCACCGCTTACCACTGCACCAATTGAATTGCTCGTTCAAGCCTGAATATATATATATTTTTTTATTTTCATCCAAATAAACCTATAATTCAATGATTCTTCAGGACCTGACTTGCGCGTTCATGTCTGAAGCATATGCAAGTCTCATATTGCCTGTTGATTCACATCCAAATAAACCTATAATTCTTTAACCCATTATTATATATATTCTAAAGCAAACATGGTAGTTCATTAGTACATTGCTTCTTTGCACTTCAGCCACTATCATCCTTCACAGAGACACAGACCCAACAACACATACTTGATGGTGCATGTGACGGTCACCGCGAGCTAGCTGGCACTACAACGAGCACCTGATGTGCGTGAACTGGTCAGGGGACGAGCAGGGAAGGAAAGACGGAGGGCGGAACGGCGGCGGTGTCGCTTATCAGGACAGGAGACCTAGGGAGCTCGTGAAGAATTTATATGATTCTACATGCATCCTTTTCTTAATCGAATAAGTAAATATTAAGGCTCAAGTAAACTGAAAGGGTCTCCTGTTCTAATGTTTCAAGCGGGGCAATAAGATAATTGAGGTCCCAGGTTCGAATCATAACTAAGTAATCTTTTTGTTTCAATTTCTAAAAACCAGAGAGACTGCACGACCTTTTTCTTGACCACCACTTCCTGACGGTTAATCGGAGAAACTGGTACCAAATGTAACGGATGATGCTTCCAACGCATGCAAAATGTTGTCAACCTAGGTACACCATACGGATGATCCTTGCAACGCTTGTCAAATGTTGCTATCACTGTTCTTGCAACGGTTAAAATTATGTGTTGCCATGTATCCGTTGTTAAACAGGGGTTCGTCTAGTAGTGACCACACCCTACGGCCCTTGGCCGCCGGCGCGTCCGAAGGGGGAGAAGAAGGAGGAGCGGCAGGACACGGAGAAAGCCGCATCCGAAGGAGAAGGATGAGGAGTACCCATTGTTGCAGCCGCATCGGGCTCCGATCCACCCCTTGTGAGTGCTCTTTCGACCTCCTCTCGATTTCTGTAATTTAGTATAGAATTAGTGATGAATTACTGATGTATTGAAATGTATGTTAACAATTTTTGGATATAGAATTATAGATACATAAAGAAATTTTGGATCTTAGTTATCAATTTTACAAATAGAAATATATGCATAGAATTTTAGATATAGAATTTTAGATACAAAATTTTAGATATACAATTTTATCTTGTCATGGCTCTCAATTTGACTTGTCATACTTATCAATTTGACATCGTGCCATGCGGCACCACATGTCATGTTTCCGGCCATCGAGGTGCGAGAATAAATTTTTTGTGTGGCTCCGAAATTTTTAATTGACACTCTTATGCTCATTTTTTCAGGAGTTAATTGACACTCTTAAGCACCGACGGGTTCCCGCTGCCTTCCTCCACCTCGGGTTCATAGCTGCAGCCGCCAACGTCTTCAAACCAGCAAGGTGTGACAAATTTCATTGTCTCAAATGACGACCTTTGTGATTTTATTCTTTTTACACATCAATCATATAGATTTTATTATAATAACACATCAATCTTATTTTGCAGGCGAAGAGGCCCTCGGAGCTGAATCGGAGCAACAACCGATGGCTAAATTCCACCGTAAAAACCTCGTGATCTTTGATGAGACTGAGGTCAACTACAATGATGCACCTTCTACTGGCCTCGTAGTGCTGGTGAGGCCTAGATCTCCACATGTCCTCATGGATATCACTCACGGGCAGATAATGGAGGCATTACAGCAGCAGGCAGAGGTGAATGTACCCATACGTAGGTCTCGAGGTACCTTTGTGATTATGTGGTGGCAGCCAGCAATTATGTGGATATCAGTAAGATCTCGAGAAATGAAATCCTTGATGTTGGACAACATCAGCTTGCAATCTTACCACTGACGCCCGGGTATGGTTCCAGCGAAGTACAAATTGTTGCCACATTTTCCAGCTACAAGTTAGAGCAAGCAACCCAAGAAGCAGTGCCTCCTTACCAACCCCCAGAACCACTGAAGCTTGTCGTAACTAGAGTGCCACCAGTCTTTTGGGGCCGGCCTGAGCTAATACCTAGAATCTTCAGGAACATATGTGAAGTTTGCCAAGTCTGTGTTAACATGCACGATCTCGCATTCTCCATGTTAACACACCCCATCACACATACCTAATAAACATGAAAATGTAGGCATCCACAGAGCAGGGCCATCAAACAATTTTTCCATAACGAACATATGGCCAATTTGGATTGATGTACTTCCACCTACGACGAGTGAAATAGAGGCACTGCTGCCCAACGGTAACTGCATTTAGAACAGAACTTTGCTTTGATAATGTTACATTGTTCACTCTAACCATTGTCACTCTTACTATAGAACGTCCCAACCAACAAATGCACTACATATTATTTGAGCAAGAAGAGGGCGACGATGGTGCGGGGTGTTCCAGAGGAGGAGGTGCACTTTGAGCAGGTCATCAACGACGTATGCTACAACCAGTCTATACATCGCCCCCCTAAATACAAACTTGATCACCTAGACAGTCTAAAAACTGCATGCACTACCTCATGTGGATCCTCATGCATCAGGTTACTTAGTTGAGGAACCGGAAGAACCCGTCGATTCATCCACGACTTCGGAAGCACCCGTCGATTCTTCAAATGATAGTTCGATGCGGACATCGTCAGAGGGTGGCACCGAAGTACTAGAGACACCATATGAGGAGATAACATCACGTCTCTGCATTGAAGGGTACAATTAGTTGAACCTCAATCCTTATGTATACAACTATCGAATTAATTAAAACAATATTTCAGCTATCTCTTTGCTAACACATCTCCTTAACAGCTAAATCCATGGACGAGGAGACACTAGAAGGGGCACGTACTCACAAAAGTACACCGGAGACGCGGCAAGCTTGGTTGTGAACTTCTGTTGTGAACTTGTGTTGTGAACTTGAGATTTGAACTTGTGCATGTTGTGAACTTGAGATGTGAACTTGTGCATGCTGTGAACTTGTGATGTATTTGAACTTATGTACCCTTTTAATTCTATGGATTTGAACTTATTGTATTTGTTAATTGTTAAGCAATGTCTTTGAACTTATGTACCCTAAGTCGTGTTTTGATGATTAATGACAATTATCTTCGACTAACAATTTCATTGAGATTAGTTCGGATGATAAGTTGAGCTTCAAAGGTCAATTGAGTAATGATTATGTATATTGAACCTAAAGGAAGCTAAAGGAAAAGGTAAAAGATAGGGTTTTTGTTTACCGGTCATGAGATGTTTAGAGAAGTATTTTTGACCGGATTGATAGTCTAGATAGCCGAACTATCTAGAGCGGTCAATTTCATTTGCATGACGACTCACTAGTGCAGTTGCATTGCATGCATGAGAGCTAACTTTGGTTGAGAAAAGTAGAATGAAAGATAGAGAGAAATAGAAAGGAAAATTTCCTGATTCGTGTAAGGCGGACGGTCCGCCAAAAGAGGGCGGACGGTCCGCCGGCGGCGGACGGTCGGCGGGTGGCTGGGCGAACGGTGCGCCTTTCCTTTTTTGTGAGGCGGACGGTTCGGCAGACTGTTTATGCAGAGATGGTTTTGAGGGGTTCCAGGCAACATTTATTAGGCGTACGGTCCACATTGGAGAAGTTGTGTCCGTGCAGTGAAAAATGTATTTCTGCGTCCTTTGAGATACAACGGCGGACCGTCTGCCCATTCATGGCCGACCGTCCGCGCCGCAGTGGTCCGTTTAGATGCAAACGCCACCCCTCTTCCCCTCACTTTCAACCGCCGCCCCCACCTCTTCCTCGACTCGCACGGCGCCGCCGTCTCTTCCTCTCACTTTCAACCGCCGCCCCCATCTCTTCCTCGACTCGCACGGCGCCTTCCTCTCTTCCTCTCACTTTCAACCCTCCCCCCTCTCTCCTTCTCACGTGCTCCTCCAAAGAATACGAGGACCATCTCAAAGGGAGGATTTGGCGCATCCCCAGACCGATCAGAGCTCATCCCCGGACACTCCGCGCACTCCTCTGTCATGTCCTCTCGGTACTTCATTGATTTATTAACTTTTCTCTTGGATTTCTCTCATGAACTAGGTTAGGGTTTGATTTGAGGATTTGGATCTCGTCCATGGATTCTTACAAATGGTTATGGAAATGAATTGGTATAGTCATAAGGAATATATGCTAGTGATTAGGCGAAGTTTTATTGGTTGAATGAAGAGATCGAAAATTCATGGTAAGTGCCTCAAAACATAGACGAATTAATGATTAAATGTCTAAAATCTTTTTTCTTAAGACAGAGGCAGAACATCTTAGTTCAATTAAAACTGAAGTAACTTGAGAGAAAATTAGAAAGAAAAATAAAAAAAGGGGAGTCAAGATAGTTGTTCAGATTTTCATGGGAAGTACTAGGGAATGAATAGGATGAAAATATTGCACTTAAATTTCAAGAATATGTACATAGTAAATTTGTACATATTTCACATTAATATACACTAACCTCAAAGTGTAAATTGATGCTGATTTAAGAGCAATTTCAGACAAATCCGAGAGCAAAGCTGATAAAATTTAGAAACAATGTTGATGTAAATTCTAGATCAAATAGATATGCACGTATCGGTGAGAGAAGATTCTAGTACACACCTTTAAACTTTTGACTTAACTAGAAAAGCATTTCAACAACCCAACCTAGTGAAAACCAATTTAGAAAAGTCGACAACCACACTTACCCAAAGTATATTTTGTGGTGCCTTGTAGAATAACTAAATAGTGGTTTGTATTCTTAAAAAAAGGATAGACACTATTTGTTGATGTTGTTGTTACGGCTAGATTAAGCCATACATCACTTTTACTGTCTTCAATTCAATTATTGAGAACAATTTAAGTTCTAAATTGTATGACCAAAATGTGAAAATAATTTATACACATGTATTCTTGTTTGGTTCTACTTTATGTTCTAAATTATATGACTAAAAAGAGCGGTTTGTATTTTTCTTTGGTTTTCTCACAACTATATATACACATGTAAATGCTAACACATATGATTTGTTCTTAACAGAGGTGGCCGTTACAAGACCAAGGCTCACAAACCATCAAAGGCTAGTTCGTCAAAAAGGCGAACGGTTGATGAGTCTGATGATGTGTATGTTGCAAGTGAATGTGAGCATATACAAACTGATAGTGAGGTTGAGGTTGAGATAGAAGAAAGTGAAGATGAATTGATTGATTTGAGTGTTCAACATGGAGGGAGGCAATGGAACCCCACCAACTATGCAAACACTAGAGCTCCATATCAATATGACTTGGTCCGTGACACTGCAAACCTGTTCTTTCATACTCGAGTGCAGGAGGATGCTTTTTATGGTCATATGCTGAAGAAAAAGGTCTTCAAGCACCAGTGGATTGATTTCTATTATATGGCTGATTAACAATTGATGAGTGGTTTGGTGCCAAAGCTTCAGAATGTGGGTCTGAGGAACTTTTTTTTAGTACAAAAGTTATTGGAATGATATGATCATCCGACAATTCTATGCTACTGTTGAGGTGCACATGGAACAGAAAAGGCTTGAGTGGATGACAGGCAAAAGGAAATATGATGCCATTTTTGCTGAGTTTGTTTTTGCTGCAAACGAGCTCAACGTATACAAATAGTAGATGAGTTATATTTGGATTTGTATAATATTACTCGGTTTTATGAGACAAATAGAACTGGGATTGATAGAGTATACAAGACCACCACAGGGTTGGGGCATCATCCGGTTGTCCTAAATAAGATTGCCCGAGTCACTGTTCTTCCTAAGAGTGGATATAAGGAAAAATTCATTGGATGGGCACCTAACTTTGTGTAGCATGTCATGGATGATGAAAAGATGGATGTGGTCAATCTTATCATGTGGCAAATCAAAGACAAAAAGATTAACTTTGAGATCAATCTATATTTTGCTCCATATATCATGTCTCTCATTCTCTCCAAGACAAAGTTCAAGGGCCCTTGTGATGTGTTGCATGATCCTTATAGACCGTTCAAGAATGACAGAACCTTTCTTGAGAGAGAGTTGACACCTTATCTGCCAGGTGATGCCAATGAAGCAATGGGAAATGCAGAACAAGATGCACCAATGGGAAATGCACAACGAGATACACCTGAGGGTGCCGGGGGTGCACAAGCTATGCCACCTCCTCCACCACCACCACAACAGTCATAGTGGGTACCACCTGAAGGATACTTTAATCCTTACTTTGCCTCTATGCAGCAGTCCATCCACACTCAATTTCAGCAGATACAGATGGGATTTGACTCTCACTTTGAGGCATATGGACAGCGGATGAACACAAACCTACAGAACATGCAACAAGGTTTTTAGCAGCAGCTCGAAACCCGCTTTCATGCTTTTGAGCATAACTTTCACAAACATGTATGTTCCCATGATGGATAGGCTGCAGAATGTGAGCAATAGTATTAATGCGGACATCTCTGCATTGAATGAGCGCTTCGATGGCCTGACCACATTTGATGACCATGAGCCCTTAGCAGACAAACAGAAGCAGCTTCAGGATGATTTTGATGCTTTCTGAGGTCACTTCTACTCCTACTTCCCAGCTCCTGTGCCACCACACGAGTTCCTACCACACCCACCATATTTACCTCCTCCGCCGCCTCAAGATGACAAGCGGGGAGAAGAAGCTCAGAGTGCCCTGAATGAAGAATCTTGAAGTCAATGGGATCTTTGGATCATGGAGATCATGGAGTCTTGCATTAGCATTTTAAATTTTTTTTGCATTGCATGAACTATGAGTGTGGCTTGTAATATTTGAAGTACTCTACATTTGTGTGTAGAACTTGACCTTGTGCTTGAACTACTGTGTTGGTTATGTTTTTAATATTCAAGTACTTATGGCTTTTGGAGGCTAATTCTAAATTGTTGACATTCTTTATATGCTTCAATATATATCTTGTGTAGCCTCAGTTACCATTTTTGTAGGGAAAACTCCGTCAAAATTTTCTATCTACAGATATGTGGAAAATCAAATTGAAATTATATGCACATATGTAGGGGGAGTTTTTCTCTACACAATGAATTTTGCGGTCATCTATCCAATGTTAAAACTTTGATTTCATTTGAATGACGACTCTCTGGTGCCACTTTGCTCAAATAGTTGCATTGCACGCATGAGAGCTAACTTTGGTTGAGAAAAGAGGAATGAAAAATAGAGAGAAATAGAAAGAAACATGTCCTGATTCGTGTAAGGCGGACGGTCTACCGGAAGTGGCCGGACGGTCGGCCGGTGGTTTGGTGGACGGTGCGCCTGTCTTTTTTTTGTGTGGCGGACAGTCCGCCAAAAGTGGGTGGACGGTCGACCGGTGGCGGACGGTCGGCGGGTGGTTTGGCGGACGGTGCGCCTGTCTTTTTTGTGAGGTGGACGGTTCAACGGACCGTTTATGCAGAGACGGTGTTGAGTGGTTCCCGACAACTTTTATTAGGTGGACTGTCCGCCTCTATGAAGTTGGGTCCTTATAGGGGAATATGTTTCTGTGATAGGAAAATTTTAAAAAATAATATGCAGAGGCGGACGGTCAGGCCTTATTAAGCAAACGGTCCGCCTGTCTTCGCTTCGTTGTGCGCCGTGGATCTGAGCACACGGCAAAGCTACCTTTGCCGTGTGCCCCGATCCACGACACATGGCCAAGTGTGCTCCACTATAACAAGACACCACTCACCCAGCACTCAGACAGACACCTCACACAGCACTCACCCAAATCCACTCCCACTCACAACCCTGCCACCTCCCGCCTCCTCCCCGCCGCGCCTCCTCCCGTCCGCCTCCTCCCCATCGGCCGCCGCGCCGGCCGTCCGCCTCGCCGTGCCAGCGCGCCTCGTCCAGCTGCCCCGCCCTACCGCTGCCCCGGCCCGTGACCCTCGCTGCCCCGGCCGCGCCTCCTCCAGCCGACGGTCCGGCTATGCACCGCCCCACCGGCGGCCTCCCCCTGGCCCCTTCCAGCCGCTTGCGCCAACCGGGGTAGGGCCTCCTACCGGCCCTCCCCCTACCGTCTGCTCTCGGCCGAAGGTAAAGTAGAGTAGCTATCTAATTTAATTAGTTTAGTTTAGTTTGAATTAGGTAGAGTAGCTCATTGATTTATATACTTAATTTAGGTAGGTTCGCTCATTTAGGTAGAGTACCTTATAGTTTAATTAGTTTAATTTAAGTAGAGTAGCTCATTAGTTTATATAGTTAATTTAGATATGCTATTTAGGATGGAAGACTGTAGTTGGATGCAGACAGACTGGAAACAAGGGGGTGATGTGACCTCAGATTGGGTATGGAGGACCGAGGATTTCCTAGATCAAGCATTTGCAAAGGTTAAAGGAAGCAACAAGACCACTTGGTGTCCTTGTGGTCAATGTGCGAACACGCATCGACAAACAAAGGAATACATGCCAAGACATCTCTGGCGTCATGGATTTACGAGAGACCGAACCCAGTGGACCTACCATGCTGAAGGCAATCATAGGAGAGACGAGGTCATGAGACAACGCATTGAGGAACTTGATTCTGATACCGGGGTAGGAGACATGTTAGATGACTTTGAAGAAGCACAGTTTGATGATGGATGTAGGGAGGATGAACTAGAGCCAACCGTGAAGGCGTATTACAACATATTAGCTGCAGCTAGTCAACCCCTTCACGAGCATACCGAGGTTTCTCAATTAGATGCTATTGGGTGCTTAATGGCCGTGAAGTCCCAGTTTGCACTGAGTCGAGATGCCTTCGATGTTATGTTGACAATATTTGGCAGTCTGCTTCCAGAAGATCACATTCTGCCAAAAAAACATGTATGAGGCACAAAAAGTCCTTCGTGCACTTAAGATGCCACATGAGAAAATCCATGTATGTCCTAAGGGATGCATCGTTTAGGAAAGAACATGCAAAAGCAAAGTACTGTCCACAGTGTGAATCGTCTAGGTTCTTGGAGGTAGACGCTGGTGATGGTCAGAAGAGGCAGCTCGCGGTGCCCGCAAAAGTCCTACGGTATCTTCTGTTCATACAGAGGATCCAACGATTGTTTATGAGCGACCGCAAAACAGATGACATGGCACAAAAATAGAACTCGATACAAACCTGACAAGCTTGTACATCCATCCGATGCTGAATCATGGACCAATTTTGATGGGATCCATCAAGTTAAAGCTGTTGAAGCTCGTAACGTACGAGTTGCGCTGGCGACAGATGGCTTCAATCCTTATGGAATGTCGGCAGCCCCACTACACTTGTTGGTCTATGTTCGTTATCCCTCTCAATCTCCCCTCCGGCGTTATCTTTGAAAGACAGAATATTTTTATGTCGTTGATAATTCCTGAACACCCGGGCAACCATATGCGTGTGTATATGAAGCCTTTGATTGATGATTTGCTCCGTGCTTGGGAGGAAGGGGTTTGGACATACGACCGAGCTACAATGTGGGGGATATAGTACCTGGGTACCTCACGAGCAAGCCTGGCAGCCCACCAAAAGGGGGCGGCCCACCTCACCGTTCCGGACCTAAAGACGTGCGGGACAAGTCGGCGCACGGAGGAAGGATCTGGAAGGAGAAGTTCCAGTTGGAATAGGAATTATTGTAAAGAAGGAAAGGATTCTTAGAGATAGGATCGGATACAAACCGACTTGTAACCCTGCCCCCCGATATATAAGGCGGGCAGGGACCCCCTCAAAAAGCATCTCATAACTAGACACCACATCTCAACAAGCAATACAACACCCCAAAACAGGACGTAGGGTATTACGTCGAGTCGACGGCCCGAACCTGTATAAACCCTTGTGTCTGTCCATCCTAACCATCTTGCTTCCGATCTTTGCGATCTTCCCTACATACAAATCACTTCCGTGGGCTACCCCGTGGAAGACTGCCGGAGATAATATCACCGACAGTGGCGCGCCAGGTAGGGGATATCGCCGAGATCAATCTGGTAAGTTCGATGGATCGCGTCAAGATCTTGGACAGCTGCAACCTCCCGGACGTCGACGAAGTCGAGATCCAGTTCGGGGACGTCATCACCACCACCGTCTTGGATACCCAGGCGGCAGGAGCTACGGTCGCCACGGAGGTTTCCTCTCTGGCGCCGACTTCGGCCATCACGACCCAATCCGGTCCAATCGCCTCTGATCGTGCCGGATCTACCCCGCTGAGTCCTTCGCAGAACGCGAAGACAAACCAGTCGGGAACAGAAAATGTGAATCCACCTTAATTTCGATGATAGCCATCATAATTCTCAATGTATTTTAGATAGCATATTCTCTCAATAAGTGTTATGCGTTACATATCATTTTTAACACTAAAATTATGTTAGACCGTATCATACCTAGGGGATCTTAATCATTATATATAATCTAAAGCTAAGGGTCTATCTTCAACCTTGAAAATGTAAAATGAAACACCTTGCATATAAATAGAAATGCAAATCATATAAATAGTAAAAATGAAAACACCTTGGAGATCAATTGATCATCTCTGGCTACTCCAGTCCCTTGCCGCTTGCCTGCCTATTCTGCATGCTTCAATTATTTGACTGTTCGCCCGCCTGGCCAACCATGGAGAATTCTGTGCGAGAGCATGGCGTGGCGTCCTTGCTTGGCGATGATCTCTGTAGTGGCCAAATTTCATCGAGGTCCATCGGAATTCACGGAGTTCTCTCCTGAATCATGATAGATATATACAGAGATTGATGGGCCAATGTCATCGTATTTTTTATGGAAATTGACATCGACGGGAAGAAAATAGCTTTCTTTTTGCTAACCTACTATATGTTTATTTATACATACTTCTTGAACCTTTTCTTCTAGTATAATTGGAAGGCAAATAGATGTTCATCTTCACCTTAAATTCCCTAGGTTTGAGAATCAGCCCTGTTCAGAAGGAGTAACATGAATAAAAATTAAGAAATCTGAGGAGCATGAATTAAAATCAACAAATCCGAAGTCTATAGCAGATTATATTGCCGTACAGATTTTGAGGATTATTGCACAGAGCATTACCCATGCCATGTGGGCATTGTAATAATATTACCAAACAATATCAGCAGGTGTATAAGAGGATGGAGTACTACAAATCTGCAGAAAAATCATTTAATTACCCAGAAATCTTAACTTCATACCTGTCTCTGGCTACTGAACGGGTTGAGGAGCGCAGCGTGTAGGTTCAGCGTTGGCAGGCAGCAAAACTGAATCTACGGCAGTTGTGGCTTCGATGCATGTTGTTAGTAGAGAATCGAGGAGATAACAATGATGGCAGCCCCTCTGAAGAAGGGCATGATCAAACTGATGAAGGCCGAGGGTCAACTGGGCTGAAGACTCTTTGCCACCCGCATTGGAGGATGAAAATTAGTAAGAAGATAGTATAAGAGAAAACGTAGGTTGTAATATACAGAAACATTGCAGGCCAGATGACAGTGCAGAAGGTCCATCAGAGATCGAGCTTCTTGGGAGTTAATTGAATCTGCATGGTGAAGATGCGATCTGTACACCAAGTAACATGGCCGGAGCATGATTACTACTTATACAATATAATAGACGGATTCTGACCTCTGAACAGCTGTGACGCCAAGCGACGTGGACAGCACAGATCAATGGGATCTAGCCTCTGCCGCGGGTGAAGGTTTGACGCTAGCAGCCGATAGCCACCAGCAGGAGAATTATTAGTTGCGATTTTCCAGGAGGAGAGGTCAAAGGTGGAGGCGTTGGGTCTTTTCTCAACGAAGGAAGGAATGAGTCCAGGAGGTGGACGTGTTGGAGTTTGACGTGGGGAGTTGGAGTAAATCTAGACCATTGATACTACATCATATGGTCAATTATTTTTTCTTTTTTTTCGATTAACGTGGGATTTTCTAGAGAGTCTGTGATTAGTATATTACGTGAATGATATTTAATTATTTGGCAATGTGCAGGAGACGTGGCTCACATGGAATTACATGTACGTGTTGATGCTTTTGAGTTTTTAGGCGCAAGATTTATTTTTAGTAAGTACAATTTTTAATCTGAACCGTTGGAGCTGGGTTTCATGAAGAATCAATGGTTAGATATTTTTTCTTTTTCTCCGATTAACGTGGGATTTTCTAGAGAGTCTGTGATTAGTATAGGTATAGATTATTGTGCAAATATTGCTCCATTTTTCTTTCCACCGTAGGGCTCACATATTTTATCTATACGTTACCTTATTGCCTTCATGTCAACTAATATCTTCTTTTTCTCAATCTGAAATTCTGTGCATACACTTATAAATTCTCCTCTCTAAAATCGTTATAAATAGGCACAACATCCGTGAGGCAGCTCACGCATGAGCGACAGCACCGCCGCAGTGCATGTCTGCATCTCACAAGCACAAAATTCAATCAGTAAGGATAAGAAAGTTTAACCAATATGATATATCTTTATTCCAAGGCAATGACTATATGCACGTACTTCGCCCCACTAAGATGATAAGAAGCAAGGCATGGTCGTCCAATTGTAACATATTTTGTACACATTCGGTATAAGTTACAACACCTGATGAAGTGCCTGGATACTCCTCGCCCCAATTCTTACCCGCTATCTGGAAAATGGTCGATTTTTTAAATTAAATTTTATAATACTTAGAAGAATTTGGTAATGGTAATTCTGGGAAATTTATTTATAGAAATCCATACTATAAAGGACGACGAAATTTTCGTTTCGTCCGTCGTCATATATATCCCACACCGTCGGATTTTATGATGATTCAACGCTTTACATTAATCTAAAGAGTCCATATTGACTTACATCTCACCTTTGAGCCTACACCATGGATTTTATGATGATCAAACGCTCTAAATTAATCTAAAGAGTCCATGTAGATTACACATCTAAATGTATTTTTTCCAAAAAAAACATATGCCTGTGGCATGTGCCCTTCTGCTAGTCTATACTATAAAGGACGAAAAATTTTCGTACCAGGGTTACTCTTGTCCCTTCAACACCGTCGGATTTTATGATGATGATCGAACGCTCTAGATTAATCTAAAGAGTCCAAGTTGACTACATTATTCCTACACCGTCGGATTTTATGATGATCTAACGTTATAGATTAATCTAAAGAGTTCATATTGACTACGTCATTAATTCAGTATTTTTTTAAAACACGTGCCTGTGACACGTGCCCTTGTGCTAGCATATAAACATCGAGCCAATATGTGAACCGGATATGCGAAGAAACTTGCCTAAACGGGAAACGGCATCGTAACCTAAAGCCTCGTTCGGCAGGAGTGGAAATTTTCCTGGGCTGTTTTCATTTCAGGCCAGGATCGAGTGGATCCTGGTCTGTCACTGAATCCTGGTGATCCGTCATTCCAGGCCAGAATAGGAAATAACAGTTTCAATTTCTTGTTCGGTTGGACAGGAAAGAAAACAGCCGGTTTCAAAAGCACTGTTTGGTGAAGAGCATACAGTGTCTACAAACATGAGCAACAAAAGCATTGTTCAGCTGCAAGTGCCTCGAGCATTTTTTTTTTTCAAATTGCATGAGCAACAAAATGCTCCTCCTAGAGTTTAATTTAACAACCATTAGCAATGGATCAACCCTTACAGCACAACACAACACAACATCCTAGTGTAAGTTTCCTTCTGCCTGGACAGTACAAGAGAACTGGGATGACACGGCCCAGCTGCTCCACCGCCTCACGAACCACCGGTGCAACTCCGACGTCCAGTCCAACTGAGAATACAGGAACAGAGTGAAGCTTTGAGAACAGTTAAGAAAAAAATTGATCAATCAACAATCACAACTAATACAAAGAACATGTTAACAATATATCCTGCATGGCCTAGTTGAGTTCAGACTCAGGACAGGTCAGTAACAGAAAAACGCATCTCTGCAAGAGCAAGCAAAGCAAAAAGGGGAAAACGAAAGTAAAGAATCATTAGGTGGCCAAGTTTCAAATTACACATGAAGAACAATGTACGAGGCAACTAAAGAATCGAGCTAGAGAGGCCTTGTGCACTCCTAGTGTCCAAAATGTAGAAATCTTTATCAACGTCGAAATGGAATCATGCTGAAGGAGCAATGGAGACATTCAGTTACTGATTGAGGCAGGGCACAACAGCAGAGAAATACTCGATACTAACAGTGACAACGATACAAGTGTTTTTCCATGCCATAAATACTCTAGGGATCACATCTAAATATTTGCAAGCTTTTGTACAGGTCACCTGACCAGTTTGCACACAACAGAAATGAAGAATCAAACACATTCTAACATTCTAATATTATCTAGTATAATTACTTTGTTAACTGTATGAGCACACAGCTAAAATTTTCTGGAAAACAGGAAAAACACTCACAACTGTGACCCCTTACTTTAACTGTATGAATTTACACAATAGACAATTGCTGGATCCAGAAAACGTATATGATAACTGATATCCACCAATGCAAAGCCCTTCAACTCCATGGAAAATGTGAGTGTTCCACACCTGAAATTGCAACGACAAAAATGTCAGTTTATACCCACAAGAAGTGGCAATCAAAATGGATAGAATATACCAACACCACTTTCGAATTTCGATCATATCAGCATACACCAGATTCTTAGGCAAAATGGAATATAGCATTTTGCTAACTGCACACTAGCCGAAAGAAAATGAAGGTAGCAGCAAAACTACTTACACATGACCAGCAAACCGAACTAGCAGTTGGTGCCGCACAATGCAACAGTACATTGCTAACAGTTATTACCTTTTGGACTAACAGGGTGTTTGAGACAATGCAATAGGCTAAATTGTTGATGTTGGATTTAATTGGGCTTAGCCCATTTCCAAACAATTAAATCAATAATATTTAAGGCCCACAATTAATGCTAAGAGTTACCAAATGGTGGTTAAGGTAGTTAATCCCATATGGTTAATTGAGAAGGAATGTAACCAACTTAAATGGTGGACTATCTGTGCACACCTTGTGAAGTTGAAATGGGAGCACCGGGTTGCCACGCGCGCGCGCGCTCGCTCGCTCGGCTCGGCCGGCCGGCCGTGACGTGACGTGACGTGACGTGACGTGACGTGGAGCGTTGCCAGGTTTTGCACCTCTTGACATTGACTGCGAGACAATTATTAGTGTTACTAGTGCTAATGGGCGTTGCCAGGTTTTGCACCTCTTGACATTGACTGCGAGACAATTATTAGTGCTAATGGCTGAGCATTAGTGAGTCAGTTACTAGTGCTAATGGCTGGGCAGTTACTAGTGTTAATGTGCAATTGTGCTTCCATTACTAGTGCTAATGGCTGAGCGTCAGTTACTAGTGCTAATGGCTGAGTGTCAGTTACTAGTGCTAATGGCAGTTACTAGTGCTAATGGCATTCCTACCTCTCCCTCTCCTATTTTAACTGCGTCCGCTGCTCTCTGAACCATCCCCATTCCACTTCGTGCGCGCACACGCTGCTGGAAGAGCAGAGCCTCCGAAACCTGCCGCGCTTGAGTTCCTGCTCGGGATAGCGAGGCAATCAGGTTTTTGGGTAGCGCAACAAGTGCGCGACTGCTCAACGATCGTCCACCTGCTGCTGTGATCGACTACTTCCCGGCGACCGTCCCTGTGTTCCCCAAGTGAACAGCGCGACTACATCCCGACGGCCGTCTGCACTGCACCAACGACTTCGCTGCATCAACCTGTTCGGCTACTTCGATTGAGGGTAGCCCACGATCAACATGGTTGATCCAGCTGCTAACGGCGCATCCGGTTCCTCCGGAAACGGACCCGCCCCTGGGTATATTCTGAAACTTACTCTGTTCTGTATCTTGTTCATGTTATATATTGTCTTAATCATGAACACAAGCACATGCTATGTTATCACTGTTTCACTCGTTTTAATCATGAATTACCTGCTGAAATTTGGAATTAAAATATATCGAAAATTGCCTAGATTCCTAACAATCCAAAACCTGATATTGCTAGGGCTTTCGGTTACTGGTTTTGCTGCATCAATTAGACCCAATGTTTTTGATGGTTCAAATTACAAGCGTTGGTACAATAAGATGGTTCTCTGGTTGACTGCCATGAACGTTATTCACGTCGCGCAGGGGAAGCCCGAAGAGCTTACTCCAGAGGGGGAGCAAGCTTTCGAGGCTGCCGATAACCTGTTTCGTGGCGCCGTGATTTCCGTTCTTGCAGATCATCTGGTAGATTTCTATTTGTCCAAAACAACTGGCAAAGAGCTGTGGGATGCGCTTGAGGCCAATTTCGGTGCTTCCGATGCTGGGAGCGAATTGTATGTCATGGAGAAGTTCAATGACTACAAGATGATTGATGATCGTCCTGTAGTAGAACAAGCCCATGAGATACATACGCTTGCAAAGGAACTCGAAGGTTTCAAGTGTGAGTTGCCCGACAAGTTTGTGGCTGGAAGTATCATTTCCAAGCTACCACCTTCTTGGAGGGATTTTGCCACTTCTCTAAAACATAAGAGACAATTGTTCAGCGTTGCTGATCTGATTGGCTCTTTGGATGTTGAAGAGAAGGCAAGGGCAAAAGATACTCGCAACAAAGGAATTGTTGGAGCTTCTAGTGCAAATTTTGTGCAGAAGAAGAATAATTTCTCCCATGGCAAGAAGAAGAACAACAAGCCTGAAAATGGTGCAAAGACTAAGCAGACAACCACTTTTAAGAAGAAGAAGAAAGATGATGGTCACTGCTATGTGTGCGGTGAGCCTGGACACTTTGCTGGAAAGTGCCCACAGCGCAAGGGCGCTGCAAAGACAGCGAACGTGGTTATTGGCGAGACATCTGCGGGAACATCGGGGTATGGTAATCATTTACCTACAGTTCTTTCAGTTTGTGATTCACCTGAATGGTGGATTGATACAGGTGCTAATATTCATGTGTGTGCTGATATTTCTTTATTTTCTTCTTATCAGGCCAGTGGGACTACCTCCTTGTTGATGGGAAACGGGTCACATGCGCGTGTTCTTGGTGCTGGTACGGTCGTTCTGAAGCTTACTTCGGGAAAGATCGTGCAATTGAAGAACGTGCAGCATGTCCCTACAATCAAGAAGAATTTAGTCAGCGGGTCTCTACTGTGTAGAGACGGTTTTAAATTAGTTTTTGAATCCAATAAATGTGTGCTTTCAAAGTATGGAACTTTTGTTGGTAAAGGATATGACAGCGGAGGCTTGTTCCGCTTTTCTTTGTCTGATGGTTGTAATAACATTGTGAATCATGTGGTTAATGTTGACGATGAGTCTAATGTTTGGCATTCTCGACTTTGTCATGTTAACTTTGGGTGTATGATGCGACTAGCAAATCTGAGTTTAATTCCTAAATTCACTCTAGTCAAAGGTTCAAAGTGCCATGTATGTGTTGAATCTAAACAAACTCGCAAGCCTCACATGGCTGCCGAGGCGAGAAACCTGGCACCTCTAGAACTCATTCATTCTGATTTATGCGAGATGAATGGTGTGTTGACGAAAGGTGGTAAAAAGTATTTCATGACTTTGATAGATGATTGCACTAGATTTTGCTATATTTACTTGTTAAAATCAAAAGACGAAGCATTACATTATTTTCAAGTCTATAAAGCTGAGGTAGAAAATCAACTTGAGAGAAAGATCAAACGGTTAAGGTCAGATCGTGGTGGAGAATACTTTTCTAATGCCTTTACTTCGTTCTGTGAGGAACATGGAATAATTCATGAGAGGACGTCTCCCTACTCACCTCAATCAAATGGGGTGGCCGAAAGAAAGAACCGCACTCTAACTGATTTGGTTAACGCCATGTTAGATACAGCGGGACTTTCCAAGGAATGGTGGGGTGAGGCTATATTGACGGCATGTCATGTCCTGAATCGTGTTCCTACTAAGAACAAAGAAAAGACACCATTTGAGGAATGGGAAAAGAAAAGATTATCACTTTCTTATTTACGGACTTGGGGTTGTTTGGCAAAGGTGAATGTGCCAATCATCAAGAAACGTAAACTCGGACCAAAGACTGTGGATTGTGTCTTTCTTGGTTATGCTCTTCACAGCGTGGGCTATAGATTTTTAATAGTGAAATCTGGAGTACCTGACATGCATGTTGGTACAATCATGGAGTCCAGAGATGCTACTTTCTTTGAAAATATGTTTCCTATGAGAGAGGAAGCTAGCACATCTAGTCAACACATGTCTATTGATAAAGAACCTGCTGTTTTGATAGAACACACTGAACACACTGAGGAGGATAACAATGAAGCTCCTAGAAAGAGCAAGAGACAAAGGACTGCAAAGTCTTTTGGTGATGACTTCATTGTATACCTCATGGAAGACACACCTAAGACCATTGAAGAGGCATATTCATCTCCTGATGCTGACTATTGGAAGGAAGCAGTAAGGAGCGAGATGGATTCTATCATGTCTAATGGCACTTGGGAAGTCGTTGAACGTCCTTATGGGTGCAAACCTGTAGGGTGCAAGTGGGTGTTTAAGAAGAAGCTTAGGCCAGATGGTACTATTGAAAAGTACAAGGCAAGGCTTGTGGCTAAAGGCTACACTCAAAAGGAAGGAGAAGATTTCTTTGATACATACTCACCAGTTGCTCGATTGACCACAATTCGAGTGTTACTTTCTTTGGCTGCCTCTCATGGTCTTCTCGTTCATCAGATGGACGTTAAGACAGCTTTCCTAAATGGAGAGTTGGAAGAGGAGATCTATATGGATCAGCCTGATGGATTTGTAACAAAAGGTCAAGAGGGAATGGTGTGTAAGTTAGTGAAGTCTTTATATGGCCTCAAGTAAGCGCCCAAGCAATGGCATGAAAAGTTTGATCAAACTTTGACATCTGCTGGCTTTGTTGTGAATGAAGCTGACAAGTGTGTGTACTATCGATATGGCAACGGTGAAGGAGTGATTTTGTGTTTGTATGTGGATGACATACTGATCTTTGGGACAAACCTTAATGTGATTAAGGAAGTCAAAGACTTTTTATCTCAAAAGTTTGAGATGAAAGATTTGGGAGAAGCTGATGTTATCCTTAACATTAAGCTAGTTAGAGAAGGCAATGGTGGGGTGACTCTTACACAGTCTCACTATGTGGAGAAGATCTTGAGTCGCTTTGGTTATAGTGATTCTAAACCTGTTTCAACGCCTTATGACGCTAGCATGATTCTGAAAAAGAATAAAAGGATAATGAGAGATCAGTTGAGATACTCTCAGATAATTGGTTCATTGATGTATTTAGCTAGTGCCACGAGGCCTGACATCTCATATGCCGTGAGCAAATTGAGCCGGTTTGTTTCAAATCCAGGAGATGAACACTGGTATGCTCTTGGAAGAGTAATGCGCTATCTAGCAGGCACAATGGACTATGGGATTCACTATTCCGGTTATCCTAGGGTACTGGAGGGATATAGTGACTCAAACTCGATCTCTGATGCTGATGAAATTAAAGCCACAAGTGGATATGTGTTCACACTTGGAGGTGGCGCTGTTTCTTGGAAGTCTTGCAAGCAGACCATCTTAACGAGGTCAACAATGGAAGCAGAACTCACAGCATTAGATACCGCCACTGTTGAGGCTGAGTGGCTTCGAGAGCTCCTTATGGATTTACCAGTAGTTGAGAAACCAATACCGGCCATTCTCATGAACTGTGACAATCAGACAGTGATTGTTAAGGTAAACAATTCTAAGGATAACTTGAAGTCTTCAAGGCATGTAAAGAGGCGGTTGAAGTCTGTCAGAAAACTGAGAAACTCCGGAGTGATAGCCTTGGACTATGTTCAAACGGCTAAAAATCTGGCAGATCAATTCACAAAGGGTCTTTCACGCAATGTGATAGACAATGCATCTATGGAATTGGGCTTGAGACCCATGAAAGTTGATCAGTAGTGGTAACCTGTTCTATGTGATCGGAGATCCCGTGAAGTAAGAACGGTGAAACAAGCCATTGGTCAACTATGAGAAGAGAACCTTTGTATAAGGCTCATTCCAGAGAAGGTGCATTTCTCTTCTATTCTGTATGGCAGGTTGGGTAAAACCTTAATGTGATCCGAGTGATTCTTTTGAATAAAGATGTTGGCCTACAGAACATCTTTAAGGGTTGCACCTATATGAGTTGACTGCTAGTCACAGTCTATGAGATCGGGGTAATCTCTAGATACTCATGAAAGGCTCGGAGTACGACTTATAAGCTCCAAACCGCGGGGATGCATATAGTAGCCTAGTACTAACAAGGAATTTTGGTCAAGCTTGTTCGCACAAAACTGTCAATTCAAGGCATAGTCCATTGATTAGTTGTGGATAAGTGTAGCCACTGCTCCAGGTGAAAGTTCAACTTAACAGTCTCCACTAAAGTTAGTATATCAAAACAGCAGTAAATTTGAGAGCATTTCTCGTGAGCCGTGAAATATTGGTGGGGATTGTTGGATTTAATTGGGCTTAGCCCATTTCCAAACAATTAAATCAATAATATTTAAGGCCCACAATTAATGCTAAGAGTTACCAAATGGTGGTTAAGGTAGTTAATCCCATATGGTTAATTGAGAAGGAATGTAACCAACTTAAATGGTGGACTATCTGTGCACACCTTGTGAAGTTGAAATGGGAGCACCGGGTTGCCACACGCGCGCGCGCTCGCTCGCTCGGCTCGGCCGGCCGGCCGGCCGGCCGGACGTGACGAGACGAGACGAGACGAGACGAGACGAGACGTGCCGTGCCGTGCCGCGCCGCGCCGCGCCGCGCCGCGCTGTGCTGTGCTGCGTAGCGTTGCCAGGTGAGTGCTAATGGCATTCCTACCTCTCCCTCTCCTATTTTAACTGCGTCCGCTGCTCTCTGAACCATCCCCATTCCACTTCGTGCGCGCACACGCTGCTGGAAGAGCAGAGCCTCCGAAACCTGCCGCGCTTGAGTTCCTGCTCGGGATAGCGAGGCAATCAGGTTTTTGGGTAGCGCAACAAGTGCGCGACTGCTCAACGATCGTCCACCTGCTGCTGTGATCGACTACTTCCCGGCGACCGTCCCTGTGTTCCCCAAGTGAACAGCGCGACTACATCCCGACGGCCGTCTGCACTGCACCAACGACTTCGCTGCATCAACCTGTTCGGCTACTTCGATTGAGGGTAGCCCACGATCAACATGGTTGATCCAGCTGCTAACGGCGCATCCGGTTCTTCCGGAAACGGACCCGCCCCTGGGTACATTCTGAAACTTACTCTGTTCTGTATCTTGTTCATGTTATATATTGTCTTAATCATGAACACAAGCACATGCTATGTTATCACTGTTTCACTCGTTTTAATCATGAATTACCTGCTGAAATTTGGAATTAAAATATATCGAAAATTGCCTTAATCATGAATTACTCGTTTTAACAGTTGAGTACTAATGATAAATAACAAATATACTGAAAATACTTGGTAGTACAGTCGTACAGAGGTTCCAGTCAATGAAACCTACCGGTCTTACTCAATGAAACCTACCAATGTCAGCAACCATATTGAACAGGCCTATAGCTAAAAGTACAGGCAGGCAGGACAAAGGAACATCAAAAGGGACACTGTTAACTGATACAACTATCAAAATGTACAGGCTTAGGTTAAAGAAATATGAGATTGCAAGGATATTTAACAGCAACTAAAGCCTTGCATTTTGATTTTCTAAAGGCTTGCAGACCTAGGTTCATGAATGGTACAACATATGAATCTTGCGGCATCATACATACCTTCTAAGCCATATCTCACTTCTGAGCCAAATCAAGTCTGATTCTTGATCTAATTCACAGGCACATATGGAGGCTTCTCTATTATCATACCCGCAATTGCTTAATATGATCAATCCGCAAAGATGAACTCCAGTACACACAAATGCTTTTGACTAAAACAAGAAAACAACAATGCTTTTTAATCGAGAGCAGAGGAACTCACAATTGTACTAATTCACAGCAGTTTAACAATTCAACCATTGCAGCAATTTAACAATCAAATGCTAACAGTATTAACTGACCAAAGAACTCACAACTCAACTTTCTATACATGAGATTAGTTCACACCTCAGATAACAAGATAGAGACATTTTTCAGTTCACATTGACTAGAGAATGGACAACACCTGCAAGACATATTGCAGACAGACTTTTACTATCTCTCGGACGAGCAGTAGCAAACTAAATAAATTTTCAGAAAAGAATTTTCTTTATCAGATCAAGAGAGTAAGACAACGTTAGCTACACATCAGAAACATCTTAGGTGGAATGTCTGAGTATATCAGTGATAGTTGATTCTTACGTTGGAGCAAGTCAGCAAGCAGCAGACTGGAGCTTCTTCACGCCTGCAGGTCGAACGTCAATGCTGTAGCCAAGGGGAGCTTCATACATCATGGAACAGTACGGCTAGATTTCTTGCCACCCTTAAGACTCCAGTAGTATATCAAATTCCTGCAGAAAGGGCAGAATTAGTGAGTTTACTAAATCAACAAATTCGAACAACAATTTCTCTACTGTTTATCCACATCACAAGCAAGGCAAGAAAATCAATTTCCCGCAAGATCAATAAAATATTACTTAGAAAGATGGTTCGAACGAAAAATCCATCATCTACCACTCATCTTGATGCACTCAACCCGTTCCTTCAATAGCTGAATCAACGGAACTAATCCGGGAATCCAACCTGCTCACGGCCAACAAAGTCATCAAGACCCAACCGCGTGGGCAGAGAACAAAGATCGGAAGCAGGGTTTTTTTTCCCGACCGCTACCGGTCCGGATACCGCGGTAACCGGTCAAACCGGTAGCGGTACTGACCGGTTGGAAACCGGCCAAATTTAAAATTTTAAATTTGAATTTAAAAAATTGAAAAAATAAAAAAAATCTTAAAAATACTTTAAGGTGAGTAGATTGTAATTGTGTCAAATTTTTTCAAATATTAGTTCATTTAGAAATTCAAACAGCCTAGTAAATCGGCGCGTTAAACTTCTAATGCCCGCGAGAAATATTAAATGCATTAATATTTGAAATTTTTTGACACCATTAGATTCTACGCACCTTAAACTATTTTAAAATTTTTTAAAATTTTCTTTTATTTTTCAATTTTTAATTAAAATTTGAAAATTTATCAAACCGCTCAAACCGGTCGGTTTACCGGTCAAACCGGCCGGTTTACCGTTCGAAACCGGTTGAACTTTGGATTTAATTTGGTTTTTAAATTTGTCCGGTTTCTACCGGTTTCCGGTCAAACCGGTCCGGCTAACCGCTACCACCGGCCGGCGGTTTGGCCGAACCGGTCGGGAAAAAAAACCCTGATCGGAAGAACTTTGGAGAAGGGGACGGCGTGCGGCAGGTAGGAGAGGGCAACTCAAAGCAAGAACCTTGCAGGAACCTTGTAGGACGACACAGGTAGGAGAACGCGATGTGGACTGCAGACGAAGAATAGGAGGTGGTCGCTGTCGCCGTCGGGGATGTGCCGCGCGCGCCACCTCGCGCCACCGCGTCGTCGCCTCGCGGCCGCCAGCCCCGCGCCGCACTCGCACCCTCTCTCCCCACGCCGCCGTCGTCGCCTCTGGAAACCAATCTCGGCGTCGGGGAGCATATCCAACTGTTTCCTTTTCCCCTTTCTCACTCTATACTCTATAGAGGAATCCCCTTTCACATTTCACCATTTAAGGGAAAGATGGTAAAATCAGTTCTCCTTTTCCCTTTTCCCCTTTCCTCCTCCTGACACGCGGGACCCACCTGTCATTGACTAAAGGAGTTCTTCTTCCTCCCCTCTCCTCTCTTCCTCTGCTTCTCAACCGGTCGACAACAGGAGGGGCGCCAGCGTGGTGGAACGCATGGCAGCCTTCGGCTACGGCAAGCAACGCACGGCGGTGTGCCGGACGGCCTCAAGAGGGCGAGGCCCCACCGTCCGCGAGCAGGCGGACTGTAACGACCCGGGTTTCCAATTTCCGAAAACCCGACGGCCGACTCCTTGTACCATTGTGATACTCCCTGGATCAAGTAGATATCACGTATAGAACTCATCACAGTGAATATCACATCCATACCACGAATAAAGTACAAATATCTCATTTATTACATCATTCACATGATAATACGTCTGATACAAGCCCTTAGGACTGAACGACAAACAAAAGAACATCCAACGCAACGGAACTAGGCGTAGAAGCCTCCATCTTCTCGATCTCCTCCACAGGCAACTTGCGCGTCAAGACGATGCCTCAGTCGTACCATCCATCGTAGTTGAACTCGTACTCTTCATCAGATCCTGCGTACTCAAAGGCTATCCCCAAGGAATGGGATAGGTTCACGTCACCAACCGTACATGCAAGCTTTAAGTGGACTACCATCTAAAGGGATAAAAGTATATCAAGGATAGGCTAGAGGTTTCCTATGCAGCAGCAAATATAAAATAAGTATCTCCATATCCATCCATTCCATATCTCACCACATCGGGCTATTCCGGCACGCCGGACTCCCATCTCCATCTTCACACTCATCTAAGTCGATGCGGGAGCTCCCTCCCCTCGCACCTCACCAACTACGACCGGATTCTGAAAGGAAAGAGAGCAAACTTCCCTTCTCCCCGTCCGTTGCTGCGAACCTTAGTCACTCTCAAATCTGGCTAGAAAGGGGGAAGGTAGAATATCCCAAATACGAGAGGTAACAGTGCAATGGACAATGTCCATACCGAGGACGCGACTATACGTATAGATTATAGACTCTCGAGAGTTTGTACAACTGGACCCACTCGGGCTGCGAGATGGTGGCCGCCATCTCGAGATGCAACCCACAGCAAAGACCCCAACCGCGACGATGCCCGCTTGCTCTTCCGGTCTCGGTCCATCGGCTCACAATCCAATGCTTTTGAAGCTGTGTCGAACTCTCCCTCGTAGGGCCAGACGGGGCCATAGTCCTTCGGGGAGACGGTCTCTCCCGTTCCCGTACACCATCCACCTGATCTTCTCGCAATCCGGGCATCACGCTAGTTGGGCTGGCTGGAACCCGTTCATATGGGTAAGCGGTAAGTACGTGGGGCCCAATGAGTGGTTACCCCACTCGGTTTCAGGCCGGGGTGAGCGTCATCGTTCCAAAGGCGTATCCTCCGAAAAAGAACACAAGTCACAGTACCCACTATAGGTACCGCCGCCAACTCCTATGCTCTTATCCATCCATGTACCCGTCGCAAGTACGGTGTGGGACCCCCTCGAGAGCAGGGGTCTCCCGGCACCTCGGTCAAAGACCGAGTTGTTATAAAAATGCTCACCCCCGCTAAGTTTCCCAGAAACACCTTCTCCTGCCGGTTTTATCCCCACACAAACCAAGAGTCCTAATCCACATGATCCCATACACATGCAAGCAGCAGCATAGCAATATCATATATAGAGTGGTAGGTAACAAGGCAATCACGGAATAAATCATGGCTATGCAAGGCTCAAGCATCATCCAATTGCGATAAGTAAAGGCTAGCTCATCTAGTTGCAATGTCTAATAGGCATTCAAGAGATGGGCTGGGCGTGAACCTGAGGGCAAGTTCTCCTCCTCCACGAAGTCTTAAGGGTTGTGCTCCTCCTCGGTCAGCTCCTGGCCGTCGGTAGGTCCTAAATACGTAATTAAAGTAAATACCGGGGACCTAGTAGCAATTATCTCCCATAAAACCAATTCAAGAAAGATCCAAATGGACTCATACTTCACACCAAGGGCTTGGTCATGATTTTAGAAAAATATAGAAACTGGTTTCATATTTTTCAGAGTTAAAATGAATTAGTTATGGATTTTCTAAGTTTAAATCCTTTTCTAAATTTTTAAATAATTCTGAAAAAGAAAAGAAAAGGGACCAGGGACCTATTTGTAATTTTGAAAAGTTCAGGGGGGTTTTATAAAAAGTTCGGGTAGGCCGAAATGCTGACGTCAGCAGTGGGCCCTGGTCAACGGTCAAAGCTGACAGGTGGGTCCGGATGATGACGTCATCAGTGGGCCCTGATGACGTCAGCAGAAGGGCCCAGATGCTAATCCTAAAAACTCCAGGGGGCTCTAAGAAAAAGCAACAGGCCAGGGACTGGACTAAAAGGATTTCGAAACTATAGGGGCTATAATGTAAGAAAGCAAGGGCTTCTTTGTAAAAGAGGCAGGCCGGCTCTGGTGGTCGCGGTCTACCGTGGACTGGGAGGTTGGTCCACGTGAGTCGCGCCCACGGGATCTTTTGTGGCTCGGGTGGATCTCGTGCGCTAGATCAGGCGATCCGCTGTGTGGCTCTGGTGACGGCGCGACGCGTGGCAGGGCTGCTGGCGGCGCACGGTGTTTTCCCCCTCACCTCCGCCGCGGAAGCAGGGGGAGCTCGCCGGAGTTGGCGCTACGCGCTCCGGTGAGGCCCGGTTCGAGCTTAAACTGGCCGCTAGGCCCTAACTCATCGGGGCGAGGGTCACGAGCCTGATCTAGGCCGGCGGAACTCATCGTACCTGCGAGACGGCGGAGTCCGGCCATGGGCGGCGTCGGCGAGCGCATGGCCTTGCGCAAAGGGGCGCTTTTCCCAGACTTGTTCGTGCCTAGGGGGCTGGCGCGGGTCAAGGCGGACGCTTTGGTGCCTAAAGGCCCGGCCTTTTCCTGCCGACGGTGTCACGCGCAGCGCGACGGCGGCGGTAGCGCTCGGAGCTCGACGGGGAAGCCCGATGAGGCTGTCGTGGCACGGGTTAGACGCGGGTGGTGTCCAACTACTCCTAGTGAGGCTAAAGGCTTGGCCTTACGGCCTTGCCCCGGGCTGAAGCTCACGTGCCATGGCGGAGCCATGGTCGCGGCGGGTTCGTGATCATGGGCGCGTTCAAGGTCGACGGCGACGGGCTCCTGCATACAAACGGCGGCTCGAAGGCACGCGCACACGGGGGAAAGGGTGGCCTTGCTGCGAGGGTTCCTACGCTCACGAGTTCATGGTGCCCCATGGTCGCGGCGGCGCGGTTCACGGCGGGGTAGAGGTGACCGGCGGCGGGGTGCTCACCTCGGGTCGGCGGTGTGGGCGAAGCAGGCCTGGGGAAGAGTTGGTGAAGTCGCGGCGTAGTCGAAGGAGAGCAGCGACAGGGAAGAAGAGCCGGGACGGTCATCGTCTTCTTGCTCTGGGAAGTAGCGGCGGCGGCGTTCCGGCAGCGGCACTCCAGTGCTTGGCTCGGCTCCGGCTCGCTCCCTCCTTCCTCGCCTTCTTCTTCTCCTGCTTCCTCTCCTCGTGCGGCGGCAGCTAGACGAAGGGCAAGTGCCCGAGCGGGTGGATGGAGAGGTGGAGCGGGTGCTCCTCTGCTTCATAGCGGCGGCGCGGCCGGGTGGAGAAAGGAGGGCGGCTAGGGTTGGAGCGGGCGCGTGAGCGGAAGGCTCGCGAAGCGGGACACGCGGCCCGGCGGGAGAGGCCAAGGGCTCGGGTCGATGGGGTGCGACGCGACCTTGGCGTGATGGCCCAAGCGCGCGCGGTGAGAAGGATCGGCCGCTCGCGAGATGGCGCGAGGGGCTGCTCGATCTAGGGTTTAGGGTGGAGCCGAGAGGCGAGAGGGGTGGATCGGGGATTAGGGTTCCCGGGGTCCGCGAGACAGTCTCGCGCGCGGGAGCGGGCGGCGGCGAGAAGGTGGTGCCGGCGGAGTAGGAGAGTGGCGGTACGAGCGGGAAGTAAGTGGTAAAGGTGACAGGTGGGACCTGCCTGTCAGTGGGGGAGAAGAGAGGGACGGCGCGCGGCGATAGGAGTTGGGCCGCGGGGGTAGACGGGCCGCGCTGGGCCGTGGAAGGGAAGAAAGGGAAACATGCCAGGGCGTTTAGGGTGGATCGGGCTGGAAGTAGAGGGGCCACATCCAGACTTAGTTAGGGGGGCTGGGTTAGTGAGTTAGGGCCCAGGTTAGGTTTTTGTTTTTAAACTTTATTTGATTTGGATTTGAATCAATTCAAATCCAAATCACGCTCAAACAAGTCTAAATAAATTCTAAATAAAATCCAAGTGTTCACACTAAGACATAGACATCTTAACAAAAATATTTATTTTATTATTTAATTTTAAGAATTGTGAGAAAGGTCCAATGAAGACAACCTTATATTTTTTCCTATCTAGCAATAAATCGACGAAAAATTTTTAAATCCACATTTTTAATATTATAAACATTCCAGAAAAATCTAGGATGTTACACGGACAGCCAAAGGGCGGCGCGCGGCGAGGCTGGAGCAGGATGGCCGGCGGCGCGGAGCGGGTTGTGGCGGAGCAGGAAGGCCGGCGGCGCGGAGCGTGTCGCGGCGGAGCACGACGAACGCGTTGAGCAGGAAGGCCAGCCGTGCGGAGACAGGTTGGAGGCGGGCGGGCTCGCGGTGGCCGGAGCGGGGGGCTCGTGGTGCGCAGTTAGGCAGGCGGCGGCGCAAGCAGCGCACGGCTAGGCCGCACGGCGACGACGGCGGATCGGGCGGTCAGGAGTGGTTCTCGGGATCTAGATCGGGCGGCTACAGTGAATAGATGGAAAGGGAGAGGAAAGGGAGGAGAGGGTGTATTGAGAAAAGAAAAGGGAGAGAGGGGAGAAATAAACGGGAAAGGGGAACTGTTGAGATGATTTTTTGTCTCCAAATTCTCCTATATAGCTAAAAAGAGAAAAGAGGATAGGGAAACTGTTGGAGATGCTCCTAGGAGATGCTCTTAGGTTTTGGTTTCCGGTTGTATTACACAGGAGGGGAACAAGTTACGGGCCGTTTTGGTTTCCGGTCCGGTCAAAACGAACGGGCTTTTTTACCTGGACCGAAAATGAAATTGGGCCGAACGAGACCAGAAACGGGCCAAACCAGCCAAAACGAACGGGCCCTAAGCGGGTCGGCGGATCCGAGCCGAGCCGTTTCACGCGTCTAGATGCACAAGCCCTAGTCCTCTCAAAAAAAAAAAAAAAGATGCACAAGCCCTAGAAACCGCAACGGCTATTTTCTCCTCCCCTCCCTTGCCACAGTAGCCGTTGCCGTGCGGCGTTCGTTCCCCTTCCCCTCCTCGCCCTACAAATACTCGCCGGCGGCCGATCCCTAAATCCCACCGCAATCGCGCAGCTCTCTTACGGCTCTCCTCTCCGCCTCCCCACGCAGATCTCGATCGCTCGGGGAGACCGCGAGACGCGCGCCCTTCTCTCGCTCGCTCATCAAAGCTCTCGACTTCGCGTTTCCATTCGTGTTCGATTCACTAACCTGCGATTAATCACAGTTGTTGTTTAGTTCCATTGATTCTCCTGTTTGTTAGTATTGTTACTGTTTATATTGCTCTGTTTCTGTTCTGTTTGTTCTTGTTCTGTTTCTGCTAACCATGGATGCAGGCTCCCGCTCGATCTCATCTGCCAAGAGCCTCGCCGCGGCGGCGCCGCGGCCGGCGCTGCAGGAGGCTGGATCCCGGCCCTACATGCCGCCCCTGAGCTCGGGATCGCGCAACCCGTCGGCCAAGTGCTACGTGAGTTCCCCTGCCCCTGTTTTCCCCAAGATTCTGAATCTCGTGTGCTCGCGCGCGTAGGGTGTTCGACGATTTGCCTGACCGAGCTGGCTGGTTCTTCTTTGTTAGGATAATCATGACTTGAGTTTGTTTCAAGTCAGTTGGTTAGCACGTGTGTGCGTGCATACGTTTTGGCTTAGTTTGGTAGCAGGTCCATGCATGAGTTGGTGCTCATGTGTCAAGGTCTGGTCGAGCACGACGTGTTGGCACGTGCTGGCAGTTGCAGGAGTGGGCGATTCAGAGGCCGGTGGTGGCAGAAGCGGAGGAGCGCATGCAAGCTTTGGATCGCTGGAGACCGGTTCTCACGGAGTTCGTGCTCAACGTGGAGACGGCCGGGTCACAGGAGAACGCGTACGTGCGCGTGATCGGCGGAGTGCATGGCGTGGGTGCTGCGTCGCGGAGAGGCTACTAAAGGCAATGTATCCCTGCGTGTAAGCTTGAGCCGAGTGAAGCAATGAAGAGGTAGCCAAGATACAGGCCGTTTGCGCGGCCGCGGCGTTCGTCGCCGTAAAACCTTGTGTCTATGTGTTCGTGCGCCATTGCTGTGTGCTTGAGCTCCCTCTCGCGTCCGTGTGCGTGAGTGATTGATCCATGAGCGGTTCCAACAATTGGTATCAGAGCAAGGTTAGGTCGTCGGGTGGTGTCCGTTCGCCTTGCCGGAGACGTGTCGGTGGTGCTCTCTGGTGGCTGCGATGCGACGAAGCTCTGGGCCGTGTGTCGGCTTGTGGAGGTGTGAGGCGCTGCAGTTGCCTTCGTGCGGTGGAGGGGAAGCCGAGAAGCTCGGCGTGTGTCGCCGAGGAAAAGATGGTGGCCGTGGCGGTGTGTGGCACTGTCCCATGGCCAGGTTCGTCCCAATGGCTCGCTCCCCTCGCTGGTGGTGTGCCAACGGTGGCGGCGTTCGTCGGAGGCGTGTGCTGGTGGTGGCCGGCACAAGGCGGCGTTCGAAGGAGGCTGCGCCGCGCTGAAGGTCGTCGGACCGTGTGTCGGTCCGCGCGAGGGAGCCCCTGGCGACGCAAGGTGCTGTGGCCAGACAGTGGATCGTGCGTCGGTCCTGTCTTGGTGTGGCGGAGTAGCTCGGACGGGGAGCAGCGGTGTTTGGTTCTGGAGCCGTAGCCCGTAGACGACGGCATTTATCGACGTCAGGCGTGTGTCGCCGGCGGAGAGGAGCTCGGCGTGTGTCGCTGAGGGAGGAGATGGAGCTGCAGCGTGTGGCGCTGCTCTCATGGCTAACGGCGTGTGTCGCTGGAGCCGAAGAAGATGGCGCTTGTTGCCGGAGGGCATTCGGCGCTCGCGGTACGCAAGTGTGCCAGCAGTGGTGGCGCATGGCTCCACCGCAAGGGATCGTGTGGCGATTCTTGCAGTGATGGGGGAGGCGTCAACCCAGTTCATGTTCCGGTGCGACGGCATCGATGGCGTGTGGCGCCGAAGGAAGAAGATGGAGGTGTGGCGTTCGTACAGAGGTGGTGCACGCAGCGGCGTTCGTGCGCAGAGGCCGTAGCGGCGGCCGTGGCGACGACGACGGGAGCTGTTGCAACTCTGGCAACGACAAGTCAAGATTAGGGGGAGTTTGTTAGGATAATCATGACTTGAGTTTGTTTCAAGTCAGTTGGTTAGCACGTGTGTGCGTGCATACGTTTTGGCTTAGTTTGGTAGCAGGTCCATGCATGAGTTGGTGCTCATGTGTCAAGGTCTGGTCGAGCACGACGTGTTGGCACGTGCTGGCAGTTGCAGGAGTGGGCGATTCAGAGGCCGGTGGTGGCAGAAGCGGAGGAGCGCATGCAAGCTTTGGATCGCTGGAGACCGGTTCTCACGGAGTTCGTGCTCAACGTGGAGACGGCCGGGTCACAGGAGAACGCGTACGTGCGCGTGATCGGCGGAGTGCATGGCGTGGGTGCTGCGTCGCGGAGAGGCTACTAAAGGCAATGTATCCCTGCGTGTAAGCTTGAGCCGAGTGAAGCAATGAAGAGGTAGCCAAGATACAGGCCGTTTGCGCGGCCGCGGCGTTCGTCGCCGTAAAACCTTGTGTCTATGTGTTCGTGCGCCATTGCTGTGTGCTTGAGCTCCCTCTCGCGTCCGTGTGCGTGAGTGATTGATCCATGAGCGGTTCCAACATTCTTTCCATCTGTTTGTGCGCTGCAGGGGGACAGGTTCATCCCGGACAGGTCGGCGATGGACATGGACATGGCGCACTACCTGCTCACGGAGCCCAAGAAGGACAAGGAGAACGAGGTGGTGTCCCCGTCCAAGGAGACGTACAGGAGGCTGCTGGCCGAGAAGCTGCTCAACAACAGGACGCGGATCCTCGCCTTCAGGAACAAGCCGCCGGAGCCGCAGAACGTCTCGGTTGCCGATGCGGCTTCCTGTCACCACGCCAAGCCGGCCAAGCAGCGGCGCCATATTCCCCAGGTAATATAAGTTCATGTACTGATGTTCTTACCTCTGCATTGATGAATCATTTGGATGGTGGTTTCTGATGTGGCCTGAAATGATATGCAGTCTGCGGAGAGGACTCTGGATGCTCCGGAGCTCGTTGATGACTACTACCTCAACCTGCTCGACTGGGGGAGCAACAATGTGCTGTCCATTGCTCTGGGCGACACGGTGTACCTGTGGGACGCTTCGAGCGGATCCACCTCTGAGCTTGTGACTGTCGACGAGGACAGCGGTCCCATCACCAGCGTCAGCTGGGCTCCTGATGGCCGGCACATTGCCGTTGGACTCAACTCGTCTGATGTCCAGCTGTGGGACACCAGCTCTAACCGATTGGTATGTAAGACTGATTGCTTCATCAAACAATGTTGCGATATACTGTGATTATGCTTGTTTATTGTTGCTAAATTGAGACCATTCTTTCTCTGCAGTTGAGAACAGTCAGAGGTGTGCACGAGGCAAGAGTTGGCTCGCTTGCATGGAACAACAGCATCCTGACGACTGGTGGCATGGATGGCAAGATTGTGAACAATGATGTGAGGATCAGGAACCATGTCGTGCAGACATATGAGGGGCACAGCCAGGAGGTGTGCGGGCTCAAGTGGTCTGGATCTGGCCAGCAGCTAGCCAGTGGGGGCAATGACAACCTTCTGCACATTTGGGATGTGTCAATGGCATCTTCCATGCCTTCTGCCGGCCGCGACCAGTGGCTGCACAGGCTCGATGATCACACAGCAGCTGTGAAGGCACTCGCATGGTGCCCGTTCCAGAGCAACTTGCTGGCGACTGGTGGTGGTGGCAGTGACCGGTGCATCAAGTTCTGGAACACACACACTGGTGCATGCCTAAACTCTGTGGACACTGGATCACAGGTTTGTGCCCTTCTCTGGAACAAGAATGAGAGAGAGCTGCTGAGTTCACACGGATTCACACAGAACCAGCTGACCCTGTGGAAGTACCCATCAATGGTGAAGATGGCTGAACTCACTGGCCATACCTCTCGAGTCCTTTTCATGGCTCAGGTGAATTCCTCTAACCAATTTCTACATATAGTACCTGCATTGAGTATGTATATTAGCGTGAACATTGCTGATATTCTAGTGTTGTGAACCTGCAGAGTCCTGATGGTTGCACAGTAGCCTCAGCAGCTGCAGACGAGACACTTCGGTTCTGGAACGTGTTTGGAGCCCCTGAAGCGCCCAAGCCTGCAGCCAAGGCTTCTCACACTGGGATGTTCAACAGCTTCAACCATATCCGATAGGATGAGATGAGTCATGATAACAATCTCTTCTTTTGGATATGGTTTGCGTCATATGCTAGATCGACTCTTGCATCATGTCTCTTCAACCATATCCGATTGAATTGTACAGGATTGCGTGCATACCAGTCATTAGTATTGTTCCATGTACATCAAAGTACAAAGTGTTCTCCCCGTTTGGGTGCAGCATCAGTAGGTCTGTTTGATGCGGCACATTAAAGTACAAATTGTTCTTCCCATTTGGGTGCAGCATCAATAAGTTTGTTGATGCGGCAGTTTGTAAATTAAGAGATAACTATTGTTATCAAAATTAATGGAATACTTATTCTGTTTTTCCTTAAATCATCTGAAACTTTGGTTGTTTGAAGAGCCCAGTCACCAGTTGCTTTACGACGTTTAGCCAATGGCTCAGGTGGACCACATATATATCACTAGTCTACAGGAGGCTTAGTAGATGTGAATTGTGTGATGGATACATATAATATCTTCATGCAATGTCTTTTTTATGAGCAATGGAGATTTATATGGTTATGTTTCTTTTGGGTTTCATCTCTAGCCTACCCCAACTTGCTTGGGACAAAAGGCTACGTTGTTGTTATTGTTGTAATGGAGATTTATATGATTACATGCATGGTGCCTCTGCCACCTCGTAAATGTTTTGCTCTACTGTTTTGACATGTTACGGCCGCGTTCTCCTTGTCCTTCCTGGGCTTCCTGTTGCCTTGTAATGCACAAAGACATGAAAGGGTTCCTGTCAGCTCAGTCAAGCAAATCGTCGAGCGCCATAGCACGGACGTAAAAATTTCAGAATGTCAGCGGGAGCACGGGCAGGGCCGATGCCCCTGTTTACCCGATTATTTTTATTTTATGCTAGGGAGTAGCATTGCCTAACAGCTACAATGTTCTTTGCTTCCAAAAAATGGACATCATGCTACTCCCGGCCGGACTTCAAGGTTTACATGGATGGAATCAATGAGCGATGCACATAAGAAGCTGTGGTAAGTGCTGTGGTAAGGTTAAATAAAGGGAAAAGCTATGACTACAAGAGATACTAATGACAATATCTTTAATTCTCTCTGTACCTGAAATCTTTCTGATGCTAGCAAGATGCAAGGCGGGAAAGCTGAAGAATGGCAGCACATACCCTCAGACGATGACAATAGCTCTAGCTCCGAACTCGACAGGATACTTGAAGACTGCAGGCGTTAAGTTCAGCAAGTCTAATCTCTGCACTGGTGTCGAGCTCCAATCAGACAGCTACAGCAATGGCAGCCCATCCATCTGGCGAGTACTACCAATTCCGGTGGCCAGCCCTTTAGCAAAGAGGAGAACGGGGCTGGCTGCATCGACCGACCAGAATCTGTGCGAGCTTCTTTATTTTTGCTGTGATTAAAAGTCTAGTAACTAATTTCTCTGCTGATAGTCATCCCTGTTTTTTTTCCATGTCATGCCTGAAACACGGGAAGCAGAGAGAAGGCGGACTCCTCAAAGGCGTAATCGGGGTCGCGAGTTCAAACGTGAATGCTGTGTTGCATGTCGAGTTTGTATTGGCTGTTGGTGTGAGTTTGGCCAACTGTGCAGTGTCATGTGCTTGTAACTTCAAGCCACAACCCTTGTCTTCTAAATACCATTTGCTTGTGCTCACGTCCCGGTACTTGCCGGCAGTCACATGCTTAACACATGGTATTCAAGGCAGCTATCCCTGGCAGTGGGTTATCTTCCGACCTAGCTTTACTTATGCTTTGATTCGTCAGCAGAGCACTCCCTCCGTCTTAAAATAATTAAAATAACTCACTCTGGGTTTTAAATTTATTCTAAGAAACAAATCATTCTACGCTAATTTGGTAGTGACATGTGCATGTGGATGTTAGTTAACACTAAATATAGCTAACAAGTAAGGACAGACAGGTCATTTTATCTCCTTTGATTTATCCTCAAATTCTAACAATAATGTTTTTTAGGCAGGGGGGATAGATAGGTTGAGATCCTTGTTGTTTGCCACGCATCACTGGCGACTGATTTCCTGTAATTCCTCTCCGCGCAGAATTGACTTGTGGCACGACAGGCACCTCCTCATCCGCTAAGCTCTCCAACGATGAACTAATGTCCTAGCAGCAGCAACAACACTGACGCTCCGTTTGGATGTAGATATTGAAGGGCATGGTATTGAATCGAGTTGAATGCCAAATCGGCTGTGGTATTGAAATGGCTCCAATTCGAAATCTGTTGTTTGGATGACCATTGTATTGCCTTTTAGAATCTACAGAGCAACCTAAATCAGATTCATGTTTGGATGTACAACACAATAGAATTGGAATTTGGTCGTTACTGTATGAACACCAATCTCCGTCTAGACTCGTCCCCGCACCCACCACAGCAGCGGAGCCCATGCCGGTCATGGAGAAGAAGAGTGAGCTGCCGCCGGCTGCTTCTCCGCGAGCCCACCCAAGGCCCCCAAGAGCTCCCCCAAGGCCTCCCCTGCCATGGCTGCCAGGCAAGCCCAAGCCTTCCGCCGGCCAGGAAGGAGAAGGCCTTGGCGGCGGCGACGGCGTAGAAGATGTGTTTCATGGCCGGAGTTGAGGAAGAATGGTTCGCAGGCATCGAATTGACCTCCGCCACGTCGGATTGACCTATCCGACGGCGGGGGAGGAGAGGTGGGGCTGGGGCGGAGAAGGGAGCGGCGTGGTGGAGGATGGGCTGTCACGACGGAGGAGATGCCGCTCGCCGGGGTAGCGGAGGGTCGGCGCGCTAGGTTTTCGCCGGAGATGGGAAGGGCAGGGGCGCCGCTAGAGGGGCGCTCGTCCCGGCGGCGGAGGAGACGCCGCTCATCGAGGAAGCAGAGGGGCGTCGCTGCAGGGGCACTCGTCTCGGCGGTGGAGGGCGGCGCCGATGTCGGACAGCACGGAGATCTTCGTCGGGGTGATGGTTTTTTTTTCTCTGAGGAGTCAGACGAGGAGTTTCGGCCTGCTGTGAATGCGGTGTGATACCGAGCCCGGGGGCTATGAATTGGGGGAGTTACGCGTGAGTAGCAGGAATGCCGCACGGTATTCATCTCTAATTCCATTTGTCAATTCTCATGACATCCAAACGGCGGCATTGAAGCTAGCAAATTCCAATTCCAAATTCTATGCCTTAATGCCAACATCCAAACGTAGTGTGATTGGTATCCCAAAGCAGCATTCATGTTTAATAACTTCTACATATTACCATAAAGTTTTCTTCTAACAATTTCTGGATGTGCCCTGGCCTAATTCCCCTGAATCCCCGATGATGGAATCTCGAGTCTGAATTTGAAGATGGATTCTCAATTCTAAGCTTGAAGATTGCAATGAGGAAAAAACTACGCATCACATATCGACGAGTTTTGAATTTTCAAGATCAATGATGAGGGCATGGAAGACGCCGTCCGCCGAGTGGGCCTGGCCGGATGGCCCAACTACAAAGCCTTCGTTTTTTGGGGGCCCCGGGGCGGCTGCAGTGTTTGGCGCCCGGATCCGGTCTAATTTCCTCAAAAAAAAAGGGGGGGGGGGGGGGGGGGGGGGGGGGGTGTGGATCCGACGTGATTGCAAGGGCACTGGTGTTGTGTTTCAGTCGCAGTATCAAGATGCTGGTGATGATGAGACAGTCAGACTCAGGCACTGGGGGGGGCTCTGCTGGGAGTTGATGCGAATGAGGCCTTTGCATTTGCTTAGAACTAGACTGAATTTGAGTTGTTTAGTGAATAGTGATGGCCTAACATTCATAATGGAATCTCGTTTCTGTAAGGGACTCTAGAATCTCTACAACTACAACCCAGCTATTTCCATAATAACTTAATAAGTGTACATCTAAATGCAATCAGAAGGGAAGTTCAATGCCTTAGGGCTCGTTCGCTTTCGTTGGAACGGTTCCACCCGGATTGAGATGAATATAGTACAAACTTTATGATACTTGCAATGAGAGACCGAGATTTAATCCAGGTGAAGAACCAATTTACCCATGATAGGGACAAGAAGAGACCGGGAATTAATCCACTAGTCAAGAGGTGGGGAACAAATCCAGGTCTTTTGTTGTCCATATCATGAGTAAATTGGTTCTTCACCTGGAATAAATCCCGGTCTCTCATTGTAAGTATCATAAAGTTTGTACTATATTGATCTCAATCCGGGTGGAACCATTCCAATGAAACCGAACGAGCCCTTATTGTGGAGCAAACTGTAGGGACGACAAAAGTTCAACGCGTTATGATTACTAGTAGGGAGTGTGGCACGTGATATGAAAATAATATGAAATAAAAAAGCATCATGATATAAATTGTCACGTGTTGTAGGTAGGTGAAACTTCAACAATCCATATTACGATAGCTGAAAAATACTATGTAAAGCTACAATGTTGTAATAATTTTTGGCGCCGGGAGACTTCAGTTGAATATGTAGTCGTACAAGTACATCTGTAAATAACTGAGGGTTGGTTGGTATCTTATTAATGTGCTGGAGATTGTCTTAAGGTCATCCGTTCGTGTGGCGATGTTAAGTTTAATGCTTTCATCGAGATCATAGTTAGTCTGCATACCGCTTCTGATTACTGAATAAGTGATACACGATAACAATTTAGCATTATAATATAAATTCTATACTATAATTAATGGACTTGACTAAACAGCCTAACCAGGCAATCAGAAATAGATTGGGTTGCCCTGGGAAGCCTGGCTAGCCCCTTAACCATGCAAAAAAACATACCCATAGGAAATTGATATATTAAAATAACAATAATAAATTTTACATATAAAGAAACAGAAAGAAAAAAGAAAAAGAAAACATGAAAAAGAAAAAAAAACTTGGCGAATTGATTAATGGATAGAAAAATATTTCTTTTTTGCTCGATGCATAAACATGGCGAATTCCAGCTCGAAGTATCAAAGAAATGACAAAGGATTTGTCGGTAGGAAGGCCACGGAATGTTGGTTATTAAACAAACGTAGAATTAAATGAAAGAATACACCAGGTGTGGTTGCGATCATCATGAAGTCTGTCAAAAGCTACCATAGTCCATAATATACAACCAATCCAAGAGCCTCCCGTTGGCTTGGGAAAAATGAACGATAGATTGTATGGGACCAGGATCGAGACGGGATCAACCATCAGCTGTTGCCCGGTTGATGCCGTTTTGCTGCGTGACAACGATCTTCAGCACCAAGACCCAGCATTGCCAGCCGCTGACTTATTTCGTCGCTAGATGCTGGATCAGTTGGATCCTACACAGAATTGAAGGGGCATCTCAAATATGAATCAGTTGGAGATAAATGATGTAAATGCAAAATGTAGAGTTTCAGATGCCGAAGCAAGTATCAATCAGTACTAAGAAGGCACAAACTTACATCATCACATATTTCTTATCTCAAAGTAGAAATGGGTTGTAAAAACGATTGAACCAACTTCAGCTCTACTAAAAGCATATTGTTTAAATGAGCATCTATGCATATTGTGGAGGTTGGAGGATACACCTGCCTCTTGCCAGCCCACTTGCCCAGGTTGATTTGCACAGAGATGCTGGCTTGGGACAAATACACACCCAAGCTTTGAAGAGCATGAGTCAACAAATTAAGTAACCTGTAATGAATCAAAGAAAAGAAGTAGATGCGTCAACAAACTTCTGTTTTTGGCGAAGATAACAAATTTCATCATGAAAGAACCTAAGTACAAATGAAATAACAATAGGAAATTTCAGGTGGCCAAATCATACTGCATGGTCATCCACAAGGGATCAGGCACGGAGCCAGCGGTGGGGCGGGAGGGGCTCAAGCCCCCCCTACCCTCTAGGATCTCCATTGAATAAAGAGGGAAGGAGGAGGAAGAAGAAGGAAAAAGAAGGGAGAGAGGAAGAAGAAGGGGAGGCTGGACAAAGGGAAAGAGGAAGGGCAAGAGGAATGAGCCTCCCCATGACTCCATTCCTAGCTTCGTCCCTGCAAGGGATGGATCTGTCCATTGGGGTTGGGACTGAGTTAAAGCATTATTTGCATATAAAGATAGACTCGTAAGTAACCAGTACTAATTCTAGTCTCAGAAAGCACTTCAAATAATAATGCAGGATAACAGGTGGATGTTGATCGTAGTTAGAAATGCTGCTGGAGTTTCTGTTGATCTGTAACACATGCTAGCCATATAGTTTCAATCTGATCCTGTGCCCCTGATGCATCTGCAGATGTCACCATATTGTGATTATCATCTAATTTACAAGTGAAATTAGATCCAGGGAAGGATTCATTTCTCATGAAATGCGAAGGGTCAGGCAGGGAATCTCCTCGGATTTGTCCTTTACTCTGCAATACAAAAATAAGTATATGCAAGATGTTGGTCGACATAAATTCAATAGTGTTAAAGATTTCATAGCGCAAGCCTATTATTAACAACAAACACTTACCTGCACATTTTTCCAGAAAGATAAAAAATATAGAGGTAAAAACTTATTTATGTGCTTAGAATTTGTCACAGAATTACAACATCAAAGAAAATTCTCAAATGATCTTGCTGCATCTACGCTGCACTGTGGATGTGTTATTAGAAGATGCACCAGAACATAGAAATGTATATACTTATTAAGGAAAAGTCCTATTTTCAACCTTTAACTACAGCAAAAGTCTGATTTTCAACCACAACTACAAAACCGGGTAGAAAGGGTCATCCAACTGTCAAAACCGGGCAAATTAGGACCTTTGAGTGGTTTTCAAGAGTGGTTTTGTATTTTCTAAAAATTAAAAAAGTGCTGAAATTAGAAATTCATGGACTTAAATCATCTGTAAATCTTGTTTTCACCACCCTCTCCTAGAAATACGTCTATCTAAAAAACCAACAAAACTGAAATTACAGAGAGGAGATAAGAGATCAAGGGAATTATTCGGACTCTGGTAGAATGAGTAGGCAGTAGGGGTTGCAAATTCTCATACCTGGATGGCTGGATCCGCATCGCGAAGCAGGGAGGCATGCTGCGACTGTAGTTGATCCTTTGGTGAATCGGACAAGACTCAGGGGAAAAACAAAACAATCCAATAAATACATGCGATTCTTGAATATCCAGACAAGAACTAAGAGAGAATTGGGGCATAGAGGGAGTCAGATGGTCAGACCTGTGCTATGGGAAAAGCGTCATGCTCTGTTGGATTTCTTTCCCAGCGCCTGTGCCACACTGCCACATCCATGTTCCGTTGGGCAGCAAGCTGTAGTTAATTTATGCAAGAATGATGAACAAATCAAATTAACTTATGAAGTAGTTTCCTGAAAAATTATATTACTCTAATGATGCCTAAATTATATATTGCTGAGGTCTTCTTGAGCAATGTAAAACGATTTGAAGGATACCATCCTAGGTATCAAAATGTTTATTCTTATATACTGTGCATTGCACAACAGCAAAATGACAGTTAAAAATAGAAGCAGCAAGAGGCAAGGGGAATCCAGCTCCTGAAACAATGTTTAGGAAAAATCATTTTACCTGTGACATCTCGTCAGTAACTATTTTCCCAACACAAATAGCACCACCATCAACAAAAACCTGAAACCACTGGAGATGTTTGCGTATCTGCATCATTTTCCTGTGCCCACTGTCTAGCAATCTGCAAATCATAATAGTAGATATTTATGCTCAAGGGTAATAAAAAATTGCAACCAACGTCAATCTTACAATATGGTGTGATGGAAGTAGCATAATAAGTTGTTCCTTCATTGGGGAATAGAAAACATGAACAGCAAAGGAACCTTATGGAGCATCACTGCCAATGGCTGATGAAGGAATTACACAGGAACAATATTCGAGATACAGGTATTACATGGGGTTACAAAACATGAGAGGAAAGCAACAGTCTAAACATTGCAAGCCCGGAAAAAAAACTCTGGAACAATGCTACTAGACAATTAAAAAAATACAAAACATCTATTCGGTGAACAGATCAGTACCCTAACAGTATCAGCAATTTATCAGTCATCAGAGTACAGAGCGTACTCTGATGACTGATAAATTAATTTTCATTGGATGGAGGCGGCCGTGTCCATGGTCCGCCCGCAATTGTTGATGAACTTTCAATGCAAATATAACAATTTTATTTCAAAACTCCATTAAATCCACATCATCTCGTGAAATCCTTGATGACCCAAAATAACAATTCTAGAACCTCTTTTAGCAACCAGCACTCCAGCAAGAGCTCCAGCTGGTGTATTCCAAGCATGCGCAACAACAGACCTGAAACATCAGCACAATTAAGCTTTGTTACTGCACAGTTTACTAATGGAAAGGATTGATGTTAAAATCTTGCACGGTTTACTAATGCATTATCTTGTAAACAAATTGGATTAGATAACAAGTCTATAGAAACAAAAAGCATGTACACATGAAAATTAGATAATCTGGCATTCTCACTATTCTCTCCCTGCGGCCATATCCTTGAAAATAATGGAATCAACACGAGAGAAGGGAACCACACAAGAAGCGCTTCAACGTCACCTCCCAGATGTGATTTTGTCATGACCCAGTCAAGACAAGAAGTGGAGAAGGCGTAACATTGTGACGAAAGCGTCTTCGCAGGAAATACGTCTCCGACGTAGCTACGTTTAGTTTACCGTTTTGCTTTTGCTTTCTCTGTGTGTGGGCCCGAGGCCAATGAGAGGTTCGCGAGGCTTATAAGCCATCGTTTGTAACAGACTGAGGACAACTCATCTTTGAAATCGAAATAAGAAAACAGAAGGGGAATCATTCCTCGTTCTTCCTCGAATTCTTGTTCCGCTTGTGATTCTCACATTCTAGTCCACGGCTAGAGCCAAGGGCGTTACAGTGGTATCAAATTCCAGTCTTATCCTCAGCAGTGGGCGTGAATCGGGGGCGTGCGGCGGCGGCGTGGTTCTGAAGTATCTCGGCGACGATTGACATCAGCTGGTATGGGTTCTCGGCGACGCAGGTGTTGAGGTAATTTCTGGTTC
The DNA here is from genome assembly GCA_015476505.1 of Urochloa ruziziensis. Classification (NCBI taxonomy): domain Eukaryota; kingdom Viridiplantae; phylum Streptophyta; class Magnoliopsida; order Poales; family Poaceae; genus Urochloa; species Urochloa ruziziensis. The sequence continues at coordinate 41,693,411 of CM027123.1, forward strand.
TCGGGCGGTGATTGGGGGCGGTAGAATTGCGAGTGGTGTCGTGGATTGGGTTTCCTGGATTTCGGTGCGATTGGCGGTGGTAGACTCTCTCGGTGCTGATAATTGGTTGCAAATCTCGAGTTCCATCACGGCTCCTCCTAAGCCTTCCCCGCAGACGCCAATCATTCTCGAGGCCATGGATTCCGCGGCTCGAGAGGATCGGGAACGCTGGGATCAGATGTCTGAGAGCATAGATTTGCTTTTCGCCAAGGTTGGTGAGATCGACAAAGGGCAACAACAGATGGCTGCACAGATGAGCCTCAGTTCGCAGGTTCTGGAGCAATTGGTGCAGGATCAGATGATTCTGGCTCGACAGATTGAGAATACAGTGCAAGCTGTAGCACGTCTTTCTCTGGAGCGTCCACCTGAAGCTCCCCGTACTGTTCCAACGGCTCCACCAACGGGTCACCGTGGTTCTTTGTCTAATGGTGAGGTACATTCACCACGAGCTCCCCCTCCTTCCCGCAATACTTTTGATTCTCAACGCAAGGACAAGTATTCGTTGCCCAAAATGTCCTTCCCAGTATTTTCTAGGAACTAATCCTAGAATTTGGAAAGATAAATGCCTGAATTACTTTCACATATTCAACATTCCTGAAAATTTGTGGGTCTCTTCTGCTTCCATGAACATGGATGAGAAATCGTCTCGTTGGTTGCAAGTCTATAAACTGCAAAATGGCTTACCCGATTGGAGTACTTTCATTGCTGCAGTAGAAAAACAGTTTGGGTCTTATGATTATAGGGATGCACTGAATGATCTGGCAACTTTGACCCAAGATGGAACCCTGGAAGAGTATATTACATCATTTGTAGATTTACAATACCAAGTCCAAATGCACAATAAGGGGTTAGATGAGCTGTATTTTGTCACACAGTTTACCAAAGGACTTAAACCAGACATATCAGCTGGTGTACAAGCCCAGGTGCCTGAAACCATGCTCAGAGCTATTATGCTAGCAAGAGTATAGCAGCAACTGCAGGATAGTAAGCATTTCAAGTCTGGCAGAAATTATAGTAAGAACAACAATGTTGTACCAAAGTGGGATGGCAAGGGTGCTACATCCTCTAATGGTAATGGGTTGTGGAAGGAGAGACAGCTCAGGGATTTCAGAAGTGTATATACTGTGGTGACAAGTATAATCAAGCCCATGCAGCCAGTTGCACTAAAAGACCTCAGGCTCAGGTGCAAGCATTGGTGGTAAATGATCTTGATCAACCGTTAACTGAAGAGATTTTGACACAACTAGCAGTAGAGGATGCCATTTCTGAGGATTTGCAGCAGTTGTCATTAAATGCAATCTCAGGTACTGCAGAAGGAGAAGTACTCAGGATCAAGGCCACAGTCAAGAATAAGGTGATGCTAATTCTGTTGGATAGTGGCAGTTCTCATAATTTTGTGAGTGCCTCATTTCTGGACAAGGCAGGAACTCAACCGATATCTATGTCCCCAAAGAAAGTTAAAGTGGCGAATGGTCAGATTCTTCTTACTGACAAAAAGGTTCCCCAGTTGCAGTGGTTGTGTCAGGGTCACACTTTGGCTACTAACATGCAAGTGTTGGAGTTAGGAGCATATGATGCTATTTTGGGTTATGAATAGCTTAAACCACACAGTCCCATGACATGTCATTGGGCTGATCATACAATTGAGTTTCAAGACAAGGGCAGGAACATTAAGTTGCAGGGGATCCTTCCTACACCTTTAAGTCTATGTTCTCTATCTGCTCAAGGCCTAGAGAAGATGCAAAAAGTAGATATCTGGGCTTTAGCCATGGTAAAGTTTGAAGAGCCACCTCCTGCTGTAGTACAATCTGAGGTGGAAGCACTCATTCAGGAATTTGCTGATGTTTTTAGTAAACCTACAGCTTTACCTCCACAAAGAATTTTTGATCACACTATTCCACTTTTACCCAGTGCCTGTTCCTGTTAACTCTAGGCCATACAGATATCACCCAGGCACAAGGATGAAATTGAGAGGCAGGTTCAGGAACTGCTTCAGGCTAGGCTGATCTCCCATGGTACTAGCCCTTTTGCTTCTCCTGTATTGTTAGTTCAGAAGAAAGATGGAAGTTGGAGATTTTGTGTGGATTATCGAAAGTTGAATGATATGACAGTGAAGAATAGGTTTCCAATGCCTATCATAGAAGAAATCCTTGATGAGTTAGCTGGATCTCAATTCTTCACAAAGTTAGATATGACATCTGGATATCATCAAATTCGTATGCATGAAGAAGATGAATTTAAAACTGCCTTCAAGACACACCATGGGCACTTTCAGTTCAGGGTCATGCCTTTTGGCTTAACCAATGCCCCTGCCACTTTTCAGTGCATGGTGAATCAAATGTTACAGCCATTCTTAAGAAAATTTGTTCTAGTTTTTCTTGATGATATCCTGATATATAGTTCATCTCTGGACTCACATCTCCAGCACTTGAAGGCTGTGTTGCAAGAGCTCAGGAAGAACCAGTTTTATCTCAAGAGTTCTAAATGTTCTTTTGCACAGTCACAAATTGAATACCTGGGCCACATTTTTATCTAGAGAAGGGGTTGCCACTGATTCAGGTCAAGATTGAGGCTATGCAGAATTGGCCAACACCATCAAATGTCACTGAATTAAGGGGTTTCTTGGGACTTACTGGTTATTACAAACGTTTTGTGCAGCATTATGGTATTCTTGCTAAACCACTGACTTCATTGCTCAAGAAGAATCAATTTCTGTGGACAACAGCAGCTGATCAAGCATTCAAGAAATTGAAGAGTGTGATGACTTCTACTCTAGTGCTTGCTATACCAGATTTTTCAGTACCATTTGAAGTTGAGGCTGATGCTTGTGCTACAGGGATAGGTGCAGTCCTTATGCAGAAGCACAGACCTATAGCATTTCTGAGTAAGGCTTTGGGTCCTAAACATCAACATCTTTCTATTTATGAAAAGGATTTTTGGCTTTAATCATGGCTGTAGAAAAGTGGAGAGCTTATTTGCAGCGTCAAGAATTCATCATTAGGACTGACCATAAGAGTCTTTCTTATCTTACTGAGCAACAATTACAGTATGACCTGCAAAGGAAGGCCATGACTAGGTTGATGGGTTTACAGTTCAAAGTGATCTACAAGCAAGGCAAAGAAAATGTTGCAGCAGATGCTTTGTCCAGGGTGGCTCACTTAATGACTTTGCAGGCAGTATCTGAAGCTACACCTTTATGGGTTCAGGAGGTCCAGAACTCTTATCACACTGATCCATAGTTACAGTCCCTAGTTATTAAATCACCAGATGATCAGGGTTATTATTTGGAGAAAGGATTGATTAAGCACAAAAATTTGGTCTGGATTGGCAATAATTCTGCCCTCAGAACCAAGGTAATTGCAGCTTTGCATTCTGAGGACCCGGTGTGTCCGAGGATCGGTGGATGGTCGCTTCCTGGTGTGATGAGTGATTGACAACATGGTGTGGACTGACGTTTCCCTTGGCTCAAGTATTGTAGGTGTAGAATGCAACTTGATTGCATTGGTGCAAGTGAAGAACAGGCACGAAAGGTCTTAGTCATGGCAGCCTCCGAGGAGCGGAGAGACAAGTAGGCTTGGTTCGAGGGACCCGGTGGCCAGATGGATCAAGTGTGGTTCACATGGTGCAAGAACAAGCAAGGGGACATGGTTCCGGTGCGAGGTAGCGGCTCACAACCGAAGCTCGTACGCGAACATGAAGCCGGTGCAAGGTAGCGGCTAACGACCGAAGCTTGTACGCGGGGTTTGGTGATTTGGCCACAAAATCATCAGGAGGACGGTTTCTTGGTTTGGGCCTCAAAACCAAGCCCGAGGACTTGGCGTGGCGGTAACGGTCCATCAGGAGGTGCCGTGCGCGTCAAGGAGCCTGGGCCGGAGGACACGCGGCGTGGCCGCAAGGTTTGCGTCGGAGGGAAGCAAGCTTGCGGTGGAAGGTGTCACAGCCGGAAAAAGATTCGTGAAAATGTCAAATTTGCCCCTAAGGGGTATCTTGTTGTATGCTTCATATAAGGGCGTTCTGGACATTTGTAGGGCGCCTATATATATGAGGAGTGGCTATTGTGGGCAGCCATCCCTTGGAGAGAATAGGTGGTAGACATCTCATTTGTTTGTGAGAGGGTCTTTTCTAGGGTTTGAGAGGGTGAGAGAGGAGGGATCTTTGATTTGATCTTTTTGCCATTCTAGCTTTGTTTGTGCTAGCAAGTGGCTTGTAACCGCACATGGTGAAGTAATCCAAAGTTCAATTTCTTGCCATGATTTGAATCCACGAGCTCCTTTTCTTTTTCCTATTTTCGGAGCTATTTTTGGGAGATTTTCGTTCATCATTTCCTTGGGCGTTTTCTCTCGGATTTCTTTGGGGGATTCACATATGAGTGCCTTGGGCCTCTTTTGCTGGTGATCTCTTGCCCCCAAACGCCGGGAATCGCTTTGGATTTGAAGTTTTTGGGATGAACTCGAGGAGGGTGTGTTCTTCACGAGATCTGTGATTCCAGGAGTTCTAGGAGGTTTGAGGCCGAGATCTTTGGGGCATAGCCTCTCCTTGAGGTGTATATCATCTACCCAAAATCTTGTCTCAAGACTCCAAGTCGTTTGGGAGATCCATTCTCGAGTTGACCTTTTCGCTGCGTCGATCTATTGATCCGATCGGTTTTCCTTGGCTTGGTCGGATCAATCGACCGCTAGGACTTCGCAGCCTTGCAGTCTCGAGTTGACAGTTTTCTCTGTGTCGATCTATTGATCCGGATCGACCTTCCTTGGCTTGGTCGGATCAATCGACCAACACTATGCCCGACGGTGTAAACTCTCTGGTAGAAGCTCGGTATTTCGATTGAATGCTCCGATCGACTCTCGATCGGATGATCCGATCGCGCTGAGAGAAAAGTGAGTTCAGTGACTCGACTGTTGACCTATTGATCCGATCGGTGGCTCTTGTACAGGTCAGATCAATCGACCGGTTGTTTTCTCTCAACAATGGTCGGAGTATAAGCGATCAATCCGACCGATGCTTTTCATGTGCGGTCGGATCAATCGACCCATGCAAATTTCGCTGATTCGATCTGTTGTTTTCTCCCAGTGACGGTCGGAGCATAGGCTATAACTCCGACCGATTTTTCTTGTCCGGTTGGATCAAACGACCCGTGCAATTCTCGCTGAAATCTTCCTGTTGAGGCCACGTCTTGTGCTCGATTTGTTCGATTCTTTTTCCGCTGCTTTGATCTAGTTCCTAGGGTCAGTAGCTACGTGATCTTGGCTAGATTGTTTGGTTGGCTTGGTGTTGATTTGGGAAAAGCCAGATTTGGGAAAGAAATTGTATCGGCTCCCATTCACTCCCCCCCCCCCCCCTCTCTGGTCGCCTAATCGGTCCTTCACATTCAAGTCCTATTGGGGGTCATTCTGGTGTGGCTGCTACATATCATAAAGGTCAAACATCATTTCTACTGGAAAGGGATTAAACAAGAAGTGGAGGACTTTGTGAAACAGTGTGTTGTCTGTCAACAAGCCAAGCATGAGCACACCAATCCAGCAGGGTTGCTTCAGCCACTGCCCATTCCTTTAGGTGCCTAGCAAGATATCACCTTAGATTTCATTGAAGGGCTACCTGTGTCTGAAGGTAGTAATGTGATTCTGGGGATAGTGGACAGATTTACTAAATATGCCCATTTCCTTGCATTGAAGCATCCCTTTACAGCATCACAAGTGGCTATCCTATTGTTGAATTCTGTGGTCAAGTTACATGGGGTCTCTAAAACCATGGTATATGATAGGGATCGAATTTTCCTAAGTGAGGTATGGCAAATCTTGTTCTCTCGGTTGGGCACTAAACTTATACATAGTACAGCCTATCATCCGCAGACTGATGGCCAGACCGAGCGTGTCAATCAGTGTCTTGAGATGTACTTGAGATGTGTTGTGCAACAATCACCTACAGATTGGAAGAAATGGCTGCCTCTAACTGAGTTGTGGTACAACTCCTCATACCATTCAGCTATCGGTTGTTCTCCATTCAAAGCTTTATATGGTTATGAACCAAATTTGGGGTTGGTGCCTATTTCTTCTAATCAATCCAATTTGACAGTGGATGAGCTTATACAACACAGGGAAGCTCATGCTACAATGCTCAAGGAACAGTTGGCTGCAGCTCGCAACCGAATGAAGTTGCAAGCTGATAAACACAGAGTGGATAGAGTCTTTCAAATTGGTGATCAAGTTCTTTTGAAACTTTAGCCATATGCTCAGTCCTCTGTGGTCAACAAACCTTTCCCTAAGTTGGCTTTTAAATTCTTTGGTCCGTATACAATTCTGGACAAGGTTGGAGTAGCAGCATATAAACTTGATCTTCCAATTGACAGCAAAGTGCACAATGTGTTTCACGTTTCTCAGCTGAAGCCCTATACACCTGATTTTTCACCAGTCTTTGCTGATGTGTCAAGATTGGTGGATCTAAGTGCACACTCAACTTCCTCAGGTGTTGATCCAGTGGTCGGGTTTCTCTCCGGCGTCAGCAACATGGGAAGATTTCTATGTGTTGAAACAAGGTTTCCATCGGCATTAGCTTAGGGACAAGCTGTACTTCAAGAGGGGGGAGATGTCATGATCCAGTCAAGACGAGAAGTGGAGAAGGCGTAACATGGTGACGAAAGCGTCTTCGTAGGAAATACGTCTCCGACGTAGCTACGTTTAGTTTACCGTTTTGCTTTTGCTTTCTCTGTGTGTCGGCCTGAGGCCAATGAGAGGTTGGCGAGGCTTATAAGCCATCGTTTGTAACAGACTGAGGACAACTCATCTTTGAAATCGAAATCAGAAAACAGAATGGGAATCATTCCTCGTTCTTCCCCGATTTCTTGTTCCGCTTGTGATTCTCACGTTCTAGTCCACGGCTAGAGCCAAGGGCGTTACAGATTTATCTGCATTAAAATGAGAGAGAAAATCATGAAATTTCTAGTACGAATGTGTAGATTCAAAATCAGGAGACAAGCTGACCGTCAATGACTATGGCGTTAGCCCCTTCCTTTCCAATCACAGTCGCAAAGACGAACCACTCGTCCAGCCCGAGTGACGGCTTGCCCAGCTCAGGTTACCCCGGATGCCCTCAACGTCTTCTGCGGTGATGATGAATTCGACGGCTTCGCCGGTGCCGTCGTCGAGACTAGGGGCTCGAAATCGAAGGCGACAGACACCATCCTGGGCACTGCGGTAAGGAAGGGTGAAAGGGGCTCGCACGAGGAGGAAGTAGCACGGATGGCGGCGGCCCTGGCGCTAGCGCGCGGAGGTGGAGCTGGACAGAGGCGGAGGCATAAGTGTGGCGACGCGGGAGGTGGGGGCGGCCGTTGAAGGTGAGATTGTAGGATGTGAAAGGGGGGAACGGGAAGGAGCTGAGGAGATCTGAGACCGGGAGGTGGGAACGGACGGTGAGGTAGCCCGGAGCGAGGACGACCGCCTTGGCGGCGCCGGAGGACGGTAAGGCGGGGCCGGCCATGGTGGGCTAGGGTTAGGGTTCCGGCTACAACGAGGCTGCGGTTGGATGGGAGGCGGAGGACGTATCAAGGGGCGGTGCTCGCGGCCTTGCGCGAAGAAAGAAAAGGAGAAGAGAGAGGGAGGGAGGTGCCGGCGTGATTGACGGGGGCAGATCGGATGGGGAGGCAGGCGGGTAAAAAACTCGACGGTGAGAAAAGAAACAGCGGGATGCCGAGCGCGGTGAAAAACAACGGGGGGAGGACGACCAATCCGTCTCTTCCCCCCCCCCCCCGTCGTCCTGGGGCCACCTTTAGACCTGATTTGCGGGTCCTTTGTGAGGGGTATAGAATTATATGTTTGTGTGAAAAAAGATTTCAATTTGCTCATCCTTTACTAGTATAGATTGACTACATTGCAACCTTTCCTCGCCGCCGCTCTTCAGTCCGACTGGGTTGTAGTTGCAGCAGCCTCTGCCTTTTGGCTGAACTTCCAATGACATGGTTGAGACTAGGGGAAAAACAGAACAGGTATTCCATTAATTTTGAGAACAATGATTCTCATCTGAATGTACAAAACTGCCGCATGCATCAACCAGACTTTTTGATGCTGCATACAAATGGGAACAACACACTGTACTTTGATGTACATGGAACAATACTAATGACTGGTACTATACACGTAATCCTACAAAATCCAATCGTAGAGGCTCTGGTTTCGATGTTCTGGTGACGTTGCAAAATTCAAACAGACTTGACGAAGATGTCAACCAAGCCAACTCTGCCATTGATTTTTTGACATTCCAACTGAGAAATTGGGCATTACCCCTTTACGCTGCCTGCTTAGCCAATGTGTGTAGATCTCATCTGGAACATTCGATAGGAAAATAATAAGCAGAATGAAGCCAAAATATTCTCTCTCAATAATCAAAGTTGAAGTTCATTTAGATGAATCTAGGAAATACACATATCACAGTCTATCTAGCATATGATGCAATACCATATCCAAAAGAAGAGATTGTTATCAGGACTCACCCTATCGGATATGGTTGAAGCTGTTGAACATCCCAGTGTGGGAAGCCTTGGCTGCAGGCTTGGGCGCTTCAGGAGCTCCAAACACGTTCCAGAACCGAAGTGTCTCATCCGCAGCTGCTGAGGCTACTGTGCAACCATCAGGGCTCTGCAGGTTCACAACACTAGAATATCAGCAATGTTCACGCTAATATACAAACTCAATGCAGGTACTATATGTAGAAATTGGTTTGAGGAATTCACCTGAGCCATGAAAAGGACACGAGAGGTATGGCCAGTGAGTTCAGCCATCTTCACCATTGATGGGTACTTCCACAAGGTCAGCTGGTTCTGTGTGAATCCGTGTGAACTCAGCAGCTCTCTCTCATTCTTGTTCCAGAGAAGGGCACAAACCTGTGATCCAGTGTCAACAGAGTTCAGGCATGCACCAGTGTGTGTGTTCCAGAACTTGATGCACCGGTCACTGCCACCACCACCAGTTGCCAGCAAGTTGCTCTGGAACGGGCACCATGCGAGTGCCTTCACAGCTGCCGTGTGATCATCGAGCCTGTGCAGCCACTGGTTGCGGCCGGCAGAAGGCATGGAAGATGCCATTGACACATCCCAAATGTGCAGAAGGTTGTCATTCCCACCGCTGGCTAGCTGCTGGCCAGACCCAGACCACTTGAGCCCGCACACCTCCTGGCTGTGCCCCTCGTACGTCTGCACGACATGGTTCCTGATCCTCACATCATTGTTCACAATCTTGCCATCCATGCCACCAGTGGTCAGGATGCTGTTGTTCCATGCAAGCGAGCCAACTCTTGCCTCATGCACACCTCTGAGTGTTCTCAACTGCAGAGAAAGAACTATCAGAGTTCAGAAACAGACAACGTGTATGATTATGGTATTATCAGAGCACTGTTTTTATGACGCAGGACAATCTACTTACCAATCGGTTAGAGCTGGTGTCCCAGAGCTGGACATCAGACGAGTTGAGCCCAACAGCAATGTGCCGGCCGTCAGGAGCCCAGCTAACGCTGGTGATGGGACCGTTGTCCTCATCGACAGTCACAAGCTCAGAACTGGATCCACTCGAGGCATCCCACAGGTACACCGAATCGCCCAAAGCAATGGACAGCACATTGCTGCTTCCCCAGTCGAGCAGGTTGAGGTAGTAGTCATCAACGAGCTCCTGGTGCGTCCAGTGTCCTCTCCGCAGACTGCATATCACATTCAGGCCACATCAGAAACCACAATCCAACAGATTGGGGCGAGGAGGAAATCAGGGCACAAACTTACCTGGGGAATGTGCCGCCGCTGCTTGGCCGGTTTGGCGTGGTGGGAGGAAGCTGAGTCGGCAGCCGAGACGTTCTGCGGCTCCGGAGGCTTGTTCCTGAAGGCAAGGATGCGTGTCCGGTTGTTGAGCAGCTTCTCAGCAAGCAGCCTCCGGTACGCCTCCTTGGACGGGGATACCACCGTGTTCTCCTTGTCCTTCTTGGGCTCCGTGAGCAGGTAGTGCGCCATGTCCATGTCCATCGCCGACCTGTCTGGGATGAACCTGTCCCCCTGCAGCGCACAAACAGATGGAAAGGAGAACCAGTCAGCTCGGCCAGGCATATTGTCGAACACTCTACGGGCGCGAGCACAAGACATTCAGAATCTTAGGGAAAACACCGTCAAGGGGGGACTCACGTAGCACTTGGCCGACGGGTTGCGCGATCCCGAGCTCAGCGGTGGCATGTAGGGCCGGGATCCGGCCTCCTGCAGTGCTGGCCGTGGCGCCGCCGCCACGCGGCTCTTGTCAGATGAGATCGAGCGGGAGCCTGCGTCCATGGTTAGCAGAAACAAACAGAGCAACAACAGGAACGAGAGTGACAAGAACAGTAATAATACTAATAAACAGAAGAATCGATGGAACTAAACAAAAACACGGATTAATCTCGCAGGTTAGTGAATTGAAGTCGAACGGAAACGCGAAAATTAAGAGTGCGGACTCGAGAGCTTTGATGAACGAGCGAGAGAAGGGCGCGCGTCTCGTGGTCTCCCACAGCGATCGAGATCGGCGTGGGGAGGCGGAGAGGAGAGCCGGGAGAGAGAATAGAATTGCGCGATTGCGCTGTGGGGTTTAGGGATCGGCCACCGGCGAGTATTTGTAGGGCGAGGAGGGGAAGGAAGGGGAACGCCGCCGGAAGGAAAAGCAACGGCTACTGTGCCAAGGGAAGGAGAAAATAGCCGTTGCGGGCTCTAGGGCTTGTGCTTCTGCTGCCCGGACGCGTGAAGCCGTGAACGGCTTAGATCCGCCGACCCCGTTCCCCGTTTAGAAGTCTGGTTCTTCGCAAGTTCGCATACGTTGGATGTTAGATTTAATAATAAAAAATTCAATTATTAAAATTTAATAAAAATCGATTGGGCCATGACCAACACTACCGGAGATATCATTAGAGGCACTATTAGGTGCTGTGAAATTTATATCATGTGCACAAAATGTGTTACCATAAATTGTATTAACTCGTTGGGATTTTTATTTTGATTGTGCTCACATATTTAACTCTAAGCCAACAAATATGAGGATATCACTTCTATAAAGCATGAGATGACTTCCTAGCTAGTCCGAGCCTCCAAAGACTTTTTATATGATTAAGTTATAGTAAATAAAAGTCTGCCATGTTGCTAGGATTTAATTATAAACACATGTTGATTCTTTTCTTTCTAGTGATATCGGCTCGTTCTCCAGAATTTGTTCCAAACACACTCAGCACGAGTTTCATCTCCAGTAGGAACATATGGAGGATGTATACCCATTTGTACCATAATTTAAATTTCGCAGGATGGTCATGGACATCACAATGTATTAAGAATTTTGCATCCCAAGAAATTATTATTAAATACTTACCTATCAAAATAATGATAAAATAATATGATGTATTTTCTAATATGTGTTATGATGTATTCTATCATCTCACAAATTTTGAACTTAACACTTCACTTGTGCATAGAGAAACTAAAAAGATAAATTGTATTAAGCGGTAATTTGAATCAAATATAATTTAGAGGGTAATCTGAACTAAAAATAGTTTAGAGGGCTATACTTGTGGGGTAATTTGGATTTTTTTTCAAGCAAGAATGACTTACTTTTTGGGCAAAAGGACTATAGATGATCACAAAAATATGTAAGCCAATGATGGAATGTAAAATAAAGAATGGAGCAATATTTGCACAAGAATAGTAATATGACTTTGTACATTGGAGAAATTCATTTAAAGGATGGAGCCACCTCACATAAAGAACACACAAGAATGTTGCTAGTAACAGGGCTGAACTTGCTATCTAGTTACCGTCCTAAACGTCGGGATATCAGATTTCTTGTTATCTAGTTTTGTCCTCAGTCCTACTTCTATATCTTTTTTTGTAAGAAAATTAACCTTTTAAACTTACTATATCTAATTTTATATAAATTAAATATACATGAATCTTCGTTACTAGATTCATTATAAATTAATTTCATAATATGCAACTCTTTTTATTTGAGATTATATATTTTTATATGTTAATTGATGGTAACGATCAAGGGAATGAAGTATGACTTTTCCTTACACATCCTGCTAGTATGTACCTTCATAGGCCACAAGAAATTGGGCGACTCACAGCAGCTCGGCCGGTCTGCTCCTATACCGACGTGACACGTTTGATTGCGGTTTGTTTTTACCGATCCCTGTTTCCATCCGTCCACGCAAGCCTTCTTTACTGTCGTTCCGTGTTGGGCTGCTTTCTGCCTGCTCTACGTTTGTTCCCCATGGGCTTCTGTGCACAACCCTCATGTGCGCTGTGCGTTTCGCAGATTTGGGCTTGGCCCACGTAGTTCTCGGCGGCTCCTAGGTTTACATAGGGTCTTCCTGTCGGCCGCCACCTCAGTCGGGTCCTTCCTCTTTCGATCACTTCTACCGTAAGGTACGCCTCCCGCCTCCGCGTCCACGTCTCCGTCCTCCGCTGCTGCCATCGTTCCTCCGCCCCTGCGTTCCCTTTTCCAGTCTACGACTGCAGGTCATTGCTCGATAATTGGGGTGCTGTTATTGCGTACGGGTCTCAGATTTGATCCTCTCGGCGTTCCAATCGCTTGCTTGCTTCTTTTACAGGCCCTTCCGTACATTCTGCTTCTTCTTTCTCTATTACTTACAGGTTTCGATTTTCCCCCGATCAGGTTGCTGCACCGGCGTCCTTCACGCTCAGATTGGAGCGGACCTCTGCAAGGTCAGCTCTTTGGTGCTCCTTCTTTGAGCGCTCTCTCGATCAGCCCCTTTCTTTGCCAGTACTGTTATTTGTCTTTCCTCTGAGTGAGAACCTGTTTGAATTATTAATTTTGGGTACATACTACCGACGGTACCTCGGCTGTGCATAGCTCATGTTTGCCATAACATTGGCTTTGTCTACTCCTGTTACATGGGGCAGCATTCTATCATTGAGCAATTCGTTCAGCTGAGTCATTTATTTACGATTCACTTCGGTCCTTAGCTCACCATGTGTACTACTTTGTTCTTATTTCAAAAAGAATAAAAATAAAAATTAGTGCTTCCTGTTGACGCCTCAGCTTTGTCGGACGCGACGATGCCAGACCCCAATGTGCAGCCCGTTTCACCCCTATCGCCTGAAACTATCCCCACCGCTACAAAGCGATCTCTCCGATCGCTCCAGAAAAGTTACTTCTGACACCCACCGCTTCACAGGCACCTAGTGTACTTATACACCTGCACACACCGCCGTTTCCAGGGCCGATCGAACAAAGACCGCAGAGCCGACCGAAAACGGGCCACAAATTGGACTGATACACAACAACAGGACCCAGCCCACACCAAGCCTACCTAACACACGCAGAAAACAGCATCCAAACAGCCTAGAAAATATTAACAACTCATTTAACGTCGAGATTTCACAAACCACCATAGCATGCAGTATACATCACGCACGTTTCCACCAACTAAAAACAATATATCGTTCTAAAAAGGCACCGAAAACAACTGTAACTAGGAACGGGCGCGGCGAAGCGCGCCTTTCCTTCCTAGTACTTCATGAGGGGCACTCTAAAAAGCATGCGTGAGGAGTGCTGTCAGCTCTTGATTTCTGACACTGCACTCCCTCCCCCTCTGATAATGGAATATCTAATTTATTTTGCTATCCTTACTGGATGACCACTCTTCAGAAGCCATCCTTTCAAAGGACTTAACATTTTTGTCATCCTCTCTCTTCTGATTATCTACTTTTTGTCAAAACTGCAGACGTGGCATGCCAGAAATCTTGCTACACCCTCAAAAGCTAGCCAAAGAGGTGAGGGATTCCCTCACTTTTATGTTGGTTCAACTCTCTCCCCACACTAATGTGGGACTAATCCCAACAATCTCCCCCTCACACATTGGTGTCCCTCAGCACTGACCGGCCCATCACAAGCACCACGGTCACTGGGCTTTGGGCCTACACCATCCGAGTGTACTGTGGGCTGAGACTGTGGACCGGCTCTGATGCCACTGATGGCCGATAACTAGGAGATTTGGCCCGAGAGGCCCAACCGGGGGAGGAAATCTTGCTACACCCTCAAAAGCTAGCCCTAATTGGCTCAACATGGCTGGGTGAAGTCGCAATGCGTGTATAATTAGCATTGCGACTTTATGATCATGTTCAATAAGTCATACAACCTACATGTGAATTGATTTGCTGGACTACATCTCATATATTCAGGGCCGGCTCTAGAATTTTAAGGGCCCTTGGGCAAGCTAGAAGATAAGGGCCCGTTGAAATACGTACCTTGCCGGTCGCCATCTCGCCGCCTCCGTTTCGCCGATCGCCATCGCCGAGTGAGAAGCTAGGAGGAAGATGAAACGTCAAACGTCGCTACTGGCGGCGGTCGGCCGGTCGTAGGGATTCGGGATTAGGAAACTAAACGTCGTTTACTCGGCTGTTTACTCGGCTGTACGTACGTATGGGCATGGGCTATCGTTTCCTCTCCTGTACGATTCATGGGCTGATTTGTTGATTTGCTAGTGGGCTGATTTGCCAAGGTTAAGTTTACATGTAGTATTAACTATTCCTAACTATTAAGCACCTATTCTATGATGGGCCCCGGACTCCATGGGCCCCAGGCCGTCGCCCCTGCTGCCCTCCCCCTAGAGCCTATATTTGATGTTTCTTTCCTTGTATAAAAGTTTATATTTCTTTGCCGATCGGGAGGTTGTATCGTTAATTCACTTACACGCCGATGGGCGCTGCTGGTGCTGTACCGTCCAGGTCCCCTGTCGCTCTTGCCACCGAGGAAACACACGACATCCTTACCTAGACAAAGCCGCCGGTCACTTCACCTATTGTAAAAGTCAAGGAACGCGATATCCTCTCCAACGAGATGTACGGTGCGCCATGCTATGCGTGCCTGCGTACAATTTTATATATCTCCGGATTGCACCGTAAGTAACGCTTGCCATGTGCACGGTAGCTATGTCTGGCTTGCTTCATTCGGTGCCCCTTAATTTGTTTAACTGATCGATTCTCTAACTACCAAAACTGTTCATGATCGCTAGTAAATTTTTTTTCCGAAATGGGAAGCTTTATATTTTTCAAGTTTGTTACATCAAGATGATATAGCATACTTGAAGGTCTCCCGACCTCTGCCGGAACGGCACACAGCCTTACATTTTAAAATTGTGAAAACAGACACACTAATGACTATCAATTCGTAGCCTAGACCGCCACCCATGTGCCTGGAAAAAAAGTCCTTGGCCGCCCGTGCCAATATTGAGATGCTGCTGCAACCAAATCTTGGTAATAGGCTTCTGGAGGATAGCCCATGTACGGAGCCAATGTGTAATTGAGGAAATGACTGTAAAAAAGAAGTTGTTTGTTTTCAAATAACAAGGCATTCCTACACAACCACAAAGACCAACATGCCGCTGCTGCTCCAAGTAGCAATAAAGGTTTTAGGTCGTTACTAATTCCTGCTAGCCACGTCCCAAACATGTTTGCTATACTGCTAGGCTGTGACAGACCATAGGATTGCTAGTAATAGTATAAAGATAAGGCCATCTATATATACCACCCAAATCATGAACAAATCATCGCGACAAAATCCATACGCACACTAGAACAAAGCAGTCTGCAACCCAGATTTATTTGTGAGCTAGCTAGCTACGCATATACACAGCTTAGTTTCTCGTGTAGTTTTAAGGCATACACAAGCGCGGCGATTGGTATGGCTCCAGCACGGATTCTTGCTGTTGTGTTTCTCGCAGTCGCCTGGCTGTTGGCCGCGGCCGATGCTGATGACGCTGCCACCAGCGCTTCGTCGTCATCTCCGGCGCCGGTCGGATGGCTGAAGGCCCATGCCACGTTCTACGGCGGCGCTGACGCCTCCGGCACCATGGGTAATTGAGTAGCTTTTCTCTTGCCGTGAATCCATGACGCAACTGCAGATCAATACTAGACATTACTCTATAATTACATGGGCACATCGCATCACTGTATTTGGCATGCAGGAGGGGCGTGCGGGTACGGGAACCTCTACTCGCAGGGCTACGGCACGCGCACGGCGGCGCTGAGCACTGCGCTCTTCAACGATGGCGCTTCGTGCGGGCAGTGCTACAAGATCGCCTGCGACCGTAAGAGGGCGGAGCCGATGTTCTGTAAGCCCGGCGTGACGGTCACCGTCACCGCCACCAACTTGTGCCCGCCCAACTACGCGCTGCCCGGCGACAACGGCGGCTGGTGCAAACCCACCGCGCCCCCACTTCGACATGGCGCAGCCGGCCTGGGAGAAGATCGGCGTCTACCGCGGAGGCATCATCCCCGTCATGTATAGAAGGTTAATTTTGCACAGATCAATATCCCCTTTGCTAGTCTTTTCTCAGTTATTATCACCTGATACCTGCTGGAGTATCTGAAGGTTGAATTCTTGCTAGTCCCGCCGGCTGCCGGCGCGGCGGCGGCGGAGCGGGCTGAGGGTGGGGGTCGGGGGACATATCGGGCTCGGGGAAGAGACGATTTTTGCTTCATTCCTTCGGTGCCCTAGCTTAATTTTTTTTAACTAATCCTCTACCTAGCTACCAACTGTTCATGATTGCTAGTAATAGTATAAAAATAAGGCCGTCTATATACTACCCAAATCATGCACAAATCATCACGACAAAATCCATACGCACACTAGAACAAAAGCAGTCTGCAACTCAGATTTATTTGTGAGCTAGCTAGCTCCCTACACATATACACAGCTTAGTTTCATGTAGTTTTAGGGCATACACAAGCGGCGATTGGTATGGCTCCAGCACGGATCCTTGCAGTTGTGTTTCTCGCAGTCGCCTGGCTGTTGGCCGCGGCCTCTCCCACGCGCCACCAAAAAAAAAAAAAAAAAAAAACTGTTGGCTACTTCAACCAAAGGCAAAAATGAAATCATGCGCCAGCCAAAATAAAATAAAATTGTTGGCTACTTGAAGCCATAAAAGTAGAAAATTCTAGAACTATTTGTCACATGTAAAACACTAAAGCCATCGAGAATCACTTAATAATATTTTAATCTCCTTTTCATATTCACTGTGTAAGGTATCTGACATTCACATCTAATGAATTAATTAATCTCTCTCTTCTTAATCACTCCCTCCTATATGTAGATCATAGTAAAAATCTATCCCAAATTAATACAACTAACTATTTAGATCATTAGTTAATACAACTACCCTGTACATACATAAGTAAAAGAGACCTGGCATATTTCCAAGACCATACGACGCTTCTATGGTCAGCTTCCATCAACTAGGGCATGCTGCTACTTGCGTCAACATAACTAGAAGCTACAGGTACTCAACAGGAATGCACGATCGACTTGCCTCTGATTGTTTTTCCCGGTCTGTTATTCATATTAATTTAGTCTTCAGGCGCTATGGTATCATCAACTTGCTTCCTACAATCTATCTATGGTATTTTTGTCTTACTCCTTGCTAATGGAGATAATGAGTATTTGTAGCTAGAGATAGAGGATGTACATCTATGTGAATGTTTTGGCAGAGAAAGCAAGGTGATGCTGACAAGCGTAAGTGCATGATAGCCAAATAAAAGTAATATTTGATCAGTACCATTAGATTTGCATGCATTAGATTGAGCATTGCATTCATGATTGCAAGCTATGGGTCATATAAGAAGGCATGATCCATCGAGATACCAGGTTGTACGTGCTCCTCGCAACTATTACTGTCACAGCGGAAATCATATGTTTTGTTTTGGTCTTCTGCTACTATTATCATAAAAAAAGTGAAACAAATTACCTATCACCATTCTTCTCAAAGTTCTATCCGTATCGAATATTCCAATCGAAACATGTTTTACAATTTACATGATCATTGTTTTGTATATTGTAGCTAATGTATGTATTCCTGCCAAATATATTCTTCTCGAATAGCTGTAAAACTAAAATCCCATGTTTGTATGTCATGTATTTTCTTTTTAAAAATATTTCAATTAGATTAATCACCTTATTTTGCTAAGCAGTTGAACAAGTTGTGATTGTGAGAAAAAACTTAAGTAACACGATTGAGTTCCAAAAACCCAACTAATATATCTATATGGTTGAGTTCTAAAAGAGGGGCTTGCCACGTGCCCCATATAGTCAATTTTCTTGACATATGCTGCAATGGGACTCAAACTATATCAAGGAGAGCACATGAAACATAGTGATTTTCTTCTTATAGTCATGGATCTCTGGAATAAAAAACAAATTCAACTATACTTATTAACAATAATAATTTTTAAACATAGTATGCACTACAATCTTAAATATGTATTGGTTTCACTCCTCAATTATAATAAAATAGTGCTCATTGTATATTATTTAAATTATATATAATCTTTGCATAAAATAGGTGATCCTTCTTATGATGCCATAAGTATTAAGAAATCAACATTTAAAAAACAAAAACATAATTGTTCATGCCATTTTAATAATAACTAATAATATGTATGTCACCTAAAATACTAGCGTGTGCGGAGCACGGGTTGATGGACTAGTATGACTAACCACACATTATCATTGACTAATCACCCCCATTTTATTTCAAACAACCTGGTTACTCAGCTTGATTGGATTGGTTGAACCACATCTAGCTAGTGAAACTTAACCAGTCTTTGAATGATATATATAACTGGAAGAAATCGGTGCTCATAGCCTAAGATGGGGAGAGGGTGAATTAGGTAATTGTAAAATCTGTAACCTATGGCTTCCACTATTTTGCACAAAACATAATCTAGCACATGTTATGTAGATACACAACTATAGTTCTTCTAGTGTTTGGGTCCTAAATTGAAGAGTTTTTCAACCTAGAGCTAAGACTATCACGATAGTACTCTATAAAGTAGAGGCATACAAGTTGCAAGTATGAAATGAGAAAATATAAATAGAGGGTTAGAAGATGCAAACTCGGTACGACAATTTATCCTGTGGTATCGCTGGACAAATAACATCCCCAGTCCATGTTGGGGCTACAATAAGGATGTGCTCCCGGCCGCTAGGGTGATCGCTGTGATGGTCACCGTGAGCTAAAAGCCTTTGGATGATCTCTTTAGCACTTTGGTGGCTTGGATGTGTTTTTGATCTTCTTGGGTCTTTAGCTCACTACAACAGCATCCAACAACTCCAAATAGGCACGGCATGGGGTTTATATATATGCTCGAGATAGCCGCTTGAAAAGAAACACCTAGAAACACGCCTTGATCTCGTCTCTATCAGCCAGAAAGCAAACTAGCTGTTGGCAACGTCTACTTCATCACTAATTCGTTCATTCACCCGATGGGGCGATCGGATGGTACAGTCTCTCTAAGGGTTTGAACGAAACCCTAACTCCTTGTAACGGCTACTTGGCTCCATCCTCTTATTGATCTGATCCATGCATGTATGCCTTGAGCGGATCATCGGTGGCTTTGTTTGACCTAAGCCAGAATGCTTCGGTTGTTCATGCGGTCGCCCATCGAATGAGCTAGTCTTGTTGTCTTGACTTCACCTTGACTCTTCATGCCCAATACTATTTCTGCATAAAAGTCGATCAATCCATTGCATAGTCCAATCACAGCTAACTCAAGGTGATCGGATGATCCTGTCACTAAGGGTTTGTTCCCTTAGGACAACATGATGGTACCCATTCATCCGTTGTAATGAAAAGAGCACCCATCAGATGATCCAGTCGCCAACAATATCGAAAGAGCTCCACACTATGACAATCTGATCAGATGATCTAGTTGCCTTGTTCTAGCTACGACTCATCCAATTCAAACTCCTTTGAGTTCATAGCCAATTTCACATTGGATAGTCCTTGTTTTCTCAAGATTATTGATATGATTTGAATGTGAATACCGTGATTTGGACATCATTCCTGAGACCTAAAAACTTACAAATCATATGGTTGACAAACCATTAGTCCCAATGACTACATTTTCATTCAATCACCAAAATCACAAATGCATGGCTAATGGGGCGTTACATATACTAAACTGATTGTTGCATCTAAATTCAATATAAATATATGCTATTTGCTATAAACTGTTTATGATGGCATTAAACTATTATTAAGATGAGCTGGGGATGAGTAATGAACCATTTTGATTAGTTAAGGGGTTAATTTGCACCACTTGTAATATAAGAGATGAAAGTCACACTTTGGTGACATTTAGAGGATAAGAAACACAATTTTCTATTCTTTTTATTGAACATAAAGATATTTAAATTTTTTATGTGTTGCTCTACATGCACGCTCTTCGTTCATACAAGCCTGGTTCATCTACGATCAATGTCATCATTGAAGGGAGATGCTCTTCACTTTGCCCACCTAAGAATGTACAAATCTCGGTGAAACAATTCATGAAAGCTCCTGATCTGGAGAGTTTATTCCATCTGCCTCTGTCACAAGAGGCTTATGGAGAGATGTAGGACCTACAGTTATACTTGCAAGGGGTGACATATTATGAGACGTGCAATGATCAGTGGACTTATATCTGGGGGAACAACAACTATTGTTCGCGACAATTCTAAACTAGTCTTCTCGGGCTTCCAAGTTCCACCTACATTTGCATGGCTCTGGAAGTGCAAATGTACCCCCAGAATAAAATTCTTCACCTGGCTCATGCTAGTGGATCGACTCAATACTAGAGACATGCTGCAGCGCAGGATTTATAATGTGCCATCAGGTGTCAATTGTGTGCTATGTACCAATGGAAGCCGAGAAACAAGAGATCACCTCTTCTTTGACTGCCCCTTCGTGCAGGATTGCTGGGCGATGATTCACCTGCAGTGGCTGCATCAGGTGGACATTCATGAAAGAATAGCAAGGGCAAGACATGATGCCAACCTTCCTCTGTTCATGGAAATATTCATCACGGCCTCGTGGGAGATCTGGAAACATAGGAATGCAATCATCTTTGAGCACGAACAGCCCAGTATAAACGCCTGGCGGCGAAACTTCAAGTCTCAGATGACACTCCAAACCATACGGTTTAGAGAAGAACATAGGATAACAATTGTTCAATGGCTAGATACAATAGCTCAAGTCCCCCTCCTTCTACTTTTCTGTTGTAAATATCCAGGTTTGTACAGTGTTTCTTTTGCTTATATAAAATCTTGAAGTGTTGTGGGGAACTGCCCCACAGTTTTTGTTCAAAAAAAAAAAGAGCATCTTCAGCAGTTCCCAATAAGCCATTCCTTATAACCAGCTAATGGGGATTTCCTAACATCTCTTTTATTTTTATTGGTGAAGTTACTTTTGCAGTTCTCTAATAATCTCATCCCAACCTAACTACCATATTGGGATAAGTCACAAGTTCCCCCTGTATTTAGGGAGAGTTGGGGATCTGATAGAGCTGAATCATTCAATTAAAATATCAATTTGCCAATACAGGTTCAACATTTCACATGCTTTTAACTAACCTACACTATGCTAACATAATCCCCAACAATTTTATAATTTATAGTTTACCTTAAGAGGACCGGCAGCATTCATGGAATGCATCAATTTCAAGCCGCAAGACTTGCTAGACCTGTATTGGTAATAGTATTCACCTAGGATATAGTATGTTCATTAGAGATTTTTAGAGCAAAAGTTTATTAGGATGTCAACATGTGGCAACAATACAAGGGACTTTAAATAGAATGCATAGAGAATATAAGCTGTCAGCCAAACTGTAAGGTGTCAATATGAAGTTCCACTCAACAAATTAGTATGTTTTAGTAATGCAAAGTGTAGTTTGGTTATTCATTTATGAAAGCATTGGGGTATTTTATTAAGGATTTAGTCCTTACACAACTTAGTATTAAACTATAATACATATAAAATTAATTTTGCAATTTAGTTTTGCTTATTAATTCATTTTTGAGTTATGGTCATCAACAAAAAAATTGTGTTTGCAAAATCACCATAATCCACCAAAAGATAGAAATGTTTGCTAAATATGGCATATGGTACAATTGATTATAATTTTGAATGTGCCCCACCCTGATCTTTCAAAGGGTTAAAATTAGTTTTATGTAATCAACAAGTCTTATGAACGTTAAGCTATTAGATAATTTATCTCACCATAAATGTAGATCGATTTGATAAGTATATGCAGTTCATCACATATAAATTTAGTGATGATAGGGTTGTTGGATAATCCATGCTCGGTTGGTTTGTTTTGGCTTAGCTAGAATAAAGGATCTCATCGCTAGCCACGTTAAGCGCGTCGTTGTACAGGCCGTTCAGCATGCTCGCATGGCTGTCCTTGTTTTTGTTGGGTCATAGGTGTAGGAGTGGTGAGGATCAGGTCTTCATGTCGTCAGATGGCGCGGCCGAAGTGGAGACATGAGAGTCACAGCGTCGTGGCATGTTCTAGCCACTAGTTTGTAATCTGAGTCCATAAATACTTTAGCAATACAACAGAAAAGCCGGTTGGATATATGACACTAAAAAAAAGACAAGTGTTCTTCGTGCGTGTGTGTCCGCATTCCCAAGGGTTCCAGGGGTTCTCCTTCCTCTCCGGTGATAGGCGCTGGGAGTTGGAGGCAACAAGGGCTAGTGCTAAGTGCCAACGGTGAGCCCTAGACCCTCGTCACCAGGGATTGATTAATATTAAATTTAGTGGTGGTAGAGCTCTTTAGATTTGCATTGAGAAGCGGGGGGTGTGAGCTCTAGTATTGTCCCCTTAGAGTCTAACTTTCATTTAGAAAATGTTAGAACAATAAATCAAAATTATAAATAGAGTTTCATTTCAATTAATATTTATATGAAAAATCAATCTTGTGAAGGATAGTTTCTATCTAATAATTAAATTGTTTTTTTCAATTGTTCACACTCGATTTTTTTACATGTTAGAGTTACAACAAGAGTTTCCATCCAAATATTCACTCATGCTCATTGCAATAAATATAAATAATGAAATAATATGATTATTAGGATTCATAATATAATTTATTATTTAAATCATGAGTTCAAAAATATTTAATTATTGTGCAAATAATTTAACCAGGATTTTTGTTATTCATGGTCATTCAATTTTTCATATTAAATGAAATATGTTTTAATCTTTTTATTTGAGTCATATATATAGAAATTATAAAATATTTATATACTATGAAAAGAGGAATGACGTGTGAATTTTACTAGTTGTGCTTCATTGTTCCTTAAAATAGCATATGTTATGTTACAATCACATAATAAAGATGCTTTAAATTCAACTTGTCCATGAGGGAAAAAAAAGACAATTCTGGTTCGGGGTACTCCGATCTCTCCGTCCCTAAATAAGTGTTGCTCGCGAAGCGTGTTTATTACCTCACAAACACGCTTCCTGTGCGACACTTGTTTAGGGACGGATGGAGTATATAAGTACGCATAGTCCATATAGCAGTCAACTTGCCAACTTTCAGCCATTAGGGCAATGCACTTGTACAAATTAAATCTACACCGTATATAGTATTCCAAACGGGTCGCCCGGCCCTAACCCTGGCCCTAAGTGGCCCGCCACTCTCAGGCCCGAAGCCCTCTTCGTGCCGGGAGGCCGCCGTGGCGGCGACGACGGAGGAGGCCAGAGAAGGGGACCCACGAGTGCATGTGGATCCGCGATTGGAGGAGGCTGGAACAGGGGTTGGGGAGGAGGACACCGACGCGCGTGGATCCACAACGGCGGCCAGCGACGACGACAGAAGAATGGCGCGGGAGGAAGAGGAGGGGCGGCAGCCGGCGCGGCTCCCTTAGGCAGCGGCTCCCGGCCGCGCGGGCGGCGCACCTCCGACGGCCACCGGCACAGCTTCAAGCAGGGGAGAGGGCGGCTGCGTGGGGAGGCCGGAGGGAGGGGCGGCCGCGTGGGGAGTATGGGAGGGAGGGGCAGCCGGACTTGGGCGGCCGGCGCAGTAGGGACCAGGAGAGAGGGGCGGCGGCAGGCAGGGAGCAAGGGGCAGCGGGGTGAAGGGCGTGAGGGACCGAGGGGGTATGGTTGGGGGTGGGCCGGTGGGGAGGGGAGGGGTTTGAGGAGTTGGAGTGGGCTGGTGTGAAGGCCTTTAACGGCTTTTTGCTGGAAGGCCGGGCCACTTTCGTGCTTAAGGTCGGGCCGCAATCGTGCTATCCTAATCGTGCCATGCCTCGGGCCGGGTCTCCGTGCCAGGGTGGCGGCCCAGACACTAAAAGGCTATCGGGCCGGGCCGGCACTAGGCACTATCAATCGTGCTTCGGATCGTGCTAGTGCCGTGCTTTTTAGTGTCGTGCCTCGTGCCGCCAATCGTGCCTGGCCCATTTGGAATTCTATAACACCGTACGTACAAATGATTACAGGCAGGGTACGGTCCCAGCATAGTGCTCAGTTGAATTGCGATTTGCTTGAAGTGGACCTTTTTCTTGAATTTGGGATGTCTACAAGGCATGGATGAATGTATTTATATACAAATAGTGCACTGAGTGTATCTACATCTAGTAGCGCATAGTCCACATGGCAAGCAACTCGTAGCCATTACAGCAATGTACATGTTTAATATAATATGACGCCCACAAACGAATCATCTAGTAGCGCAGTGCTCAGTTGAATTGCAATTTGCTTGCGAATGTCTGGCCAAACTTCCAACCTTCAGGCACCACGTTCATGAACTCAAGAGTTTGCCCATCGGTGGTGGTCATCCTAAACGAGAGCATTTTGCCGGTGAGATAGGCCATAGAGTGCCAGTTCGCGCCCCAGTTGCGTGCCATTGGCGTCCAATCAGTCGAATCGGCGGTCTTGACTTCCATCGACTTGATCGAACCTGCGGCTGCGACATTGGTCGCAAGGACAAGGTTGAAGTAGTCATGCCCGTTGATCATGAACCTTACGCCACCGCGTCGCACGCATGGAACTCTGCAAGTCAGAATTTTACTTCTATTAAGTCTACTCTTCCTCTTTTACAGTTTCTTACTCAAGAGGCTAGCAAACTAAAAACAGGTCAACAATATGCAGCACACACCTTCTGTACATGACCGGGATGATGCCTCCACGGTAGACGCCGATCTTCTCCCATGCCGGCTGCGCCATGTCGAAGTGTGCCCGCGGCGGGTTGCACCAGCCACCATTGTTGCTGGGCAGCCCATAGTTGGGCGGGCAGAAGTTGGTGGCCGTGATAGTCACCGTGGGATCACCGGACTTGCACCACGTCGGGTCCGCCTCGTGGTCGCACGCGATCTCGAAGCACTGCCCGCACGACGCGCCGTCGTTGAAGAGCGCCGTGCTCAGCGCCGCCGTGCGCGTGCCGTAGCCCTGGGTGTACAAGTTCCCGTACCCGCACGCGCCACCTGCGGGAACACAGCACACATCGTGATGATGATGATACTGCTGTGCGTGTGCACATGCATTTGCATTTGTTGGCATATATGATTAGTAAGCGAGTATGTTACCCATGGTGTCGGAGGCGTCGGCGCCGCCATAGAACGTGGCGTGCGCCTTCTGCCACCCGGTCGTCGGCGCCGGAGATGCAGTGTTGGTGTCGGCCACGGCCAGTGCCCTGACGAGGGCGAGGAACACGGCTGCGAGAACTGGAGCTGGAGCCATAGCGATCATCGCTTTGCAGCAGTTGGCCGGGCTCGAATCAAATTATTGCAGTATTGCACGTACGACTGACTGGGGATGCACACTGTACCTGCACAAGTGTTTATCCCTTGTGTATGTAAATCTGGTTCTGATGATTCTGTTAAGTACTGAACTGGATGTATATATATAGGCTACCATTGCAGCCTCAAACCTTGCGGTCGATTGGCGGCTGGAGGATTAAAAATTGTTTGGAGAAAGGGAAGAGTCAGATGGGGCAGCAAGGTGAAGGAGGAAGCGAGCCAAGGACATGTGCATGGCCGCCATCCGCCGCACTATGGATGGCTTACGGGGTAATTCAGAGTGGAAATTGTAGCCGCGCGCAGACACGTATCGGCGGCGCTGCACATATTCCGTCGATCTAACTTTGCTTCAGTTTTGCTCTTTTGCGAAGGTGAAATGAACTTTTCTTCACTTCTGTCCAAGAAATTTGGGATCCTGCACCTGGACCGCAACATCGACGGCGCCCATCAGCGCGTAGTTATTAGTTTGAATAGTTTCTCAAGAAAGGACGAGTTAAAAGCAACCGAGCTGATCACAATGTTGAAGGCATCCACTGGATCCCGGAAAACTGCAACACCAGCATATAGACCGTGATCATATTATGCGGGGGTGCTAATGGGCCATAACCATCGTGACGTCTTCATAAATCCAACTAGATCCTAATTATTTGTAGGACGAATCTATCTATATAACTTATATAATTGATCCCCACTAAGTATTTCTCTCAACTCTCATGAAGCCACATCATCACCTCCCACTAAGATGCATTAACACCCAACTAAGATGTATTAATTGCTATTTGTGCACATTTTTATTCATTAGATGTATGTCTTATTGTTTTTCTTATATATTCAAAAGTAACATAAAAGTTTATGATTTTCATGAAGAGATAGCTCATATGGCTCTTGGGTAATTATTTTTCCGAGCAACTAAACAACCATAGTGATTCATAGTTTATCGAAAAACTTTTTTAAATCCCGCAGCAACGCGCGGGGAATCACCTAGTTATAACTATATAGGAGATCCCCACTAAGTATTTCTCTCAACTCTCGTGAAGCCACATCATCACCTCCCACTAAGATCATTAACTCCTTCACTAAGATGCATTAATTAATTCCTTCATGCCACGCATGGGCATATGCCAGTAATGTTTTCTTTTTCTTTTGGACTTTTTCCTATTTTCAAGATCTTCACTTTTATGTTTGGTAATGGAAAGATTTTCTTCTACTTAATCAACATCCACATTCTACTATATATAAAAATAAACTCATGTTATCTCAACAGGGAATTTACATGTAGAAGCAATACCATAACTCAAACTTTTCAGGGTTGATTTTTTTGATGCAGTTGTAATGTAATAGTTTTATTATTTGAAGAATATTGTCATATCTATAGTTAATTAGCATAAATAATGCTTATCTATTATATGCAATTTTAGTTGTCAATTTATTCGTAGCCACAAAATGTCATGTACATTCCTAAAATGAACCGATCAATATTTTTTTCAAGATTTTAGTATCTCTCGCTCCATGTTATCCTTTCCCCATGATGTGGTACAATCTCTACAAGTACACTATTTTTACAAGCAACTAAACAATCACATTGATTCATAGTTTATCAAAAATCTCTCAAATCCCGCAGCAACGCGCGAGAATCACCTAGTATATATAGAATTTCGGTCCGATCTATTTTAAGCCTAATCTTTAAAATTGATAGGCTAAAATGTTTGGTCCTTTACCACCCCTATTATTGCCGATTGGCTATTGGACTTCAAGAAAATGCCAATACCAGTACACTACTCTACATATCAACATCACAATCAGTTTTAAAACCCCATCACAATCGGTTTGGAGGGCGGTTGTGATATAGCGGTTGTGATGACTCCCTCATCACAGCCGATTTTAGAACCGGTTGCGATGAGGGGGTTATCACAATCGGTTGTAGCCATGAACCGGTTGTGGGTCATCATAACCGGTTCTAGCCACGAACATGTTGTGATATGGATTTTGAGATTAAAAAAAAATTGTTCTAGTATTATTAAATATGTCACGACCACGTTACGTATCACGAGCACAATGCATCAAGTATATTACAAGTCCATACATAAGCTCCAAATAAACTAGTCTATACATCAATTAGTAGATTTTTCCTATCACTCTCAAGAAAACTAGCATTTCAGGCAGTAATAGATTTGGAAAGACATTCAGGCACAAACATATATAACATCGCTGGCATATATGTTCAACCAGATTACAAGCTAGAATTCAACATGTGTTCAAAACATAAAAATCAGCTGCCGATTGATGATTGCACCAACAGCCATGATTATCATATCCCAACGACATCCTTGATATCAGGCTGTAAACACATCAATATTGGATCTTGATAATGCTAAGACCACTGTTGATGTTATGCCTAAACACATTTCCAATGACATCCTCGATATCAAGCGGTAAACACATCAATATTAGATCTTGACAATGCCAAGGCAACTTGTTGATCTTATGCCTAAACACATTTAATAGATCATACAACAATTTGATTGTCCAAAATCGCCTACGACCGCAAGACGGCAGATCCGATGTTTTGCAAGCCCAGTGTGACGGTCACCGTCACAGCCACAAACTTCTACCCGCCCAACTACGCGCTCCCCGGCGACAACGGCGGCTGGTGCAACACGCCTCGGGCGCACTTCGACATGGCCCAGCCAGCCTGGGAGAAGGTCGGCGTCTACCGTGGAGGCATAATCCCCGTCATGTACAAAAGGTTTGCAGATTAAAATTCCCCTACTGATACTCTGCTAACTCCTAAGCAGCATTGGTCCCAACTCCCAAGAAAAATATCGATCAGCTGCCATGTACAATATCTTAATTGCAAAATTCCTGCATGTAGAGTACCTTGGCTGAAGCGAGGTGGGGCGCGATCACTACGGGAGATACCCCGTTTGTCGTGTGCACCTCGCGCACGGCAAAGCCCGAAAAGCACACGGCAAAGGCTTTGCCGTGTGCCACACACGGCAAACAGCACACGGCAAATGGAGTGTCGGTAAAGGCACATTTTGCCGTGTGCTAATTGTCGGGCACACGGCAAACCGTTTTACCGTGTGTCATTTATTTTGCCGTGTGTGTAACGGTTTGACGGCGGTTACGGTGACGGCCCGGTTTGCCGTGTGTTTTGTGCTGAAGCACACGGCAAAGGCCCAACCTTTGCCGTGTGCTTTTTATCGAAGGCCTTTGCCGTGTGCTTTTTATCGAAACACACGGCGAAGCCCTAACCTTTGTCGTGTGCTTTTTGCTCAAGGCGCATGGCAAAGCCTCAGCTTTTGCCGTGTGCTTTTTGCTTGGGGCGCACGGCAAAGCCTCAGCTTTTGCCGTGTTGTGTGGCCTTTGCACACGGCAAAGGCCCGAGCTTTGCTGTGTGGTGTGGCCTTTGCACACGGCAACGCAACCTACCCTCCTCCCTGTCAATTTTAAATTACGGTGACGGCCACGGCCCGTAATTGCCCCCAAAATCACATGGCAAATTACAGGCAATTGATCACAATTAACATTACAAGTAATTACATGCATAACAGAGTTCATACAAATACGATGCGAGTCCATACAAAGTCCATATAGAGTCGATACAAAGTCCATATGTGTCCATACAGAGTCGATACAAAGTTCATATATGTCCATAAAAAGTCCAAACAGAGTCGATACGTAAAAACCACGATACATACCGCTCACTCAACCACCTGCTGCTGAGCCGGCGGCTGCGAAGGCCAACCCCAGGGCGGCATCTGAGACGACGGCGGCGGAGGCTGACACGGCCACGACTGAGACGGCCCCCACAGCAGCCCCGGCTGCCACTGCGGCCCGTGAGGAGGGCAGGAGTGACTCGGCTGCCCTTGGGCATGCAGAGACGGCCACTGAGGCCACGGAGGCGACATGTCTGGATTGACTGGCCCTTCATTGGATGCTGCCGATTGATTCTGTCCGTATTTGAAGATATTGATTGTGTTAAGCAAGATTTAATTTCGAAAAGTGCTAAGTGATTGTACTAAGCCATTGTAGTTTGTATTCTAAGTTTTCTATCCTAAGTTTCGGAAAGTGCTAAGTCACTATTACAAATGAAAGTACATGATTGTCAAGTTACTCACTGGAGTCGAAGTACCGATACGAGCAATATGTGGTGGACTGAACGGTGGCTGTGGAAAGCCCAAGAAAGACATGTATTGATAATAGGCCTCCCATCTCTTGGCATTCTCCTGCTCCATCTTTTCCGGCTCGGCCTGCATCTATGCCTGAACCTGTGCCTCGACCTGTGCCTGGACCCTTGCCTCCATTTGGTCCTACAAAATTAGACCCCGGGGTTAGAATAGAAAGCTAGTATACGTAAAACTCAATGAATGACGAGTGCAACTGAAATAACCTGGAATGCCTCCATCTGTAGCTATGCAGCGTTTGGCCGCTGGTGTAAGGGTGGGCTTGAATCGGTTTGTCAAGCTCGAAGCTGCGAGAGTGTGGGAGTGTTGGCCGTGTCGATGGCATGTTGGCGCTCTTAATTGACACACTTTTAGTGCCATCTAAGTGGAGTTTTTGGACTAATTCATATACTAACTTGCCAGTTGGCACTCAAATAACCCCGTTTCCACATGTGTGTTGTATTTTGGAGCATATTGTGTTTTTACAGGAAAATGGTCCAATTTGGTGCATTTATATTCAAAGCCTAATGCCAACACCAAGGCCGGCGGAATCAAAACTAGAAGGGGCAGCCCGACCGACATACTAATGGACTATGTGGGCTTTCATAGCCCAACTCATGGTCCTAGGTGTCCACATTCAATGAACCTTGGGCTTGGGAGACTTAAGCATGAAGGAATTGGAGATTTGGAAAGTTATCCACGAGATCAAGTCAACCTCAGAGATATTTGCGCAGCCCAGGACAGAGTGATCTTCCGGTGCAGATTCGGAGACTGAAACAGCCTCAAATGACAAAATATTGAATGCCAAAGTTGTTGGCATCGTCGAGCTCTTCGATTTGGACCTATGGAACACATGATTCGGAATAAAGAGCTAGGAGATATGGCCTCCGAAATGCATGCTGCGTAGAGGAGTCCGAAATCAGACAGATTATCTTACAACGCGGTTTAGGGGATCTTGACTTCGTTTTCAAGGACACTAATGAATACCAAAGTTGTAGAGAATTCCGTGCTATACAATTTAGACTCCTGACTTGCCCTATCTGGAGTCCAGACATGGGAGATATGACCTCGGAAAGGAAGGGCTGCGAAACAAGAAAATATGGACGAGATAGATCTTATGGAAATCAAGTTTGCTTAACTCCTAAGCAAGGGTTTCGTGGATGGGAAGGAAGAGCACGACCCAAGGCTCTCCAAAGATGTATATATACAACCTCTAGGCGCCCCAAGACATACCATTGATACACCATTCAGATCCATCCACCACAAGATGAGGAATAGAGACTATATAAGTTCACCGCGACGACGAACGCCGGCGGAGGGCTAGGAGATCAAGGGAGGCCTCAAGCTGAGGAACCCTAGGGCGCCGTCCTAGGGGGCTCTCTCCTCTCTTGCCGCCATCTTCGGTGACGACGTTCCTCAGAGTCTTTATCACCCCTTTCTGCATCAATCTCTGTAAGATGATGGGGTAATGCCTCTGTTCATCCCTAGGGTTGTATGGATCTATGATATGTAACCTCTACATGCACTTTATGCCTATCAATGTTTCATTGTCTATGTCTTTACAATGCTTCATATACATGTGTGAGATTTCCATTTGATCTTAGTAGGGTTTGTGGTAATCATGGTGATTAGCTTAACTCTATGGATGCTTTGATATAGATGTGTTAGCGAGGCGTTGATTACCCTTGTGTAGTGACAGCATACGGGAGGGAAAAGGCCGAGCGACCACATAACCGCTATGATGCTAGTGAAGGCAACATTATCTATATAGTAGATGCATATTCATATGAACCTAGATCCCTCGAGTTCGTATATTTGTTCGATTGTTCCATAGTACTCGAGTTCGTCATCTCCTTTGGTAAAGACTCCTGTATTCATGGTTTTTCGATTGGGGCAACTCTGCTCGTGGCTTGTTGTGTGAAAACGATAGTCATTCACATCATAAGCGCCAAATGACTTGACCCTATAGGCAAAGCCATTGGCAACCTGTTGCAACTCTACACTCATAGAAGTATCTTTTTGGGCCTGCAAGTTCAAAGTCGTGTGCAAGTTTGTCATACTATTTGAACCGACAAACTTATAATGTCAAATCAGACATTACCTTTTGTTTTAACCAAGAAATGAAATTAGGTCTTCCATTTACCGCACCTTGCCTAAGAAGTGTGTCCATTTCCTGTAGGGTTGGGGCCCTTGGTGCATGCCAGAATTGGGTATTAAATTCTCTGTATAACAAAGAGCAACAATGGGGCCGGATGCAGAATACGAACTATTGGAATACTAAATGTTTGTTGAAAACTTACTCCATGTACGGCCCGACTTCTTCAAGGTTGGTCAACACATATAGCATGATAGTGCTCCACTCTTCATGATTCAAGGTCTTGATGGCTGAACTACTTGCACTTCCGAGTTGCCCTTGGAAAAGACTCAGATTCCATTCATTCTCGCCAACATTGTAACGAGGGGGTGGATTATGCATGCTCTTAAGGTTATCAGCATAGTATTTTGATGTGAAGTTTGACACCTCCTCTAGAATGTATTCCTCAGCAATAGAAGCTTCAATTTTGCATTTATTTTTACATTTAGTTCGAAGCACTTTTTTACATCTCTCAATAGAATAGCACCAATGTGCTTGCACAGGCCCACCCATTCGTGCTTCGTACGGGAGTTGCAAAATCATATGCTCCATCGGATTGAAGAAGCCAGGTGGAAAGATCTTCTCCAACTTACAGAGCAACACAAGCGCCATTTTTTCCATTTCCTTGATCACTGTCACAGATATTTCCTTTGCACAAAGCTGGCAGAAGAAAAAGCTCAACTCTGCAAGCACTTTCCAGACATGATCAGGAACGTAGCCTCGAACCATCACCGGAAGAAGTCGCTCGATCCATATGTGATAGTCATGACTCTTGAGCCCGTTGATTCGCATAGTAGTCAAGTTGTTGGCGGCGCAAACGCACACCAAGATTCACCGCAAGCGCACGGATCATCGTAGCCTTTCCCTTAGAGTATTCTTCCAAGGTTATCAATCCGTGGATCGGCAGCGAACTACCTAGTGTTTTCCATCTAATCTAATAGATCTAATCCTATCATTAAGCGTTGATTGCATAGAGAGGGTAAACCTAATCGATATGAATTAATGTATAAAGTTTGATCTCATCCACAAGCATAGGCAAAGCTGAAGGTAAACCAAAGATTGACTAGGCCTATCGTCTTCTAGTTGTAGTTCTAGCCAAGAACGGTAAACACATCAGGCATCTCATTCGAAGCCTCTTTAAATCACCACCTCCGGTCAAACCCCTAGAACTGCCACCCTACACATGCCACGCCCTGTCACGATGCTCTTATCAGTCTAGCAATTACAAGGGCACGTTCGAAGAACGTGTTGTACTCCTTGGTAGATCTGGTATAAATCCCTAGCCCCCATGGCTACAAGAACACCCCGAGCAATCTATCCCAGAGATAGATTGAAGGTAAAGCAAACCAAGCAAGCACAAGATCATAAAGGGAGGCACTAGATCGCTAAAGAATCGGATGACAAGATGATCATTACTCAAATGAATGTATTCATTACATTATCACCTCCGAGTACATACCACAGACGATGAATGATTGGCTCCTGAACTCCACCATAGTGCAACCACGCAGGGCGGCCATGGTGGCTAGGGTCAGCCTAGGCCATCCCCTAGACAAATTCGAGGACTTGAGGTGGCCGTCGTCTCCCTCCGGTGCTCCCTTCCAGGTTTCGACGACTTCTGGTGAATGGATGTCGCCCTCCTCTAGAAGATGAGCTATTTATGTGCCGAGAAAACCCTAGCTCGAAGGGGAGGCCGATCCGGGCCGATAACGGGCCAGGCCGCGCGGCCTAGAGGGCCTTGGGCCACGCGGCACACCCGCCTAGAGGCCCCAAATGTCCTCGGGCTTCATAGGAAAGTTGTAGATCTTTTCGAGCTATGCAATTTTCTTAAAAAAATCGCCTTAATCGGAGTCCGGATCAAGGAGATATGGTCCGAACAATTTCAGCATCTCCTGCGGGCCTTGAGTCCAATGTTGGTGATTGTGTCTTTCGTCATCCAAAGTCCGGGCCCAAGCCCAACTTGTACAAAAACCCTCCATTTATGTCGTATTTCTTACAGAAACACAATATGCTCCAAAATACAAGACACATGTGGAAATGGGGTTATTTCAGTGCCAAGTGGCAGGGTTAGCATAAGAATAAGCATGAAATCATTATGTAAATAACACCAAAAGCATGTCATTTAACAGTGCCAACACAAGTTCACCCCCTGCCTCAAATTCGTTGCATACCCATCAGGGAACATTAAGTCTTGCATCCACCGTAGTACTTCCCTCCTTTGGTTCGGCGTCAAACAGAAATCGGCCTTTGGTTTCTTCCATCTCTTGCCATCTTTGGGAGCCAGAACGTTCATCTTTGGTCTGTTACATAACTCAGCTTGATCCACTCCAGCCTTAATATTATCCTTTGTTTTATCAGCCATGTCCATGACTGAACCCAAGGTGGCCTCGGCGACATTCTTTTCGGTGTGCATCATATCAATGTTATGTGGTAGAAGGACGTCTTGCATATAGGGGAGCCTCCACAAGCCACACCTATCCGCCCAGGCATGTTGCTCGCCATATCCCACAAACCCACCATCTTCATTCATCACGAGATGAGCACGAATCTCATCAGGTGTCATCATGTGCGGTATAAGGTTTTTAATTTCGACGCCTTTCGTAAAGTTCCTCTTACTTCGTCTGAATGGATGGTCAATAGGGAGGAATTGTCGATGTTTGTGGAACGAAGAATGTTTTCCGCCCTTCTTCAACCAAATGAACTTCAGACACGCCTTGCATATTGGGCAAGGGAACTTCCCGTGCACACACCAGCCACAGAATATCCCATACGCCGGCATGTCATGCAAAGAGTAGTGGTACCACACATACATTCTAAAGTTTGTCTTTGTAGCTCGGTCGTATGTCCAAACCCCTTCCTCCCAAGCATGGAGCAAATCATCAATCAAAGGCTTCACATACACACTCATATGGTTGCCCGGGTGTTCAGGAATTATCAACGACATAAACATATTCTGTCGTTCAAAGATAACGCCGAAGGGGAGATTGAGAGGGATAACGAACACATGCCAACAAGTGTAAGGGGCTGCCAACATTCCATAAGGATTGAAGCCATCTGTCGCCAGCGCAACTCGTACATTACGAGCTTCAGCAGCTTCAGCAGATTCAACATCGGATGGATGTATAAGCTTGTCAGGTTTGTATCGAGTTCTATTTTTGTGCCATGTCATCTGTTTTGCGGTCGCTCATAAACAATCATTGGATCCTCTTTATGAACGGAAGATACTGTAGGACTTTTGCGGGGACCGCGAGTTGCCTCTTCTGACCATCACCAGCGTCTACCTCCAAGAACCTAGATGATTCACACTGTGGATAGTACTTTGCTTTTGCATGTTCTTCCCTAAACAAGATGCATCCCTTAGGACAGACATGGTTTTTCGCATGTTGCATCTTAAGTACACGAAGGACTTTTTGTGCCTCATACATGTTTTTTGGCAGAATGTGATCTTCTGGAAGCAGACTACCAATATTGTCAACATAACATCGAAGGCATCTCGACTCAGTGCAAACTGGGACTTCACGGCCATTAAGCACCCAATAGCATCTAATTGAGAAACCTTGGTATGCTCGTGAAGGGGTTGACTAGCTGCAGCTAACATGTCATAGTACGCCTTCGCGGTTGGCTCTGGTTCATCCTCCCTACATCCATCATCAAAGTGTGCTTCTTCAAAGTCATCTAACATATCTCCTACCCTGGCATCAGAATCAAGTTCCTCAATGCGTTGTCTCATGACCTCATCTCTCATTTGATTGCCTTCAGCATGGCAGGTCCACCGGGTTCGGTCTCTCGTAAATCCATGACGCCAGAGATGTCTTGTCATGTATTCCTTTGTTTGTCGATGCGTGTTCGCACATTGACCACAAGGACACCAAGTGGTCTTGTTGCTTCCTTTAACCTTTGCAAATGCTTGATCTAGGAAATCCTCGGTCCTTTGTACCCAATCCGAGGTCACATTACCCCCTTGTTTCCAGCCCGTTCGCATCCAACTATGGTCTTCCCTCCTAAATAGCATATCTAAATTAACTATATAAACTAATGAGCTACTCTACTTAAATTAAACTAATAAAACTATAAGGTACTCTACCTAAATGAGCCAACCTACCTAAATTAAGTATATAAATCAATGAGCTACTCTACCTAATTCAAACTAAACTAAACTAACTAAATTAGATAGCTACTCTACTTTACCTTAGGCCGAGAGCAGACGGTCGGAGGAGGGCCGGCAGGAGGCCCTACCCCGGCGGGCGCAAGGGGCCGGCCGAGGCCAGGGGGAGGCCGCCGGTGGGGCGGTGCACAGCCGGACTGTCGGCTGGTGGAGGCACGGCTGGGGCATCGAGGGGCACGGGCAGGGGAGGCCCCCGCCGTGGCTGCGGCTGGACGAGGCACGCCAGCCGGCGGGCCGGCGTGGCGAGGCGGACGGCCGGCGCGGCGGCCGACGGGGAGGAGGCGGACGGGAGGCGGCACGGCGGGGAGGAGGCGGGAGGCGGCAGGGTTGTGAGTGGGAGTGGATTTGGGTGAGTGCTGTGTGAGGTGTCTGTTTGAGTGCTGGGTGAGTGGTGTCTTGTTATAGTGGAGCACCCTTTGCCATGCGCCGTGGATCAGGGCACATGACAAAGGTAGCTTTGTCGTGTGCTCAAATCCACGGCGCATGACAAAGCGAAGACAGGCGGACTGTCCGCTTAATAAGACCTGACCGTCCGCCTCTGCATATTATTTTTTTAAAATTTTCCTGTCACAGAAACATATTCCCCTATAAGGACCCAACTTCTTAGAGGCGGACAGTCTGCCTAATAAAAGTTGCTGGGAACCACTCAAAACCGTCTCTGCATAAACGGTCCGTTGAACCGTCCGCCTCACAAAAAAAGACAGGCGCACCGTCTGCCAAACCACCCGCCGACCGTCCGCCACCGGTCGACTGTCCGCCCACTTTTGGCGGACTGTCCGCCACACAAAAAAAAGACAGACGCACCGTCCACCAAACCACCCGCCGACCGTCCGGCCACTTCTGGTAGACCGTCCGCCTTACACGAATCAGGACATGTTCCTTTCTATTTCTCTCTATCTTTCATTCCTCTTTTCTCAACCAAAGTTAGCTCTCATGCGTGCAATGCAACTATTTGAGTAAAGTGGCACTAGAGAGTCGTCATGCAAATGAAATCAAAGTTTTAACATTGGATAGATGACCGCAAAATTCATTGTGTAGAGAAGAACTCCACCTACATATGTGCATATAATTTCAATTTGATTTTCCACATATCTGTATATAGAAAATTTTGACGGAGTTTTCCCTACAAAAAAGGTAACCGAGGCTACACAAGATATATATTGAAGCATATAAAGAATATCAGCAATTTAGAATTATCCTCCAAAAGCCATAAGTACTTGAATATTAAAAACATAACCAACATAGTAGTTCAAGCACAAGGTCAAGTTCCACACACAAATGTAGAGTACTTCAAATATTACAAGGCACACTCATAGTTCATGCAATGTTTATGCAATGCAAAAATAATTTAAAATGCTAATGCAAGACTCCATGATCTCCATGATCCAAAGATCCCATTGACTTCAAGATTCTTCATTCAGGGCACTCTGAGCTTCTTCTCCCCGCTTGTCATCTTGAGGCAGCGGAGGAGGTAAATATGGTGGGTGTGGCAGGAACTCGTGTGGTGGCACAGGAGCTGGGAAGTAGGAGTAGAAGTGACCTCGGAAAGCATCAAAATCATCCTGAAGCTGCTTCTGTTTGTCTGCTAAGCGCTCATGGTCATCAAATGTGCTCAGGCCATCAAAGCGCACATTCAATGCAGAGATGTCCGTATTAATACTATTGCTCACATTCTGCAGCCTATCCATCATGGGAACATACATGTTCGTGAAAGTTTTGCTCAAAAGCATGAAAGTGAGTTTCGAGCTGCTACTAAAAAACTTGTTGCATGTTCTGCAGGTTTGTGTTCATCTGCTGTCCATATGCCTCAAACTGAGAGTCAAATCCCGTCTGTATCTGCTGAAATTGAGTGTGGATGGACTGCTGCATAGAGGCAAAGTAAGGATTAAAGTATCCTTCAGGAGGTACCCACTGTGACTGTTTTGGTGGTGGTGGAGGAGGTGGCATAACCTGTGCACCCCTGGCACCCTCAGGTGTATCTCGTTGTGCATTTCCCATTAGTGCATCTTGTTCTGCATTTCCCATTGCTTCATTGGCATCACCTAGCAGATAAGGTGTCAACTCTCTCTCAAGGAAGGTTCTGTCATTCTTGAACGGTGTATAGGGATCATGCGACACATCACAAGGGCCCTTGAACTTTGTCTTGGAGAGAATGAGAGACATGATATATGGAGCAAAATATAGATTGATCTCAAAGTTAATCTTTTTGTCTTTGATTTGCCACATGATAAGATTGACCACATCCATCTTTTCGTCATCCATGACATGCTGCACAAAGTTAGGTACCCATCCAATGAATTTTTCCTTATATCCACTCTTAGGAAGAATAGTGACTCGGGCAATCTTATCTAGGACAGCTGGATGATGCCTCAACCCTGTGGTGGTCTTGTATACTCTATCAATCCCAGTTCTATTTGGCTCATAAAACCGAGTAATATTATGCAAATCCAAATATAACTCATCTATTATTTGTATACGTTGAGCTCATTTCCAGCAGCAAACTTAAGTGGCTTCATATTTCCTTTTGCCTGTCATCCACTCAAGCCTTTTCTGTTCCATGTGCACCTCAATAGTAGCATAGAATTGTCGGATGATCGTATCATTCCAATAACTTTTGTACTAAAAAAAGTCCCTCAGACCCACATTCTGAAGCTTTGGCACCAAACCACTCATCAATTGTTGATCAGCCATATAATAGAAATCAATCCACTGGTGCTTGAAGACCTTTTTCTTCAGCATATGACCATAAAAAGCATCCTCCTGCACTCGAGTATGAAAGAACAGGTTTGCAGTGTCACGGACCAAGTCATATTGATATGGAGCTCTAGTGTTTGCATAGTTGGTGGGGTTCCATTGCCTCCCTCCATGCTGAACACTCAAATCAATCAATTCATCTTCACTTTCTTCTATCTCAACCTCAACCTCACTATCAGTTTGTATATGCTCACATTCACTTGCAGCATACACATCATCAGACTCATCAACCCTTCGCCTTTTTGACGAACTAGCCTTTGATGGTTTGTGAGCCTTGGTCTTGTAACGGCCACCTCTGTTAAGAACAAATCATATGTGTTAGCATTTACATGTGTATATATAGTTGTGAGAAAACAAAGAAGAATACAAACCACTCTTTTTAATCATATAATTTAGAACTTAAATTCGAAGCAAACAAGAATACATGTGTATAAATTATTTTCACATTTTGGCCATACAATTTAGAACTTAAATTGTTCTCAATAATTAAATTGAAGACAGTAAAAGTGATGTATGGCTTAATCTAGCCGTAACACAACATCAACAAATAGTGCCTATCCTTTTTTTAAGAATACAAACCACTATTTAGTTCTTCTACAAGGCACCACAAAATATACTTTGGGTAAGTGTGGTTGTCAACTTTTCTAAATTGGTTTTCACTAGGTTGGGTTGTTGAAATGATTTTCTAGTTAAGTCAAAAGTTTAAAGGTGTGTACTAGAATCTTCTCTCACCGATACGTGCATATCTATTTGATCTACAATTTACATCAACATTGTTTCTAAATTTTATCAGCTTTGCTCTCGGATTTGTCCCAAATTGCTCTTAAATTAGCATCAATTTACACTTTGAGGTCAGTGTATATTAATGTGAAATATGTACAAATTTACTATGTACATATTCTTGAAATTTAAGTGCAATATTTTCATCCTATTCATTCCCTAGTACTTCCCATGAAAATCTGAACAACTATCTTGACTCCCTTTTTTTATTTTTCTTTCTAATTTTCTCTCAAGTTACTTCATTTTTAATTGAATTAAGATGTTCTGCCTCTGTCTTAAGAAAAAAGATTTTAGACATTTAATCATTAATTCGTCTATGTTTTGAGGCACTTACCATGAATTTTTGATCTCTTCATTCAACCAATAAAACTTCGCCTATTACTAGCATATATTCCTTATGACTATACCAATTCATTTCCATAACCATTTGTAAGAATCCATTGACGAGATCCAAATCCTCACATCAAACCCTAACCTAGTTCATGACAGAAATCCAAGAGAAAAAGTTAAAAAATCAATGAAGTACCGAGAGGACATGACAGAGGAGTGCGCGGAGTGTCCGGGGATGAGCTCTGATCGGTCCGGGGATGCGCCAAATCCTCCCTTTGAGATGGTCCTTGTATTCTTTGGAGGAGCACGTGAGAAGAAGAGAGGGGGGAGGTTGAAAGTGAGAGGAAGAGAGGAAGGCGCCGTGCGAGTCGAGGAAGAGAGGGGGGCGGTGGTTGAAAATGAGAGGAAGAGACGGCGGCGCCATGCGAGTCGAGGAAAAGGCGGGGGCGGTGGTTGAAAGTGAGGGGAAGAGGGAGGGGGGCATTTGCATCGAAAAGGACCACAGCGGCGCGGATGGTCCGCCTTTGTATCTCAAAGGATGACAGAAATACATTTTTCACTGCAAGGACACAACTTCTCCAATGTGGACCGTCCGCCTAATAAATGTTGCCTGGAACCCCTCAAAACCATCTCTGCATAAACTGTCCGCCGAACCGTCCGCCTCACGAAAAAGGAAAGGCGCACCGTTTGCCCAGCCACCCGCCGACCGTCCGCCGCCGGCCGACCGTCCGCCCTCTTTTGGCGGACCGTCCGCCTTACACGAATCAGGAAATTTTCCTTTCTATTTACCTTTATCTTTCATTCTACTTTTCTCAACCAAAGTTATCTCTCATGCATGCAATGCAACTGGCACTAGAGAGTCGTCATGCAAATGAAATTGACTGCTCCAGATAGTTCGGCTATCTAGCCTATCATTCCGGTCAAAAATACTTCTCTAAACATCTCATGACCGGTAAACAAAAACACTATCTTTTACCTTTTCCTTTAGCTTCCTTTAGGTTCAATATCCATAATCATTACTCAATTGACCTTTGAAGCTCAACTTATCACCCGAACTAATCTCAATGAAATTGTTAGTCGAAGATAATTGTCATTAATTATCAAAATACGACTTAGGGTACATAAGTTCAAAGACATTGCATAACAATTAACAAATACAATAAGTTCAAATCCATAGAATTAAAGGGTACATAAGTCCAAATACATCACAACTTCACAGCATGCACAAGTTCACAACATGCACAAGTTCACAACATGCACAAGTTCAAATCTCAAGTTCACAACAGAAGTTCACAACACAAGTTCACAACAGAAGTTCACAACCAAGCTTGCGGCGTCTCTGGTGTACTTTTGTTGAGTACGTGCCCCTTCTAGTGCCTCCTCATCCATGGATTTAGCTGTTAAGGAGATGTGTTAGCAAAGAGATAGCTGAAATATTGTTTTAATTAATTCGATAGTTGTATACATAAGGATTGAGGTTCAACAAATTGTACCCTTCAATGCAGAGACCTGGTGTTATCTCCTCATATGGTGTCTCTAGTACTTCGGTGCCACCCTCTGACGATGTCCGCATCGAACTATCATTTGAAGAATCGTCAGGTGCTTCCGAAGTCGTGGATGAATCAACAGGTTCTTCCGGTTCCTCAACTAAGTAACCTGATGCATGAGGATCCACATGAGGTAGTGCATGCAGTTTTTGGACCATCTAGGTGATCAAGTTTGTATTTAGGGGGGCGATGTATAGACTGGTTGTAGCATACATCGTTGATGACCTGCTCCAAGTGCACCTCCTCCTCTGGAACACCCCGCACCATCATCACCCTCTTCTTGCTCAAATAATGTGTAGCGCATTCATTGGTTGGGACGTTCTATAGTAAGTGACAATGGTTAGAGTGAACAATGTAACATTGTCAAAGCAAAGTTCTATTCTAAATGCAGTTACCGTTGGGCAGCAGTGCCTCTATTTCACTAGTCGTAGGTGAAAGTACATCAATCCAAATTGGCCATATGTTCAGTATGGAAAAATTGTTTGATGGCCCTGCTCTGCGGATGCCAACATTTGCATGTTTATTAGGTATGTGTGATGGGGTGTGTTAACATGGAGAATGCGAGATCGTGCATGTTAACACAGACTTGGCAAACTTCACATATGTTCCTAAAGATTCTAGGTATTAGCTCAGGCCAGCCCCAAAAGACTGGTGGCACTTCGTTTACGACAAGCTTCAGTGGTTCTGGGGGTTCGTAAGGAGGCACCACTTCTTGGGTTGCTTGCTCTAACCTGTAGCTGGGAAATGTGGCATCAATTTGTACTTCGCTGGAACCATACCCAGGCATCAGTGGTAAGATTGCAAGCTGATGTTGTCCAACATCAAGGATCTCATTTCTCGAGATCTTACTGATATCCACATAATTGCTGGCTGCCACCACATAATCACAAAGGTACCTCGAGACCTGGCGTATGGGGACATTCACCTCCGCCTGCTGCTATAATGCCTCCATTATCTGCCCGTGAGTGATATCCATGAGTACATGTGGAGATCTAGGCCTCACCAGGACTACGAGGCCAGTAGAAGGTGCATCATTGTAGTTGACCTCAGTCTCATCAAAGATCATGAGGTTTTTACGGTGGAATTTAGCCATCAGTTGTTGCTCCGATTCAGCTCTGAGGGCCTCTTCGCCTGCAAAATAAGATTGATGTGTTATTATAATTAAATCTTTATGATTGATGTGTAAAAAGAATAAAATCACAAAGGTCATCATTTGAGACAATGAAATTTGTCACACCTTGCTGGTTTGAAGGCGTTGGCGACTGCAGCTATGAACCCGAGGTGGAGGAAGGCAGCGGGAACCCGTCGGTGCTTAAGAGTGTCAATTAACTCCTGAAAAAATGAGCATAAGAGTGTCAATTAAAAATTTTGGAGCCACACAAAAAATTTATTCTTGCAGCTCGATGGCCGGAAACATGACATGTGGTGCCGCATGGCATGATGTCAAATTGATAAGTATGACAAGTCAAATTGAGAGCCATGACAAGATAAAATTGTATATCTAAAATTTTGTATCTAAAATTCTATATCTAAAATTCTATGCATATATTTCTATTTGTAAAATTGATAACTAAGATCCAAAATTTCTTTATGTATCTATAATTCTATATCCAAAAATTGTTAACATACATTTCTATACATCACTAATTCATCTCTAATTCTATACTAAATTACAGAAATCGAGAGGAGGTCAAAAGAGCACTCACAAGGGGTGGATCGGAGCCCGATGCGACTGCAACAATGGGTACTCCTCATCCTTCTCTTCCGGATGCGGCTTCCTCCGTGTCCTCCCGCTCCTCCTTCTTCTCCCCCTTCGGATGCGCCGGCAGGCAAGGGCCGTAGGGCGTGGCAGAGGCGGTGGGGCGGGGGACGGCGGGCGGGTGGTGAGGTGGCGGCGGAGCGACGTCAGTGCGGCGGCAGTGCGGCTTGTCTGTGTGGTGTGCTTTGTGTTGTGTGTGTGCACGAGGGTGGGGTCTGCGCTGTGGTCGAGTGGATAAGGATAGGATGCGTTTGCCATGTGCCTTGGATCGGGGCACACGGCAAAAGAGTAAGGTTTGCCGTGTGCCCAGATCCAAGGCACACAACAAATCCTCTAGGTTTGCCGTGTGCACAAATCCAAGGCACAAGGCAAACGCATAATTTCGTATTATCCAAAACAATTCGAACTGCTCAACTAAATCTTACTATTTGACCACTCAACTACATTCAATACTTCACTCAAGTGACTCTACAATTCATGTAGGAGCAATCTAAGCGAAAAATTTAGTATTTCATGTGTTTTGTGTTAAATTTTAATTTGAATCATATAAATTATTTCCGTAACGTGCATGTTCAACTTAATTTGAATCATATACGTTGACAAAGTCAGCCAACAATTCATGTTTCACGATTATATCCACACAGACCCAACATTTCATGTATTTATACCTCAATTCCAATAGATACCACGCGATATTATTTGAATAAAAAAATTGGAAACTATCAAATATATCCAAAAAATAACCAAAATTTGGCATGAAGCAATCTAAGTTGTGTGTTGTATACACAAAAATGTTTGGAAGTGAAACCGCGATTAGACTGTCACTTTGCTTTGAAATCAAAACGACTCTTTCTTAACTCTACGGTACTTCTCTGAAGATCCTTCGATTTGTAAGCAGCATACATGACAACTTGTGCGAAACACTCAAGTTTTTACCACAGCCCTCACATGCAAAATGATGATGTCATGCCAAAATTTATGATGTTTGGAATTTATTTGCTTTTTGTAGAATTTTATAATTATTCGGCCACACGTGAGTACACATGGTTCGAGAGCAACATGTTCGAAATTGGCTTCCATTTCAGGGATATGGCTTCAAATTGGATTCAATAATGTGCATATCATTTTTTGATTCAGTATATTACATTATTGAAAACACTTGCAGTTCAAATTTGTTTTATCGGCAAAAATTCAATCAATAGAAAGAAAATGAATAAAAATACCAAAATGACCAATAAACATACCAAAAGTTAACATGGAAATCAGTGTCAATTATAAAGTTAGAAGAAAATGTTGGAGTGTAAGATTGTCATTTTTTCTTTCATACTTTACCGTGTGTCAATCTTATGACGCACGGCAAAAGGCTGTGCCGTGCGCCTGGCAGCCGGGCACACGGCAAAGGCTGGCATTTTGCCATGTGGCTTCTTTCCTGCCGTGTGCCTGGAGTCAGGCCCACGGCAAACATAGACGGCCAGTGAGTTGTGTTTTCAAAATCACCATAATCCACCAAAATATATAATGTTTTGCTAGGTATGACACATGGTACAATTGATTATAACATTTAATGCACCTCATCTTGATCTTTCA
The DNA here is from genome assembly GCA_015476505.1 of Urochloa ruziziensis. Classification (NCBI taxonomy): domain Eukaryota; kingdom Viridiplantae; phylum Streptophyta; class Magnoliopsida; order Poales; family Poaceae; genus Urochloa; species Urochloa ruziziensis. Next base: position 41,738,238 of record CM027123.1, read on the forward strand.
AAGGGTTAAAATTAGTTTTATGTAATCAACAAATCTTATGAACTAAAAATCATATTTTTATTTTAGCTATTAGATAATTTAGATCCCTCCACAGATGTAGGTTTGATTAGTACCTTCACTTCATTATATATAAATTGAGTGACAACGAGGCAAGTACTAAGTGGCAGCACCGAACCCTAATTGCAAGTCATTAGAAATCAGTATATGCAAATGGGTGCGCACAGGTGGCACAAAAAAATGTGGATCGATAGGAGTTGAATCGTTAGTTGTATCTAGGAATATTGATGTAGTTGTTTGCTTTTTTTCTATTTCGTAGGGCTCTTTTGATTTTCATGGAGAAGTGGAATTTGATATGGTAAGCACAAACCGTCGATGTCGTAATTTTGCCCCTCTTTCACAATACGGTTTTGAACCATAAAAATACCTAGTTCTCTCACTAACAAATAACATGCAAAAATAACTAGCTTCTGTAGTAATTAACTATGAGGCAGACCAATATACAAGATCACATGAGAATACAATTAGTACCAATTGGTCTTGATAAATGGTAATAGAAGCAGTTTCTCATGATAGACAAAGACAAAACAATTTGATCTATCACGGTAGCAAGTAAAGGTAATTGACTCACAATGATTTAAAGAATGGGGACTATAGGATACCAGCACGTGCTCGCTAAGATGACCAGATCACGATCCTTCTTGATCTTCCAAAGAATTCCAACAACAAACAAAATAGCAGAGAGATAAGCACCCTCATCAGCTAGGGTTCTGGAATCACCAATGACCAACAAAAAACCCCTCTCCGATAAAAGGGACGATGACCCCCTAAGGTCCTACTCCTCAAAAACTAACCTAACTCACTTGGCCAAACCCATAAACGAACTCACAAAAAAACAAAAACATGTTGCAATAAAATATTTCAGGCTATGCTAATGACCTTATCAGACTTTGATTTCTTCACTCGATACTTCTTGCAAATATTAGACCCAATGAATACGATATTGCCTAACTCCTCTCCATATTCATTATCCAAAAGAAAGGAACCAAATTTAGTGGATAAAATATACGTAACAAGGCCATGCTTTTTAGCAAGGGTAATATATGAACGAATGGCCACACCATGAGAGCTATATAAACAACCCCTTAGAGTGTTAAACTTCCATTTAAAAAGTGTTAGAATAAAAAATCACGATAGAAAATAAATTAGCAACAGATTTTTCCATTGAGAATTTATATAATAAATAATAGACAAATCATCAACTTGTGGTGGATAAGATTTTCATCTAATGATTAAATTGTTTTTCAATAGTTTACACAGTTCTTTTAAATGTCAGAATTACAACAAGAGTTTTCGTCCAAATAAGAACTTATGCAAATTGTAGTAAAAATATAATGAATCACTAATATGATTATGAGGATTCATCATATAGTTTATTATTTCAATCAAGTATTTAAAAACTTTCAACTATTGTGCAAATAATTGAGCTTCAAATTCCACTCGTCCATGGAGGGAAAGAAAAGACAAATCTCATTCAGGGTATATCAGGCCATTTGAAATAGCCCAGGCAGTAATTGGAGCTGAATTTTTGTTGGGGGTTAAATGAACAAAGTCGATGGTTCAAGATAGTGAAATGCATTTTTTTCTCATTAAAGTTGGCATGTACAGGGAATGGATATCCATATCTATATATACAAACAGTGCACTCATTGTATCTACATCTAGTAGCGCATAATCCACAGGACAAGTAACTTTTAGCCATTACAAATAATCACAAGGAAGAAGGTACGGTCCCAGCACCCAGTGCTCAGTTGAATTGCAATTTGCTTGTAAATGTCTGGCCAAACTTCCATCCTTGTGGCACCACGTTTGTCATTTCAAGAGTTTGCCCATCGGTGTTGGTCATCCTAAACGAGAGTATCTTTCCAGTGAGATAGACCATAGAGTGCCAATTCGCGCCCCAGTTGCGTGCCATTGGCGTCCAATTAGTCGAATCGGCGGTCTTGACTTCCATTGATCTGATCGAGCCAGCGGCTGCGACATTGGTAACCAGCACAAGGTTGAAGTAGTCGTGCCCGTTGATCATGAACCTTACTCCACCTCGTCGCACGCATGGAACTCTGCAAGTCAGAATTTTCCGTTTAAAACTACTGCTAACGTCTACTGCAAGTGATCTCTTTCCTTTCCACAGTTTTTGCTTAAGAGAATAAGAGAGTAGCAAAGACAAGTCAATATGCACACCTTTTGTACATGACAGGGATGATGCCTCCACGGTAGACACCGATCTTCTCCCACGCCGGCTGCGCCATGTCAAAGTGCGGCCGTGGCGGGTTGCACCAGCCACCATTGTTGTCGGGGAGCCCATAGTTGGGCGGGCAGAAGTTGGTGGCAGTGACGGTCACCGTGGCGCCGGGCATGCACCACCTCGGGTCCGTCTTGCGGTCGCAGGTGATCTTGTAGCACTGGCCGCACGACGCGCCGTCGTTGAACAGAGCTGTGCTCAGAGCCGCCGTCCTCGTGCCATACCCCTGCGAGTAGAGGTTCCCGTACCCGCACGCGCCACCTGCGACACAGGCACGTCGACATCAATGATATGCGCTTAGGAATATAAATTAATGCTGTATTAAGCAAGTAGTTACCCATGGTGCCGGAGGCGTCTGCGCCGCCGTAGAACGTCGCATGCGCCCTCAGCCATCCGGTCGGTGCCGGAGTTGACGACGACGTGCTTGCAACGTCAGTTGTCGCCGTGGCCAATACCCAAACTACCAACAAGACCGGGAAAATCATAGCTGGAGCCATAACGATCGGCCACTTGATTTTTGTACCCTTAAACGGTTAAACCTGCTGAACGAGATTATTAATTTGCCGGAGGCCGGAGCTCAGAAAAGCTAGAGACGACCTGTCTCTGTATTCTGTGCTTGTTCGTGTGTAGTGTATAGATGGATTTGGTTCTGATAAGGGTCCTTACATGGTATATATAGCATTAATCTTGCCATCGAACCACGATTAGTTAATTTGTTGGCGGCTAGAATGCTAACTGAAGAAAAAGACGTGTAGCGTGTACACATGAGCATATGGTCGCCGTGCCATGCTTAATTACAGGTCAATCCAAAGAGAAAACGTATTCGCAGACACGTGTATGGCGACTGTACATTTAAGCAATTTTCGCTTAATTCCACCTCCATTCTGACGGTATCTTTGCTTCACTTTAAGAGGTGAAAATGGACGGTTTGCACTTTTCTACATTCAGATTCAGGCTAACCTCCTTATCCAAGCAAGGAAGGATAATGTCACTTGTGTTGCTTCAGTCATACGAGGGAACCTCCTGCGCTGCACCTGGATGCAACATTTGAGCAGCGCCCCTTAGCGTGCAACGGTTAGTTCGTAGGAGCTAAGGAGAGAATGATGAAGAGATGAGGAAGAAAAGAGTGTATAGTGATCAAAACTTGAAGGTTTAATCAAACATGTGTCTTTATGTTGTGTTCATTTTGTTCCTGGCCTTGAACTGAACCCAACGAATGGAGGATCGGAGCATTCCGCAGTTTCTGGTTGACACTACGCCGGAAATGATTTGTGCTGGCAGCAGCCTCTTACGACGCTGGCAGGCGCCCGCCAGCACAGCGCCTTGTTGGGACCCATCGGGCTAGCGCCTGCCAGCACAGATGACATCTCTGTTCTCTGCTGCCGATCAGCTTTGTGGCATACCAGCACAAAGAACAGTATATCCGTGAGCACGTAAAAACACTGCCCGTGAGTTATGGCAATAATTGTTGCCCATGCTCGCTCGCTTGCTGCTCATTATGCTTAGTCTCTCCCGTTTCTCACATCAGTGTTCGTCTCTCAAAAGTTGGTGTCGCCGGTCGCTTCCTTCGATCCGGCACCGCGCGCGTTCAAGCCTGCGCGCAGACCGTGCATGCGCACGACGCGCGGACAACACCTATATATACGGACAAGTATACATGCTTATCTCCTATTTTTCATTTGATTATTAGTTTGGTCATGTGTAGTTCATCTTTAGTCCATAGAGTTAATGCTTGTATTTTATTATATAGTATATAATATAGTTCATATCTTTAGATGACAATATTATTGTGGATTTGTTAGTGTTTATTGATCCAATAATATTTGTTAAATTATTAGAAAAATATAATGCCGAGACAACGCGGGCGAGCTATACGTGGTGCATGGAGTCCGCACTTGGTTGTGTTGCCGAGTTTTACCCCACCACCACCACCTCACCGTCCCGGGCCGATATCCGAAGGTGTTATCATTCCTATCAAGCCGAACGACTGCTACGAATTGGTAAGACATGGTAATATAATTAGTTCTATATATTTATTTATTTATTATATTTTCTCATACTGCTTATTCCTAATTAATCTCCATAACAAGGGAATGATGTAATTCAATGGTTCAAATATGTAATAACTCACATCAGTGGCTCTTGTCCTATGGTGGTAAGAGAGAACAGAGCAATATACCGTGGGAGATATGTGGTTTCTCTTGCAATCGAAGAAGCTTTGCGCGACAAAAGTTCTAATGATACAATTGTTATCCATGTCCTATCAAGCCCATTTGAGCAGGGATTTGTTGCTGCACGTGATGCCGTGAGGAAAGCACTGAGAGAGGTTCAAATGCATATGAGACATTTTTTCCCTGACTATAGTTCCTTCAAGCTGAAAGCCCTTGAGCATAATGAGCCAGACATCAGACAAATGCCTAAAAGGATTTCTCCAGCTTACGAACCGTCTATTGTAAGTTAACTTTGATTTTTCCCAAAATTATATTTTTATTATAAAATGTCAGTAACACTATGTTGTGATGAATACCATATATAGGACGCCCTATATTGTGGATTCCCACACGCAGAGCATGGTCTGACAGAAGTGTTGTATCATATCACTCAGCAGTTGCAATACTCCTTCGTACAACCACATTCATGCCGAGTAAATGGTGGGTTCAATTATATGTATACTTGACTTCAGCACAAGCCGGTTCGGTGAGAATATATGGTGAGACTTTGGATGTACCGTATAAGGCAAATGATAGTACTTAATATATGCACTAGATTACATGGAGCGATATCTAGGCATAAATGTTGTGGATATAAATTATTTTACCTACCTTATGAGGTATTATGGTGTGCCCCCGGACCAATAGTATGTACACCTTTGATGTGATGTTGTAAGACTTTTAGTTATGTTGTAAGACCTTCAGTTATGTTGTATGACTTTTAATGATGTAGTAAGACTTTTAGTTATGTTGTAAGACCTTCAATTATGTTGTAAGACTTTTAATGATGTTGTAAGACCATTTAGTTCTATTTAAAATTTGTATAAAAGTATTTAAAATTATGGCAAATATTTTGTGCTAGCGGGCATTTAAGTGGCTTGCCATCACAAATGCAGACTGTGCTGGTGGGTGCTTAAGTGGTTGTTGACGCTTGTTAAGTCACAGTTTTCATATCAATTTTTACCGTAAATATAATATAGTTGGAAAGTGAACCATAGCTATAGGACTTTAATCTTACAAATTCCACTACCTTTGGTGTTTATTTGGTTACAAGGACCTACCATACGAAAATGATCCAATTTGGCCTCAACTTGGGTTTGGCCGAACCTACTTAGTTTGGCTGAACCGGCACTTACACCAATCCAGCTCAACTTCAGAAGAAGCAAATCAAGGATTGATCCCATGCATTGGTTGAAGGTCGGTTTGATCCAAGGACCTTAATGACCATCACTTGGATCCAAGGGCCCACCAAGTAAACCAAAGACCCTAAACTCACCGAGCAACCTACCCAGGAGGAAATCCATACCATCCACGACCCAAGGTGGTGCATCACACGGCGTTGAGGCCCAGGGCCAGTTCGGCCGAACCAGCACCTACACAGATCAATTCGGTTCCAGCATGCAATGGCCATCCAACCGCCCGCCTTCGCCATCCAAGCCATGGATGGGCGAAGGCGGTGCATCGAAGGGTCGGACGAACCTCCCCTAGGTCAGCCGAACTAGCACACGTGCCAGTCATGCAACCACCATCTAACCACCTTCAGGATGCAATCCAAGCCATGAATGGGCTAAGTCGACTGATCCTAGGGTCAACCGACCTCCCCTTAGGTTGGCCGAACCAGAAGTTCCACCGCCACTGCTCCCCTTCGCCTACAAGAACACCCTCACTCTTAAGAGTCTATAAATACCGGGGTTTGGGGCATTTGAAGACATGACACAAGAGAAGAAGATCCAAGAAGCCAAGCATTGCTAGTATAATACTTAGAAAATAGAGAGAGAGGTGAGGTGAGAGTGTCGTAGAGGAGCTGGAACTGTCGGCCCCTCCTCTTCGAGTGACTTCATTTGAGTCTTGTATGGTAACTCTGATCTTTCCTTAATTAATTGAGTTTCAATTCTTGCTTCTTCCGTCTATGGTTTCCTCTTCCGGTACTACGTGCTTAGGGTGCCTTGCTTTTGCATGTGAAAGTGAGGTAGTAACTGTTAGTGCAGGCGTGGTGCTTAGACTAAGGTTACGTTAGAATACGCATAGCCCCACAGGTCTGGTGGTTGCCAGCAGGAAATGACAGCCCTATGCGGCCTACGTTAATGCCACCACGTGAGAGTGGCTAGTGGCTCCATAGGAATAGTGGTGGTCTTTTCAAACCCCTTCTCATGCCTTTGCGAGTTTGTTGAAACTCACCCCCCGAAGTAGATCGGGCAAGCAAAGTTCTAATTACTCGTTAGTTAGGGAAATGAACAACTCTATCATATGAGTAACCTCTCTACCCACACGTCCTTTGTATCTCTCTATTTGTCGTCACCCCATTTCATATCCATCGGGACAAATTAGTTTAGGAATAGCGCACTTCACGTTCCCCGTGGAAATCGATACTCTGGAATACTCCCAGGTGAAAGCTACATCAGTATCCTTATGCTTGCGGATTTATCTATTAGTCATATAAAATACCAACAAGATTTCAGACGCCGTTGTCAGGGAACAGTAGTTGTTCTATTTCTGAACCCAATTTGTCTGTGTATCATCCCACATATCATATGGAATCCACTCCTACCTTATTACAAGTTTTGACTCCAAAGGGCGAACACTTGGAGCCCCCCACCATCATCCATACCCATTCGTGTTTCGGGCTATAAGCTCAGCCCTAGCTTTATAGCCATGGTTCGAGAGCAATCCTTCACTGGGACTGAAGGAGAGAACCCATATACCCATTTGCAAGAATATATTTGAGCAACTTTGCTCATGTCTCGATATATGGGGAATGACTCAGCAAACACTGAAGTGGAAGCTTTTTCTGGTTTTACTGACAGGAAAGGCCAAGAAATGGTACTCTCTGAATGTCCGAAGCATAGAGGGAAAATGAGAAGCATTACGCGATATTTTTTGTCTAACCTTCTTACCGCTCCAAGGGTCGTTAGCCTCCGAGTGGAAGTACTTACATTCCAACAAAAGGATGATGAATCACTCGGAGCTGCCTGGACTCATTTTAGTATAACCCTGTCATACGGACCAGACCTAGGCATCCTAGAACCTATGCTCTTACAACACTTTTGCCAAGGTCTCAACGATAAGTCATTCACCTTCCTAGATTCTTCATCTGGAGGATCCTTTGCCCATCTAACTCCTAGTGAAGGGAGCATAATTCTAAAGAAAATCCTAGAAAATACTTCTTCCACTAGGATATATTATGAGCTTCCCAAAGAAGTACCTAATGAGCCCATGAAGGAGGAGCCAACATTCATAGAAACAAAATCTATCAATTCTCCTTCACTACCCACATCCATCACTCTCTCTGAACCATCTTTCCATCCTAATGTCGATCCCTCATGTACATTTCCCTATGAGTTTTATGATGAGTTATTCCTTGATTATGGGAATGCATCGAGATTTCTAGTAGTGGATAAGTATCCATGGCATGAGGGTGATGAAACTCGAATAACCCTACAAGAAGAATGTGAGTTTAGCTATGAGGATCCTCTAGTGGATGAATCTGATCCTTCAACCTTCCACGTCCTCATATTCAGCCATAGAGCGCTCTCCTGAACCACAATACACTGAAGGAAGAAGAAATTCAACCTTCGGAGTTCTCTTCCTGATTCGAGGATGATCCATCTAGAATATATATAAACACCTCGAATCTCTTCCATTCCCAAACAGGGGAGCAACCTTCTTCTGTACACACCAATCATCCATAAATCTCTTAACAGAACCTACCTTTAAGCCTATGGTACCTCCTTTTGCCATTGTATCCTCCTAATGAAGTATTTCTCGAGAAGGACATGAGGGAAGTATTTCTTAACCGACCGCCTTCCTTTGGGAAATACGATACCCTTGGAATACTCATGGGTGAAGTGCTACAATGGTATATCTGTGCGCTTACGGATCCTTTTCACATTTGTTAGATTACCATAATAGGCATCTTTCGGCGCCACTGCAGGAACCACAATAGTGCTGGAACCAATAGCAATAAATTGGCTACACAACAGATCTTCTGCACTCAAGTCATCCTTGTCATCTCCTTGAGTCCCCATCTTCATGTACTCATCATTGTAGAAATGATCCATCTAACGGCCTCTGGTTCCTCAATGGTGTGCTCCACACTCGCACGGTGCAAGCACCGGCCAATGACCTGCACCAGAGTTAGAGTTAGAAATGAGAAGAAGAAATGGTAGAGGAGGAGAAGAAGAAGACAAAGAAGGAGAAGGAGAAAAGAAGGAGAAGATAGAGGAGGAGAAGAGAGACATGAGCACCTTACCTGCAATGCCGGAGCACCAAAGTGGTCTTCAATGTCCAAGTTCTACCTGTCGGAGACGAAGAAGATGACAGAGAAGAAGGATGACGGCCTCCAGCCTCTGGTTCCTCTATGACGCATGTCAAAAAACTGCAAGCCAAAGGTTTCTAGGGTTAACCGTTAGAAGAAGATAGAGGAGGAGAAGAAGGATGCCTGCCCTGGATGAGAACTTACCTACGCTGGAGCACTGGAGTACCCAGAGGCAGATAAGCTAGCATGTTATGGTTCGAGAGGAGGTAACAGGATCCACCCAAACACTAGAGTGGAAGTGTGATGGCTGCTTCCAAGCCCACCTCCTGGTTGTCATCGCTCGATCACTTCCTTTCCCACTAAGTGATTGCTTAGGGACCTTAGCGTACGATCTGGGCTGTTTCCCTCTCGACTTTGGATCTTAGCACCCAATCAGTCTGTCTGTACTAAGGATGACGACATGTATTCTGAGTTGAAGACGACATGACACAGCACGAGCACAGACAAACCCCAAGACAAAGGTGGCTAGGTTTTCAGAACGAGTGGCTGGCGGAGTTGATCCGGCTAGCGAGGGTGAGGAGGAGGTGGTCGACGCCTCGACGGCGTAGATCCGGCCAGCCAGGGTGGGGAAGAGGTGGTCAACGGCGTAGATCCGGCAGCCGATAGTGTAGGAGAGGAGGCGTCGCCGCGTTGACGCGAAGGCGGCGTAGATCCGGCCAGCGAGGTGTGCGGACGAGGTGGCCGGCGGCGTAGATTCGGCTAGCGAGGGTGGGTCTAAGGTGGCCGACAGCGTAGATCAGGCGGTCGGTGAGGGAGGAGGGGAGATGTCGATGCGAGTTAGAACAGAGCGGTCGAGGTGAGGCAGAGCGGGGGATCGAATGTGGGCGATTTTGGGTAGGGGGGAGCGGGCGAGCGACCGACTTTATATGCCGCCAGCGTCGGGCCAGCTAGGCCAGATGGGCTGCTAGTCCACGTGCTATGTTGGGCCGACACGATGGGCCGGAGGCGGCGCCCAGCATAGCACAATGAGCGCGTCGGGCCGACACGGGCCCAAAGCCAGCGGTGTAGGGCCCGTGCCAAATCTATACTATAAAAGACGACAAAATTTTCGTTTCTTCCGTCATCGTCCATCGTCATCTATATCCTACACCATCGGATTTTATGATGATCGAATGCTCTAGATTAATATAAAGAGTCCATGTTGACTACATCTCACCTTTGAGCCTACGCCGTCAGATTTTACGACGATCGAACGCTCTAGATTAATCTAAAGAGTCCATGTGGACTACATCTCTAAATTAGTAATTTTTAAAAAAACATGTGCCGCTAGTAATATAAAAGAATGATAGGAGCGAGTTATGGAGAGACGACAGAAGCGTGATGAACCAAAAAAGGAAAAAAAGTAATTATTTTTTCCATATTATATATAGATATAGATTTCACATCTCTCGTGTTTCTAATTTGCTAAAACACCCCTATAAATTACTTCGAGTTTGACATTCACCCCATAAGTCAATTAGTTGCAAATACCCACCCAACTACTCAATTTTGTTGTAAAAACTACCCCACTGAACACATATTTAACCGAATCAACTTGTTTTTGCCAATGTAGTGCAATTGGAGGCCAATCTGGCAGAGTCAAGTTTTGCCCAAGTACTTGCATTAGAATTATTCACATGTTCTTTTGAAATTTTTTAATAGAAATAAAGAAATAAAGTGCAACAATGTTTAAACTCTTGACATCAAATTTATTTGTGCAATATTGTACAATTTTATTTTTGAAATATACAAAAACATATCGAGAATATAGTTCTAAAAGTATCTAATATATCATTAAAGAAGAATTGATTTATAGAGAGCAATGTCAAACTCGAAGTGACTTATGGAGGCATTTTTGCAATTTTAACACTATTGATCTATAGATAGCAGCGAAGGACATGCAAATAATTCAGCTCTTTTATTTGATGTCCTGATGAATAAGAGCAGGATAGACACCATGATGGATCTTATTTCATGCCGATTCATTTTTTCAAATTCAAAAATGTTATACCATTTTACTTTCAAAATAAGTTTTCAAGTCTACTCAATAATGATGATTCACTTCTTCTACGAATATTTTCATTATTTTATTATGTCAAATCAATTTAGATAGTTAAAATTTTCTTTAATTGGAATTAATAGATAAAAAATATCAAACTGTTTCAAAAAATTACAAAAAATTTAGATCAACTAAACCATGTTGTTTATTGCCTATACAAATTTTTATGAATTTAAATTCTATTCCAACTTTCAATTTAGCTACAAATGTAATCGAATCCTTCTCAACTATATGAATCTTCTTCGGACATTCTCCGGATCGTAAGGGTCATACATAAAATATTGTTCGAAACCTGCTCTGCTATTTACCACAATCTTCGCGGATGTTAACATGATATCCAGGCAATTTTCATGTTGTTCAGACATTTTTTGCATTTTATATAATTTTTAAACTACACGGTCACACATTAATGTTCATGTATTGGCAATAAAATATTTAAAATTCCATTGTATTTGATGGATAAAGTCTAACAATGGAGTAAGTAGCATTAATAGTATTTTTCAAGTCACTATATTTCATTATTTAAGTAACTTGCAGTTCAAAATTGACTTATTTGAAAAAAGACCTAGAAATTAAATAAAGTACTTAAAAATAGCAAACAGACTAAAAACAATTTGCAACTTGGAATGTTAAGTACTAAGAGTTGTGTATGGAGAGAAGAAAGAGTTTTAGGTCGTTTGGAGGATTTTTTTTAATTGTTCGCCGCGTGTCGGCTGATAACACTCGGCAAAGAGATACTCAATTTTTTTAAAAAAAATTTGCCGAGTGCACGTTAGCGACACTCGGCGAAGGGCTGCCGCCGTGAATCCGCCGTTCGACCCGCCTAGTCACGTGGTTGACACGTGACACGCTTCGCCGAGTGTCGCACCTTGACACTCGGCAAAGCTCCTCTTCACCGAGTGTCCGTTAGTGACACTCGGCGAAGTGCTGCCGCCGTGAACGCGCGTGGCGCCCCGCTGGACACGTGGCCGACCGGTCAGGTTATTCGCCGAGTGTCTACTTTTGACACTTGGCAAAGGTCCTCTTCGCTGAGTGTTTTTGTTTCGCCGAGTGCCGCGGCCTGGGCGCTCGGCAAAGAGTCTGTTTGCCGAGTGCCCGATATATTACACTCCGCAAAGTTCTAGCACTCGGCAACTACTGGGTTTCCCGATATATTTAACCGAATCAACTCGTTTTCACCAATGTAGAGCAATTGGAGGCCAATCTGGTAGAGTCAAGTTTTGGAGAGAATTCCTTATTTGACACTAGAAGATAGACTAATGCCTTATTTGACCCTCAAAATTTCAAAGTTTCTTATTTGACATCGAGTTCAATTTTTGGTTCCTTATGTGACACTTCGTTCGATTTTCCATCCAACAACCGTTAATTGCGCTGTCAAAAGACCATTTTGCCCCTCCATAGACGTGGGCCCCACCACTTTCTCCTTCCTCTCCCCTCTCTCTCCCCGCTCGCTCGGCCCAGCTGCATCGCGGCCTGGTCCGCCTTCCTCTCATCCCCTTCCTCCGTCCTACCCTGCCTCCTGCACTGCTGCGCCGACGCAGCCGGTAGCCACTCGCCAGGCGTACGCCGGCCGCCGCACACCGCATAGCCTTGCCGTCGCACGCTGAGTACCAGCACCTAGCGCCGCCCGGCCGCCGGCACCGCTGCTCGGGCCCCCTTCACTGCACGCCGCCGTGCCGACCACCAATGCCACCTCACCTTGATCCAGCTGCCGCTGCTGCTCACGGTCATCTCCCCCATCTTATTTTTCCCTGCTCCGCCCTAATCCCCGAAAAGTCAACCGATTCATTCAGGCCCTCCTGTCCCGTCGACGGCAAGGTGGAGCTCCAACGTGAGGCACGGCGGTAGGAGTCGGGCCGCAGTTCCTCCCCGCCTTCTACCTGGCCAGCCGCACGCGGAGCTGGCAGCAAGCGCACGGGGAGATGGCACCTGGGACCGGCCGGCAGGAAAGCAAGCGTGGGGAGAAAAAGAAGGGGAGAGGAAGGAGAAAGAGGTGGGGCCCACATCTACAGAGGGGCAAAATGGTCTTTTGACAGCGCAGTTAACGGTAGTTGGATGGAAAATCGAACGGAGTGTCACATAAGGAACCAGAAGTTGAACTCGATGTCAAATAAGGAACTTTGAAATTTTGAGGGTCAAATAAGGCATTAGTCTATCTTTTAGTGTCAAATAAGGAATTCTCTCTAAGTTTTGCCCAAGTACTTGCATTAGAATTATTCACATGTTCTTTTGAAATTTTTTTATAAAAATAAAGAAATAAAGTGCAACAATGTTTAAACTCTTGACATCAAATTTATTTGTGCAATGTACAATTTTATTTTTGAAATCTGCAAAAAAATATCAAGAATATAGTTCTAAAAGTATTAATATCATTAAAGACGAATTGACGGCTCGCGGTGTATAAAAACATGTTGAATCACGTAAGCATGTATGAACTGGGGGTGTTTCCGCAACAAAACTAGCTAGGGGGTGCTATTTGCAACAAAATGACTTATACAGAGCAATGTCAAACTCGAAGTGACTTATGGAGGCATTTTTGCAATTTTAACACTATTGATCTGACCTTGACTTGACATCCTAAACCCCCAAACACACCAATTGCTTGGTTTTTGCACACACCTCTGTCACCAACTCCACTTCTTGGTCACCGGCTGACGACAGCATTCACACACTGCACGCCGCCTAAAGCAACCCTAAGCACTTGAAATTTAGAGATGCCAATAGAGGAGAATATATATATATATAGAGATATATATAGCCAGTAAAGTACATATTATATGGATGCTTATATGTAATTATGTAAGTCATGCATCCAAACTTTACATTTTGCTGTTTTGCATGGATGTAAGATAGCAGTGAAGGACATGCAGATAATTCAGCTCTTTATTTAATTTCCTGATGAATAAGAGCAGGATAGACACCATGATCGATGGATCTTACTAAGGAGACCATGGCTTAGCGACCAGACACAGAGGTTTCTTCAACCGCACGGCCAATCCACCCACCTCTTCCATGTCGACCATGGACGCCCCACCGGCCGGTAACTCCCAGTCAAAGTGGTACAGCAAGCTCGTCAGCACCAGGTCGACGCTTGCCATGCCAAACCCAGCACCAGGGCACCCTCTCCGCCCGCCACCGAACGGCAAGAATGTGAAGTCCTGCCCCGCCGCCGCCACCAGGGGCCCACCGCCATTGTCCCCGAACCACCGCTCCGGCAAGAACTCCTCGGCACGCTCCCACGTGGCGGGGTCCCGTGCGATGGCCCCGACGTCGATGATGACGCGGGTGCACGCTGGAACATGGTAGCCGAGCAGCTCGGTGTCCTCGACCGTCTCCCGCATCACGAGCGGCGACGGCATGTGCAGACGGAGCGTCTCCTTGAGCACCGGCTTGAGGCGGCACAGATTACCTAGGTGGTCCTCGGTAATTTGGTTGTCACTGCCGTCATGGATGGTGGTGCGTATCTCCTCTTGGAGCTTGCGCATCTCATCGGGATGGTTGATGAGCTCCGCCATCGCCCATTCCACAATGGAGGCGGTCGTAGACGAGCCGGCTAGGAACATATCCTGCACCGTACACATATATTATGTCACTATAGTCAGTGCGCTCACAGAGCAAACCTGATAATCAAAAACTAATAAGCTATACAATAATTATCTTTTATTTATTTATAAGAAGCTTTTATTACGGTATTATAATATTTATGCATGTGTCATAATAATTTTTTATCTCTCCTCACATCCACTTGTGTTATCTAGACCCACTACTGCATAGTAGGTTTCCATGTTCAGCTTATTGCATGCTTTAGGACAAGCTCTCATCTCTCTCCTTCTATCTCCCACCCACGTCAGCAAAAATACTGACTAACTTGGCAATAAAATCATTGGTGTACCTGCTCTAATTAAGTACGCAAATAATACTTGACAGGTCGCATTGTACATGAGTGTGCGTGGCACCCTGACCGTCTACACGTCGGGCAACCCACTATCATTTTCTAGCAACCGATTGCGACTTTCCAGCTCCCGCACGCATCCATATATATGCTCCCTCCCGTAAGTCTGTCTTTCTATATATATAGTGATGTTATTTAGGGAGACCTGTCAATCAGGAGCCATTTTATGTCAAACTAGCAAAAGTGCCCGTGCGTTGCTACGGGCAAACATCTTATATAAATTGTAAAGATAAAGGTGACTTTGTAAAAGTGTGATATATTATAAACTACTAGCAGAAGGGCACATGCCGCAGGCACGTGTTTTAGAGAAAAAAACTAATTTAGATGTGTGATCTACATAGACTCTTTAGATTAATCTAGAGCGTTCGATCACCATAAAATCCGACGGTGTAGCCTCAAAGGTGAGATGTAATCAATATGGACTCTTTAGATTAATTTAGAGCGTTGGATCATCATAAAACCTGACGGTGTGGAATATAGATGACGACGGACGAAACGAAAGACGATGGACGAAACGAAAATTTCGTCGTGCTTTATAGTATAGATTTATGCATTTTTTTTGACAATTAAAATAGTAATAAGTCTACATTTAGATGCCACAAAATGTATGCAATTTTAAATCATGGTGAATACTCTAAAATCTGTAATGATATTGCAATATTCAACGTCGAAGCAAAAATTACTATATTTTTACATCTACAATAAATTGAAAACATAAAATATAAGCTCAAACCATATCCTTTGCTCCTAATCAGCTAACATGCGCCCATAAGTTGAAATTCTAGGCTCAAGTCAGGTCATAAAGCCTCATGAGCATGTTTCATAAAGCCTACTATTGTATATTTATATTTCAGTGTATCAACTAAACACAAGTTCACCTTTAGCTCAAGTGGTGAGAGTTTTTTTTTACTTCAATTGAAACAGAGAGATAAAATAGGGATAGCAGAAGCAACTAAAACTATTATTGTATCACCTCAACACAAGTTCTCCTTTAGCTCAAGCGGTTATAGTTGTCCAGGGCGGGCGGTTTTCTTGGTTCGCGGTTGCCCTGGCGGTTTTCTTATGGAAGTCCGATTGGGTGCGGTTTTCACCGGTTCGCGGCATTACAAGCCCGGTTTTGTCGGTAGTAACTCGCGTGATTAGCAGGGAAGGACCAAAATTGAGGCAGAGACCCTACTTGCTTTATTATTAGGTAAAGATGAGTGTTTTTAGATAGATCCACGAACGAAAGTTTCTGAAAATCTACTCTCACATGAGGTGATCATAAAAAGTAGAAGGGGCTTCCGGCTTATTGTTTGGACTATTGTTAATTTTGTCTCTGACAGTATAAGGCGTAAAATGATTTGAAGTTTAACCAAATATGTGTATGGAAAATGTAAAATAAGTATCAAGATTAATTATGAAAAACATTTCTCTAGTACACTTATTTAGAGCCAAATATTGATGGTATTTTTTATAGACTTGGTTGAACATAAAATATTTAAAGCTGTTTTCTTTTGGGACTGAGGGAGAGTACACGTACTAGGATGATGGCCTTGACGGCTACCGTGTCGAACCGGACTCCTCCAGCCTCTTCCTCCTCCTCCACGTCCAGCAGCACGCTGACGAAGCTGCGGCGACTGTCGTCGTCGTCGCCGCCGTCTCCCTCCCGCCGGCCTCCACGGCGCCGCGTACGGTGGTCTGCGATGCCCCGCTCGAGGAAGCCATCCAGCGCATCAAACGTCCGTGTTGCCTTGGCATCCACCCCCCTCACTGAGTCCACCCACGCCAGCCACGGCACGACCTCGCCGAGCGTGCCCAGGCCCAGCAACTCCTCGGCTTCGACCAGCAACTTCCTAAGAATCTTCCCTTCTCCGTCGAACCCAGAGCTGGAGCCGTCGTTGCCGAAGCCGAACGCGGCCCGCAGAAGGACGACGCTGGAGTAGACGACGAGGAGATGGCTCAGGTTCACGGCGTCGCCGAGACCGGCGGCGCCGCGGACGCGGTCGAGCAGGGCGGCGGTCTCCTGCTGGCGAACGCGCCGGAAGGAGAGCACGCAGCGCTGGCTAAGAAGGTGGAGCACGCAGACGCGTCGCGCCTGGCGCCAGTGCTCGCCGTAGGGGGCGAAGGCCATGTCGCACCCGTAGAAAAGGCGCTCCACCATCGGCCCGCGGTATCGGCCCGAGAAGGCCACGTCTCGGGCCTTCATGGCCTCCTGCGCCGCGGCCGCCGAGGAGGCCACCACGATGGGCACGCGGCCGAGCCGCAGGAGCATCACCGGGCCGTGCGTTCCGGCCATCGCCCGGAGCGTCCGGTGGGGTAGCGACCCAAGAAGCGGCAGGTGGCCGACGAGAGGGAAGCCCGGCGGCGACGGTGGCAAGCTCCTCCGTCCATCTCCATGGGAAAGAGTAGCTCTTCTGCCGGTGGAGAAGAAGAACACGAGGGAGAGAAGGGCAATGGGCAGCAGTGCGAGAAACGGTGAGAGGTCCATGCTTGCAGGGCAAACTGCGGTTCGTTCCCCTTCCGATCGCTTTGTGTAAATAATAAGTAGACTTATAATGCTGAGAGGATTGGTGGCTTCACAGCGCCCATGCCACCGTAGCATTTTTTTTGTTTTTTCCTTTTTTTTCTCGACGGGTACTATTTGATTTTGTCTGAAAAATAAGTACATGTATGTCACTAAAACAAACGTGCCTATCTAGAGTTGGTGTATACTCACTTGCCACGTGCTTCTAGACTTTTAACGTTGTGTTTTGCATGCGAGCGCCACGCGTGCTGGTATTTCGGCATTGTCTTCAGAAGAAATAGATACATTCATGTTGCCGAAAGAAAGCGAGCCCACCAAAAGTCGGTGTGTCCTCGCTTGCCACGTTGTTCCAGACTTCTAGCGTTGCGCTATTACGCAACTGATCGGTCGTCACGTAACTTATAACGCTGGGAGGATTGGTGGCATCCCAGCGCCCTTGCCACCGTAGCATTTTTTTTTTCTCTACGAGCACTATTTCGATTTTGTCTAAAAATAAGTACATGTATGTGACTAAAAGAAAGTGTGCCTATCTAGAGTCGGTGTATACTCACTTGCCACGTGCTTCTAGAATTTTAACGATGTGTTTTGCATGCGAGCATCATGTGTGCTGGTATCTCGGCATTGTCTTCAGAAGAAATAGGTAAGTCCATGTTGCTGAAAGAAAACGAGCCCACTAAGAGTCGGTGTGTCCTCGCTTGCCACGTTGTTCCAGACTTCTAGCGTTGCGCTATTACGCAACTGATCGGTCGTCACGTAACTCATAACGCTGGGGGGATTGGTGGCATCCCAGCGCCCGTGCCACAGTAGCATTATTTTTTTTTTTTGCATTTATTTTTTTCTCTACGAGCACTATTTCGATTTTGTCTAAAAATAAGTACATGTATGTCACTAAAAGAAAGTGTGCCTATCTAGAGTCGGTGTATACTCACTTGCCACGTGCTTCTAGAATTTTAACGATGTGTTTTGCATGCGAGCGTCATGTGTGCTGGTATCTCGGCATTGTCTTCAGAAGAAATAGGTAAGTCCATGTTGCTGAAAGAAAACGAGCCCACTAAGAGTCGGTGTGTCCTCGCTTGCCACGTTGTTCCAGACTTCTAGCGTTGCGCTATTATGCAACTGCTCCGTCGTCACGTATTAATATTTTATATTGTTGTCAAATGAAATTGTAGTGCCCCTTGCGCATTACAGAGTCGTCATTGCCCCACCCCCTACAAAGTTGAGAACAGGACACAAACATTGCGCTCCTCAGCTACTCATCACCCAATTTCTGCCTCACGTGTCAACTCGTCTTCTCCATCCTCTGCACAAGCCCCTGCTTAGATCAGAGGTGGTTCCGCTACTGTGGAAGGAGGCACCACCCTCCGATCCTCATGCTCATCAACTTTACGTGTGAATCCCACTGCCATCGTCTTTGGGAGGATGCGTTCGCTAGACCGTAGTTCCTCCTCTCAGGTTGTCCTCTCCATTCTCTTTGTTGTCGCCGGCTAGCAGACCACTAATGTCACAACGCGTCGCTCCGGTTCTCAATTCCCAGATGCTGTAGCGCAACAACAGAAGAAGGCCCTCATAGGTGCGCACTTTGTGTCAACATGACTACACTCTCTATGGTCGAGAACATCTGCGTTGTCGTCATCCATCACTATCCATTATATCTATTTTATGCCTATCTTCTGTGCACATTACCTACTACATTCAGTAGCCTGAGGTTCTTTTATGTATGTTTGCAACTGATCACCAAAACTAAATAATATAGAGAACCACCTATAGTAACGATAAGTGATTATATATATGTAATCTATAACAGGTGCGGCGTTAGCGAGCAATCCTTCCTAGTAAAATATATAGCGTGGAGTGAACGGCAGAAAGTAGTGAGCGACAGATTACTGTCATCCTTTTGTCACACCATCTCAGTGGCATCACTTTGATGCGAACAAGTTTGGTGTCTTGTTCATCCGCGTGTTTGGACATCATATTAAAAATTAAAGATAAGAAGCAAAGTGTCTTTATTGATCACATTATAATAATAATTACAAGTTTGCGTGTGCTCCATGGCTTAGGTGGGTGTGCGTGCTGTCCAAGGCTTGATGTCGAATTATCAGTGATCTACCTAGACCTGGGTAATCCTTTTTCCTGTTGTCCCAGAGAGCTCCTATCTTCCTGAGCCAAGCTTATCGAGTACTTACAATTCTGCTGGTGTGAGGTCGCCGTCTTCAATACTTCTTGTGGAGGATGACTCCACAGCTACCTTCTGACTATTTGGCTCGATGAAACGAAATAGCTCTCACCTGGTGTACCTCTAGTTATGAGTGGACAATAATTTTAGTGTTGTGTACCTCTCGCTAATTTGAAGGACGCTATGTAAAATCTTCAAAAGAGACGCCGAATAACTCACATTGGAGACGTGTTTTTTCGTCTCTAAATTTACTTCTTCGATGACAAATAGTTAGAGACATGAAAAATTTGCGTCTTCTATAAGCAGGGATCGATCATTGGAGACGCATTTTTTCCAACCCACGTCTCATATGACCCTCTTTATAGGAGATGCGGATTGGCAAAACAAGTCTTCTATGTAGGATATAGTAGACGTGTTTTGCCAATCCGATGTAACACCCCAAATTTCAAGTTTTGTATTCGAGTTCGTTTCAGGCTTTAAGGATTTTCTAGTAGTTTATCGGATTATTTAAGAGCTAAAAAAGTTTTTCCAAATTAAATAATGAATTCAAGTTTGAATTGTTGCATTCATGCTGTTGCATATTTATTTTGAATTGTTTGAGTTCAAGTATGGTTGAATTCAAATTTAGTTTGGGTGATGTTTTGTTTTATTTCAGCAGTCTGGTTTCGCCCCTTAAACTCCTTGACCCGCTCAGCCTCGCCCCTTGCTCTTTTGGCGCTGCTAAGCTCGCACAGCCCAGCGTGTGGCCCGCCAGCGCAGTCGTGGCCTGCTCCGCACGTGCCGACGTCGAAGCCGTCCAGCGCCATCCCGTCTTCTCCCCGCGCTTGCGCCTTCTCCATCCGAGCCGCCGACAGATGGGCCCCACTTGTCATCCTCCTCCCCACACCGTGTTTGACACGGACTCGAGCCCGAGCTCGAGTCGAGCTCCTCCCGCCCATGCGCGTCGCTTGGCCCGCACACCAAGGCCGCCTTGGCCCGTTTTATACCCCACGCCGCCTTCGCCTCGCCCCTTCATAAAAATACAAGTACGGAGTTTTTTTTTTTTTGACATTGAATAATTCCCTAGAAGGGTTATATCGGATATGTATAGATAGTTTTTTTTAAATGCGATAAATTAAAGCACGTTCTTTTCCAATCGAGTAACTCAGTGAGGTAGGTAAAGTCCTTTTGCCCACCATCTTGTTTTCAAGTAGCTTTCAACCTCCTTTCTAGATACTTTGAATGAATAGACTTTCATTTTTGGAGCAAGGGAGCCTAGTGGAATCCAATTCACGAAATAAATTGATCATGAACGTCTTAAAAAATAGGATTCTAGAATTTATTGACCTTTCATGCCTAACAAAGTTTGCTCATATAAATAATGTATATATATATACATTATGAAAAAATGATCCAATAAAAATCAATAAAGTAATTGAAAGTATTTTATATTAATAATTATGGATACTTGATATTACCAGCATTGTTAGGGATAGGTGCTTTGTTCCATAAAAATACTGGTAATATCAAGTATCCATCCATATGAATATATGTTTCAAATGTGAATCTAATTTTGGATTATTAAACATGAATTCGAACATCTCAATTTACTTAGAAACATGTGCAGATATAAATATCTATACTTGCATTTGACGGGATACACATTCCGGTAATTCATAAAGTTCTGTATCAATCGCTGCTCCTCACAATCACACGTCGGTGCCTCGAGGTGGAAAGTAAGAAGCGGCAGGTCTCCACGTTAGATTTTGCAACTCTGGTTCTCACCTTCTCAAAATGATAGGGTTGGTGACCGTTTTCTCCAACAGTACCGTGGTGTTTCATAGAAAAGGACGAGTCCAAGCTGAGGATTGTGATTTTTATTACAAACGGATTTATCTGCTTGACCTATCAGTGCTGAAAAGGGAAAAAAACGCAAATCATGTAGCCTTGTTTTCAAATTTCCAGAGCAGTCTTGACTATTGCAGAATCCATAACTCCTCTGTCCCATTAGCTGGTCCTTCTAGAAAAGTCCCGCTAACAATTAGGTTACCGAAGCAGCACTTCTGCCCAAATGCTCCACCGATGGATTCAGATCCAACGGATTAGAATGACCAGGCGACATCATGATGACGTGGCTAATCCAAATGCTTTTACCGCGACGCGGTTTCAGTCTAAAAAGATTCTTGCACGCTGTGATATTTATTTTTGTCTATTATATGCGAGTTTCCTTGGTTTATAGCTTGCATATGAGATAACTCGTTTCCTTCTGAAAACGGGTGTGACATGCGAGTCCCCCTTGAGGGGGTCATTGGAGACGTCAGTAGGCAACCCACGTCTCGTATAATAAATTAAAAAACCAAAAAAAAAGAATAAATAGGACAAAAAATACTACATAAGAAATAGACATGTTTTATCAATTCTTTAAATCACATGTTCACATGAATATACATTACAAATGTAGTCCTAATCTATTAAAATCGTACAAATCCACTATTATCTAAAGCCACCACCCATCAATTTGTACATAAACGAAAAAAGAGAACATGTCACTGGATGCCCATTTCAGCTCAAAGCCAAGTCCAAGAAATGGAGGAATTTGCTATTATAGGACTCCGAACAATGGGCTTCGTTATTATAGGACTTCAATCGCCGATTTCGCTAAAATGACCTTTGAAACATTGATACTTTGTTTTACATGACATTTCGTCATTTTAATCGCTTTTCTCAACTCCCGCCACCATGGAGCTGCCTGTGGATCCCCGGCGCCGCCCGTCGATCTCCCAGGCATGGCCGCGGCCCTAGCCATGGAAGGAGATATTGCTGCAATGGATGGCCAGCGGAAGCTGACTCCTTATGACTCACGGTTCTTCTGAAGCTGAGAGTGGTTGTCATCGTCACTCGTCAGTATAGTTTCGGTTTCGGATCATGCTGCATCGTGACGCCTGGCCCAAGACTAATCAATCAGAAAAGGTCGCCTTACATAATTCTTGTTTCGGTGATACTAGTATGCCGTTGCATTAACAATAGTGTTCAGAGTGATGGTCCTATTTCACTTTTCACCGGATGAAACAGTTTGTATCATTCCTCTATGGCTTGTGTGATGGGTGGGTGTGCATATACAAATATTCTTGCATGCATGTACGTGCTCATGAGACTCCTGGGCTAATTGATTTGGACAGTAAAATACTTCTCGTGCACCCCAAAAGTGTAATCATACGTGACCATGCATGATATAGTGTCGCCAAGCAAACAACTCGTTACAAAGGCAATGTATAGTGTCGCCAAGCAAACAACTCGTTACAAAGGCAATGTACATATGGCTTTGCACCGGCCGGGTGACACTAGAAAGAAAACATTTATTCTGTGACAGCAGTGGCAGATGCAGAAACCAGCACCAGGAGGGGCTCTCCTCTCTTCTTCTTACTCCAGACCCCCCTTGCCTTCTTCTTCCTCCTTCAATTTGTAGGAGGGGCTTTGGGGGGCTCCCTTGAACTCCCAGCAGTAGGAGGGGCTTGAGCCCATCCCGCCCCACCGCTAGATCCGCCCCTAGTGGCAGTCACTTTCCGTCGCAAAAGGCTCAAAAACCGTCGTAAAATGTCATATGTGACGGTTTCAAATTCTATCATGGATTGAGCGTGGCGGAATAAATCGCGTGACAAATTTTGTCAAACCGTCACAGTTTAGCTCATTCTATTACGGTTTAAAACCATCACGATTTGGTTTAAGCCCAGTCCAGTCCAGCCCAAAGCCCAATATTAGTGACGGTTAAACCGTCACAGAATGAATCGTCACATCATCATGTGACACATGATAGCTGACATGGACTACATGCACGCTGACATGGCAACAGATGCTGATGTGGATGCTTACATGGACGCTAACGTGGATGCTGATCTCATCATCGTGGGGCCACAATCTTTCAGCCTACTAATTTTAGGCCCATTATAACTTCAGTCAAACCCAATACCGATTATAGGGCACAAATTTCAAGCCCACCAAATTCAGACCCATTATAATTTCTGTCCAGCCCAATACAATTATGGGTCACGGTTCTTAAGCCCACTAAATTTATATTAATTTGGACAGTAAAATACTTCTCGTGCACCCCAAAAGTGTAATCATACGTGACCATGCATGATATAGTGTCGCCAAGCAAACAACTCATTACAAAGGCAATGTACTATGGCTTTGCACCGGCCGGGTGACACTAGAAGAAAACATTTATTCTGTGACAGCAGTGTGTTGGCACTCATAAATGACACCTTTTTAGTGCTATTCAAGTGGAGTATTTGGACTAATCATTGTACTAACCCGCCACTTGGCACGTGAAATAACCCCGTTTCCACATGTGTGTTGTATTTTGGAGCATATTGTGTTTTTGCAGAAAAATGACCCAAATTGGGGCATTTATATTCAAAGCCCAAAAGCAACTACGAACCCGAATGAATCAAGCCTAGTGGATGAAGCCCAACCGACCTACTAATGGATCATGTCGGCATTCACAGCCCAACTCATGGTCCTAGGTGTCCACATTCAAGGAACTTGGGCTTGGGAGACTTAAGCATAAAAGAATTGGAGATTTGGAAAGTTATCCACGAGATCAAGTCAACCTCAGAGATATTCGCGCAGCCCAGGACAACATGATCTTCCGGTGCATATTCGGAGACCTAAACGGCCTCTAATGACAAAACGTTGAATACCAAAGTTGTAGCCATCGTCAAGAGCTTTGATTTGAACCAATGGAACACATTATTTGGAATATGGAGCTAGGAGATAGAGCCCCCGAAATGCATGCTGCGCAGAGAAGTCCGAAATCAGAAAGATTATCTTGCGAAGCAGTTTTGTGGATCTTCACTTCGTTTCCAAGGCAAGTCATGAATACCAAAGTTGGAGATAATTTCGTGCTACACAATTTAGACTCCGAACTTGCCCTATTTGGAGTCCAGACGTGGGAGATATGGCGTCCGGAAGGAAGGGCGGCGAAACAGGAAAATCTGGACGAGATAGATGTTATGAAAATCCAGTTTCTTAACTCCTAAGCAAGGATCTCGTGGATGGAAGGAAGAGCACGCCCTAAGGCTCCCCAAGGTGTATAAATACAACCCTTGGGCGCCCCCTTAAGGGATCCTGATGAGGACATCCCTAGTGACTCACACAGCACCACACATCCATGTGTTGAACAAGATAGGAATGTCAACAAGGGACCAATGACTCGGGCGAGAATGCAACAACTACAACAAGAGGTGAACTCGTTTCTTACTGAGTATGAGCATGCAACTACTAAGAATTATTTACTACCTAATAGTGGTGCATTACTTGTGCTCAGGTTTGAACAATGTGCAATGTATGAGTAGGCTCCTCAACATGCAAAGGAAAGCAACTGGAAGATGGTGTGTTGCTGTTCCAGATTTCGATTTCCTTGTTCATGATGAATTCTGTACCAATTGAAGAAGTTTCACCATGTGTATCCTACACCTCTGGAAGCATCTTGAAGTCTATTTTCTAACTCAACTGACGGATCATCATTTGGAGTTTTGTAGCAAACTCTATGGCTGATTTAGTAAAGACTGTTCCGGGGTGCAGTGGCCGAACTGATCTAGTCGTATTTTGCCCCAGACACTGTATTTTCGTATTGGGCTTATGTGTTAGGCCCCCAGCCCAACTAGGAGGGATATTCCTAGTATAAATACCCCCTCTAGTACTGGTAGAAACCTTAACCACGAATTTGAGAACAAATATTCAGAGAAGCCAAGTGCTCTTATCCTTAGGGTTGTGCCATAGCTGCCCCCTTGAGAATTGGGAGAGATTTCTCTACCATTTGTTCTTGTGCTTCCTTGTGATTTGCAAGAGCATTGCCTCTACCTTGCGTAGTTCAGGTTAGGCATCGACCAAAGCATGTGGTTAGGCGAAATCATTTGTCACAGGTGGCTGTTCGAGCAGCTGTTGGTGCCATCGGTTTGTCAGGTTGCACGGGTCAAGTTATCCCCTCGATCCTACTGAGAAGATCGGGCAAGCTCCTGCATCATCTTGGTATTCAGAGTTATGGTTTACTTGGTAGGATCTTTACCCTTAGTTTTCCCTTTTGTTTACTATCCTAAATCAAAAATACCAAAAACTTCCACTACCCATAACCCGATCTGAAATTTCAATAGATCGAGTTTGGTTGCTGAATCCTTGTGTTTCCCCTTTGTTTCTGCCTCTGATTTGCTTTCCCCTTGTTTTCCCATCCATTTCTGTTTCTCCATCCATTCGTGTGTTTTTATATGGTTGGAGTTCATCACGAAATCAATTTTTGCGTCTAGATCTGAAGTTTGAGCACAGTACACGAAAACAGTCATAACTTTTACATCCGAAATCCGTTTTGAGTGTACTTGTACTTGTTGGAAAGCTTATTCGAAGATGCATCTTTTATCTTCAGATTAGATTAAGTGAATCAGTCATCTTTATGCTGTTTTAGATCCTGAAGGTTCAGCTTGTTCTGTTTCAGAATTTGTCTATGCTAAAAAAAAGAGAAGCTAGATACTTGTTGCTCATGAGCTATGTACTTTGCTTAATCTGAGAATTAATTTGAGCAATAACAAACTTTGTGGACAACTTGGTGTGCTGATCTCAGTAGCAAAAAAACAAAACAAAAAAGAAACAACAAGTGCTGAGATCACCACATTAGTTATTGGGTCCAACTGATAGTATTAATCTTGCAACCTTTTATCTAGGAGCAATTGTCTAGCATAGCATCCTAACTTGTGCAGCATTGAGCTTAGTTCTTGACTCAATTTCTGCACTTTAGCTCTATCCTTTTTGCTGTAACAAGTCTCTCATCCTTGTGTGTGAGTTGTTTAATACGTTCATCAATTTTCCTTGTTTTCAGTTCAGCAACTAGACATTGTTCTTGGTTGGATTCTTACTTAGCTTTACAATAGCTTGAAGTTTCAGATTGTACCACCACATACATAACCTTCCAAGCTCCACAAATAAGCCTATGTTTATGATGCACTGTGACTTTGATTTCGCTTGATCTATCACCTTTGTTGTGTCCACTACCACCAAGGTGAGTGCAAGCTCACAAATTAGCAAGGACACATAAGAACTTCAGTGGTAAGAGAAGGTGAGATTGAGTGATTTTCACCAAGCCGCAACACTTGAATTGGTCTCTTTTCTTGTACTAACCATGGCATGTGAAGATGGAGAACGCCCACCAAGTTATGTCACACAAGAACAACTACATAAGCTAGTAAAAGACTTCAATACTCAACTTAATGAGAACATGGAAGCAGCTCAAGCGAATATTGTTGCTGAAGATTTGAAGGCATTGAAGACACAAGGTGCTGCAGGTTCTCATGAAAAGAGACTAGATGAAACCGATGAGGAGTATGCAGCTCGGCTGCAACGGGAAGAGCAAGAAAGAAAGAATGCCCATGGACGAGGGCGTGGAAGAGGAAGAGGTGGTAGATGCCTTTGGTCGAGAGAGAGGCCGTGGTCATGGAGATGGTGCTGCCCTGAACCAGAGAATGAAGATACATATATGTTGCACCGTAATGACAATTTCGTTCCACGCCAGTCATCGGAATGGCCATGATCAGCCCAATGAGGAGAAGTTTGGGAAGCTGAAATTCAGCATGCCCAAGTTTGAAGACACGTCTGATCATGATGCATATCTCACATGAGAGTTGAAAGTTGAGAAAATATTTCGTGTGCATAATTATTCAGAGGAAAAGAAGGTGCATATGGTTGCCCTTGACTTTGATGGATATGCTCTCATTTGGTGGGAACAAATTCATAATCAAAGAGATGAGAATGGTGAATTTTCAGTGGAAACATGGGCTGAAATGAAGAGGGAAATGAGAGCACGTTTTATTCCAAAACATTATAAACGTGACCTTTTGAGAAGCTGCAGAATTTGAAGCAAGCAAGAAAATCTGTGGAAGAATACTATAAGGAAATGGAGCAAGCCATGATTAGAGCTCGAGTGCATGAGGATGAAGAGCAGTCCATGGCACGTTTTCTTTCTGTTTTGAACAAGCCAATCAAACGTGTTGTGAAATTTCAGACCTACAACAACATGGTGGAGCTAGTACACATTGCTCAAAAGGCTGAAAGGCAATTGCTTGACGATGCTAAACCAAGCAAGACCTCAACTTTCAGCTCAAGAGCCTCATCAAGTGCTCCAAAAATAGGAAGGTTTGATTTGGGACGAGAGATATTTTCATCCGGTTCAAAATCCAATTCTAATATTCATTCCACTACTGCTGAAAAGTCAAATGCATCTACTAATGTGGAGAATTCTGCTAGGCCAACATCAACAAAGGTTAATGCTCCAGTCGGTTCCACCTCCAGGAGTAGTGGGATTCAATGTTTCAAGTGCTTGGGTCGAGGCCACGTCATCAAGGATTGTCCTAACAATCGAGTTGTGATTGTTACAGTAGGTGGAGAATATGATTCAGCTAGTGAAGATGAGTGTGAAATGCCTGCTGAAAATGACAAGTATGATGATGCACAAGAAACTGAACAAGATGACTATCAAAACTATACTTTTGAAGCCGGCAACACTATTGTGGTCACCAAAGCATTAAGTGTTCAGCTCAAAGATGAAGAACAAGCACAAAGGTTTAATTTATTTCAGACCCAAGCCAAGGTAAATAACAAGTTGGTCAAATTGATAATTGATGGAGGTAGCTGCCACAACCTTGCTAGCAAAGAAATGTGTGACAAGTTGGGGCTGACCATGATCAAGCATCCTCATCCATATCATGTGCAATGGTTCAGCGATTGTGGAGATGTCAAGGTGCAATATATGGTGAGGGTTACCTTCAGCATACATGATTACACATTATACCGTGGAGTGTGATGTTGTGCCCATGACAGTTTGTCACTTGCTGTTGGGAAGGCCATGGCAATTTGATAGGCATGCTTTACATGAAGGCCATGACAACACCTATGCTTTCAAATGGCAAGGGAAAGGTGTTAATTTGCTGTCCATGACTCCCACTCAAATCATAGCAGCAAACATGCAAAAGAAAGTGAGTGAGAGTGATGAAAAAGAGAGAAACTCTAGTGCTGCCCACAACTCGGTGAGTGAGCGCCACAAGCCTAATATGAGTGGTAAAACTAGAGAGCTTGAGAGAAAAAGGAGGGTCATGCTAGCCACAAGATCAGAAATGAGAGAAATGAGAGACAACCCCCACATGATGCACTTTGTGCTGCTGTACAAAGATGCAATCCTTTCTACTAATGATGTGACCCCTCTTCCTAGTGTTGTTTCTAATGTGTTGCAGGCCTTCAATGATGTTTTTTTCGGAGGAGATACCTGCTAGTCTACCTCCACTTCGTGGGATTGAGCATCAAATCGACCTCATCCCGGGTGCTACACTTCCAAACCGGCCACCATACCGCACCAATCCGGAAGAGACAAAGGAAATTCAGCGACAAGTGCAAGAACTACTCGACAAAGGGTATGTGCGTGAAAGCCTTAGTCCTTGTGCTATCCCTGTTATTCTTGTTCCAAAGAAAGATGGCACTTGGAGAATGTGTGTTGATTGTAGAGCTATTAATAACATCACTATTCGATATCGTCATCCCATCCCTAGGCTTGATGACATGCTTGATGAACTTAGTGGTGCTGTTATTTTCTCTAAAATTGACCTTCGTAGCGGATACCATCAGATTAGAATGAAGGAAGGAGATGAATGGAAAACAGCCTTTAAAACAAAATTTGGTTCGTACGAGTGGTTAGTGATGCCTTTTGGTTTAACTAATGCACCTAGCACTTTTATGCGCTTGATGAATCATGTTTTGAGGGCTTTCATTGGAAAATTTGTTGTGGTTTATTTTGATGACATTTTGATATACAGTCGAACCATAGAAGAGCATGTTGAGCATATCAAAATGGTGTTGGAGGTGCTTAGAACTGAAAAATTATATGCTAACCTAGAGAAGTGCACATTTTGCACCGACAAGGTTGTGTTTTTGGGCTTTGTTGTTTCAGCACAGGGAGTAGAGATGGACGAGTCCAAGGTTGAGGCTATCAAGAATTGGCCTACCCCTGTCAATGTGAGCCAAGTGAGAAGCTTTCATGGTCTTGCTGGTTTCTATCAATGCTTTGAGAAGAATTTCAGCACCATTGCAGCCCCATTGAACGAGTTAACCAAGAAGGGTGTTGAATTTGAGTGGGGTAAGTCACAAGAGAAAGCTTTCCAAGAGCTTAAAAATTGCTTAACATCAGCCCCATTGATTGCTTTGCCTGATTTTAATAAATCTTTTGAGATAGAATGTGATGCTAGTGGGATAGGCATAGGAGGTGTTTTGATGCAAGAAGGAAAACCCATAGCATATTTTAGCGAGAAACTTAGCGGTGCTCAATTGAATTATCCTGTTTATGATAAGGAGTTGTATGCCTTAGTTCGTGTACTTGAAACATGGCAGCATTATCTTTGGCCTAAAGAATTTATCATTCATTCTGATCATGAAGCATTAAAATATTTGAAAGGCCAAGCAAAACTGAACTGTAGGCATGCCAAGTGGGTTGAGTTCATTGAGTCATTTCCCTATATTGTCAAATACAAGAAAGGGAAAGAAAATGTTGTTGCTGATGCTTTGTCAAGAAAGAGTGTTTTGTTAAATCAATTGGAGATCAAAGTTCCAGGGTTAGAGAACATAAAGGAATTATATTCTACTAGCCTTGTTTTTGCAGAACCATATTTGCAATGTCAAGAAGGAAAAGGATGGGACAAGTACCATTTGCACGATGGTTTCTTGTTTCGAGCTAACAAATTGTGTGCTCCAGATTCGTCTATTCGTTTGCTTTTATTGCAGGAATCACACATGGGAGGATTGATGGGTCACTTTGGAAGAGAAAAGACCTACTTCATGCTAAGTGACCACTTCTATTGGCCGAAGATGAGGCGTGATGTGGAGAGGTTTGTTCGGCGATGTATCACTTGCCACAGAGCCAAATCAAAACTAAATCCCCACGGTTTGTACACTCCACTTCCCGTTCCAAATGCACCGTGGGAAGACATAAGCATGGATTTTGTGTTGGGATTACCAAGAACTAAGAAGGGGAGGGATTCAGTTTTTGTTGTTGTAGATAGATTCTCAAAAATGACACATTTTATCCCTTGTCACAAGAGCGACGATGCGTCACATGTAGATGACTTGTTTTTCAGGGAAGTTGTCAGATTACATGGCATGCCAAAGACTATTGTTTTAGACCGTGATGTGAAGTTCATGAGCTATTTTTGGAAGACTTTGTGGGCCAAGCTTGGGACAAAGTTGTTGTTCTCAACAACTTGTCACCCACAAACTGATGGACAAACGGAGGTGGTGAACCGCACATTTTCAATGCTGCTGTGTACAATGATCAAGAAAAATTTGAAGGAGTGGGAAGATTGCTTGCCACATATTGAGTTTGCATATAATAAAGCAGTCCACTCCACAACGCACATGTGCTCTTTTGAAGTTGTGTATGATTTCAAGCCAATCACACCATTGGATTTGCTGCCACTTCCACTCCAAGAGCGCACCAATCTAGAGGCCTCCAAACGGGCTGAGTACGTCAAGAAAATTCATATGAAGACCAAGCAAGAAATCAAGAAAAAATCTGAGTACTATGCTGTGAAGGCAACCAAGAACCTCAAGAAGGTGATCTTTGAGCTCGGTGATTTGGTTTTGGTACATCTCTGGAAGGATCAATTTCTTGAGAAGCGAAAGTCTAAGTTACTGCCTCGAGGGGATGGCCCATTCAAGGTTCTTGCAAGGATAAATGACAATGCCTACAAAATCGAGCTTCCAGAAGATGAATATGCAGCGAGCAACACCTTTAACGTTGCTGATTTGTCTCACTTCCATGGACATGGGCAAACAGAGTCGAGGTCGCCTCTTTTTGAAGAAGGGGAGGATGATGATGACATCCTTAGTGACTAACACAGCACCACACATCCATGTGTTGAACAAGATAGGAATGTCAACAAGTGACCAATGACCCAGGCGAGAATGCAACAACTACAACAAGAGGTGAACTTGTTTCTTACTGAGTATAAGCATGCAACTACTAAGAATTATTTACTACCTAATAGTGGTTCATTACTTGTGCTCAGGTTTGAACAATGTGCAATGTATGAGTAGGCTCCTCAACACGCAAAGGAAAGAAACTGGAAGATGGTGTGTTGCTGTTCCAGATTTCGATTTCCTTGTTCATGGTGAATTCTGTACCAATTGAAAAAGTTTCACCATGTGTATCCTACACCTCTTGAAGCGTCTTGAAGTCTATTTTCTAACGCAACTGACGGATCATCATTTGGAGTTTTGTAGCAAACTCTATGGCTGATTTAGTAAAGACTGTTCCGGGGTGCAGTGGCCGAACTGATCTAGTCGTATTTTGCCCAGACACTATATTTTCGTATTGGGCTTATGTGTAAGGCCCTCAGCCCAACTAGGAGGGATGTTCCTAGTATAAATACCCTCTCTAGTACTGGTGGAAACCCTAACCACGAATTCGAGAACAAACATTCAAAGAAACCAAGTGCTCTTATCCTTAGGGTTGTGCCATAGCTGCCCCCTTGAGGATTGGGAGATTTCTCTACCATTTGTTGTTTTGTTTCCTTGTGATTTGCAAGAGCATTGCCTCTACC
This sequence comes from Urochloa ruziziensis, assembly GCA_015476505.1. Classification (NCBI taxonomy): domain Eukaryota; kingdom Viridiplantae; phylum Streptophyta; class Magnoliopsida; order Poales; family Poaceae; genus Urochloa; species Urochloa ruziziensis. Next base: position 41,770,336 of record CM027123.1, read on the forward strand.
TTGCGTGGTTCAGGTTAGGCATCGACAAAAGCGTGTGGTTGGGTGAAATCATTTGTCACAGGTGGCTGTTCGAGCAGCTGTTGGTGCCATCGGTTTGTCAGGTTGCACGGGTCAAGTTATCCCCTCGATCCTACTGAGAAGATCGGGCAAGCCCCAGCATCAGATCCCATTCAGATCATCCCATTCCAGAGAATCAATAGAGACAGGGAGCTGCCATTCGGAGAGAGGAGCGACGCCCGGAACCCTAGCAAGGTCCCTCCGGCGCCGCCACAAGATCAAGAACAAGGAGGAGATTGGATCTACAAGGGAGGAAGCAAAGCGAAGCTCGAGAGGAGGAGGAACAGCCCCTAGCCGCCCTGGCATAGGGTTTCTCCTCCGCGGATCATCCTCCCCGTCGGTCTACATCTACTTCGAAGGATTCTATACCATGTTCAGCGCTACAATGTGTAACATTATGGGGTAAAGTCCTTGTTTGTCCTTGGGGTTGAAGGGAGATCTTAAGTTGTAATCGCCGAACCTATGTTTTGGATCTTTTTGCTATCATATTCATGTTAATGATGCTCTACACCTTTAATCTTTATGCTCGGCCACGATTACCCTCATGTAGTGACTAGTACGTGAGAGGAAAAGGGTTGAGTTAGATTACATTGACATCTTTTGGTGCTCTTGTTGTTTGATCACAGATTACCCTTGTGTAGTGACTAGTACGCGGGAGGGAAAGGATTAAACTTGGTGCACCTTTACCTTTGATAGCCTAGATTGGTTCACTCTTGCTCGGTGGTTACAATTCTAAGTGATCCTAGATCCCTTGGACAAGCATTCTACATATCTTGTGCTCTCCATATCACTGCTCTCTACGTTTCTCTCTTTAACCTATATTTAGTTAGATTAGTTCTTTACTCATATACATCTTCACTTGATAAAGAGCTTTCATTCAACTAGATTTCATTCAACTAGATTAGTACTTAGTTAAGCGTAGAAATCCACTTGTTCCACGGATTGATAAACCTTGGAGGATTACTCTAAGGGAAAAGCTACACGATCCGTGCGCTTGTTGTTCACGAATTGGCGCGCTAGCGGATGCAGAAATCAGCACCAGGAGGGGCTCTCCTCTCTTCTTCTTCCTCCAGACCCCCCTTGCCTTCTTCTTCCTCCAATTTGTAGGAGGGGCTTTGGGGGGCTCCCTTGAACTCCCAGTGGTAGGGGGGCTTGAGCCCATCCCGCCCCATCGCTAGATCCGCCCCTACAGGCAGTCACTTTCCGTCGCAAAAGGCTCAAAAACCGTCGTAAAATGTCATCTGTGACGGTTTCAAATTCCATCATGGATTGAGCGTGGCGGAATAAATCGCGTGACAGATTTTGTCAAACCGTCACAGTTTAGCTCATTCTATTACGGTTTAAAACTCTCATGATCTGGTTTAAGCCCAGTCCAGTCCAGCCCGAAGCCCAATATTAGTGACGGTTAAACCGTCACAGAATGAATCGTCACATCATCATGTGACACATGGTAGCTGACATGGACTACATGCACACTGACATGGCAACAGATGCTGATGTGGATGCTTACATGGACGCTAACGTGGATGCTGATCTCATCATCGTGAGGCCACAATCTTTCAGCCTACTAATTTTAGGCCCATTATAATTTCAGTCAAACCCAATACCGATTATGGGGCATAAATTTCAAGCCCACCAAATTTAGACCCATTATAATTTCTGTCCAACCCATACAATTATGGGTCACAGATCTTAAGTCCACTAAATTCATATTATAATTTCATAACATCCCAATATCAATTACATGCCACAAAAATTCAGCATTAAGCCCAAAAAACAACAACAAATTGATACAACTGGTTCATACAACAGAAATTCACACACCAGAAAATCAAACAATATCAAACTTTTTTTATTCAGCATGAAATCAGTCTAACTCTAGTTAATCTCACACGAAATCTCATAATACAGCAAAAAAAAGAAGCTTCAAGAAAAAAACCCATGGCTTAAGCACGAGCTCCAGTTCTACAGTCTTCTCGGCTTTTAATTGCAGACCTGCACGTGATACAATGCATATGGTTAGTAGAATTGTTGCATTACTTTTCTCAACCAATAATTGAATTTGACTCAGTCTTAATTAATAGAAAAGCATTTTGTATTACTACTTTCTATTTTGCCGTGAACGTAATAAAACTGAAAAAGATAGCATTGTAACACAAATTGGAGCATATCCTATTGAGAAGATAGAGCTGCATATTTTAGTAATGTACATCGTACAAAGAGCCATCATTCCTATTCATTCTAGGAAGAACAAATTGGTCAAAGTCACACTAAACAAGATCATATATTAATTGTAATAAATCTCAATTTGGTCATAATAATGTACAAATTGGTGCGGCAACCTATCTTGGGTTCATAAGCTTGTAATAAAAAATTTAGAAGGTTTTGATAAAATGAGACTATACATTGTTCGCAAATGTGTGAATCTCCTACCTAGTTTCATACAAACTCAAGTCCACCTTTGAAATTTGAATGCCTCGTAACATGTTCCAACTCATATGCATCTCAAGTTTGGACACCATCTTATTTTCACCATATCATTAGAAAATATCAAGTTACATTTGCAACTCTTATGCAAAAGCATGCCTTTTCTATTTCCTACTTTGGTGGAAAAATACAAAGCATATAAAAATTTCTATAAAATAGAAGTTTATATGTAAATAAATGTCATTAATTGATAGAGATTGATTTATAAAAAATCAGAAAAAGAATCATCAAATTTGGAGTTCTTATGAGAGAAAAACACTGATTACAAATTTTAATTTCGGATTAAAAAGAGATAAATGAACCATACATGTGTTCTTCACCTCCTCCTCGGTATGTACACGTGGCAGACCATGATTGGTTTAAGTCCATGCGAATCGCGCTCATGTCTGCACCAAAATAGAACACAAACATCTGTGTATAAAACAGTCAAAAGCATGCATAATCACAAGCGCAACCGTATCTCAGTGATAAATCGCACAGGTCTGCCTCTAGCAACCCATGTTCGATTCCCGCTTTGCTCATTGTTTTTGTTTTCTTTAAATAAAACACGCAACAAAGACTATAAATAAGGTAATACCAATCCTCAACACAAAGGGCTATAACGTCGTAGCAGTAGGGTGTTGGTCTTCTCTCCATAAACCCCGGGTTTGATCCCTCTTCTCAGGCAGGTTTTTTTGCCTTAATTTCCAAGAGTGCGGGGGACGTGTGGACGGGCGGCCGGGTGACGTGGTCAGGTGGCCAGGTGACGGGGCGCGCAGCGGCCGAGGGAAGTCGGCTGATGACCTGGCTGGCCGTGTGCTTGGGACGCTAGAAAAATACAAGACTCGCAAAAAAGAAATACAAGAGATATTTACAGGGTCATACCTGCATAAAGCAGTGAAGATCAAGTACCTCCATGGTAAGGCTTTCAAGTTTTATGAAGATCAAATAGCTCCATGGTAAGGCTTTCAAGTTTTTCTTTACAGACCTGCGTTCAAATCCTATGTTCTGCAATTTTTTTCTTTTTTTCCAAATACGCAAACACCAATTAAATTAAAACGATATAAGTCACAGTTAATTGTGTTCAACTCTAAGTTTGTGGCAACTATTTTTTGAGGTTTTCTTTGGTGCATTAGTTGACATATGTGCTCCAAATGAAAGTCAAGCAAATGTTAAAATATTTATATACTAAGGGCATGTTTAGCTCCTTCCACTTTGAAAAAAGTTTTCATCTAGAGAACTGTCATTTCTTCTCTCTACGCACACTTCTGTATGCAAAAGGTATTTGCAAACTTTGCAAAATTTGGAGAACTAAACACCACTAAATTAAAAATTATACACAAGTAAACATAAATTTGAGTGTTATTTAAATGTCTTTAGGGGCTAGCTTGTGATGGATTCGTTAAACCGTCACTATGTAACGGGCCGACTCGTGACAGATTCGTTAAACCGTCACTATATTACGGGCCTAATATCCAGTTTGCAAATCTGTGATGGATTTCTAAACCGTCACCTGTGATCCGTCACAGAATAAATAGTTTCTTCTTGTGTGATAATTAAACATTTATGCCTATACTAATCACAGACTCTAATATCGCAATGCCCATATATGCCCTAGCACTCCGCCATGGTCGAGCGTGAAGCCGCCGCCGCCTTCGTCGTCCAAGGCCTAGCGCTGCAATGGCTGCCGGTGGTCCTGTCCAACCTCAAGCATGCTGCCGTCCGTGTACCAACACTCCGATCTGCTGCTGACCTCATCCAAACGCCGTGCGCCGTTGCCGACTGCAAGCGCAGCGATCTGCTGCGTCAAGTTGGTCCGCGAGACACCGTTGCCGCCAAGAGAGATTCTGCCGTGAAGCCGTGAACACATCTACGAGGTGCCATGTGAAGGACCGAATCGGCGACTAGAGAGGGGGAGAGTGAATGGGAGCCGATAAAAATTCTTTCTAACCAATCCGGCTATTCTCCCAAATCAACTCCAACGCCTCCGAAAGCGATCTTGCCAAGATCACGTAGCCACTGTCAAGCTACTGACCCTAGGAGTAAGAAACACGCAGCGGAACTCGAATCGATCGAAACGAACACAAAACGAACCGAAACGAGGCAAAACCTTCCCTACCCAGCCAGGGGCGGTTTAACCTGCCTAGGGGCGGTTTAACCGCCTAGGGGGGGCGGTTTAACCTCCTGGGGGCGGTCAATCTGGGAGCTCTCGGGAAAAAGTCAACTCGTGAGTCGATCTCCCAAACGGCTTGAGCTCTTGAGACGAAACTTTGGGGAGATGATGTACACCTTCAGTGGAGTATATTCCCCAAAAATCTCGGCCTCAAACACTTTAGAACTCCCGGAATCTCAGATCTCGTGAAGAACACTTCCACCCCGAGTTCATCCTGAAAACTGCAAATCCAAAGCGATTCCCGGCGTTTGGGGGCAAGAGATCACCAGCAAAAGAGGCACAAGGCACTCATACGTGAATCCCCCAAAGGAATCCGAGAGAAAACGCCCTAGGAAGAGAAGAACGAAAATCCCCCAAAATAGCTCCGAAAGTATCTCCGAAAATAGAAAAAGAAAAGGGAGCTTGTGGATTCAAATCATGGCACAAAGATGAGCAGCACAAACTCAATCACATAACCATGAATTCACCTATACAAACTAGGAAAGATTCGAAATAGTTCTAGGTGGAGGGGACGAAGGGGAAACTAGTTCAAAGGAGAAAACCAAAGAGAACTAAAGAGATTAACTAGAGAGATAGCAGCCACCATGCCCTGGGGGGCCTATTAGTAGTCCAAGTGGTGGTGCTCTAAAGACTAAACCATCTCTAAGTGATACATACCCCTCAGGGGCAAATATGACATTTGGTTTTCAGATATTTTCCGGCTGGGACACCTTCCACCGCAAGCTAGCTTCCCTCCGACGCAAGCCTTGCAGTCACGCCGCGTGTCCTCCGGATCGAAGCTCCTCGACGCCGTTTTTGGGCCTGCCCAGGGGGGGCAGTTAAACCGCCCCTGCCAGCCACACTTGGCCCAGCAGCCCATCTTCGCCACGTCGAGTCCTCGGACCTTGGTTTTGAGGCCCAAACCATGGAAAACCGTCCACCGATGATTTTGTGGCCAAATCACCAAACCCTGCGCGCAAGTTTCGGTCGTTAGCCGCCACCTTGCACTGGCTTCTCGTCCGCGTACGAGTTTCGGTTGTGAGCCGCTACCTCGCACCGGAACCACGTCCCCTTGCTCGTTCTTGCCAGCATGTTAACCGCACTTGATCCATCTGGCCACCGGGTCCCTCGAACCAAGCCTACTTGTCTCTCCGCTCCTCGGAGGCCGCCATGGATAAGACCTTTCGCGCCTGTTCTTCACCTGCACCAATGCAACCAAGCCGCATTCTACACCTGCAATACTTAAGCCAAGGGAAACATCAATCCACACCACGTTGTCAATCACTCATCACACCAGGAAGCGACCATCCACCGGTTCTCGGACACACCAGGTCCTCACCATGCCGTGCTAATCGCTGACCATGTTTATTCATGGATGCCATCTTGCTCTAAGTAAGCTTTTTCGCTAAGCCCTTTTTTTTATGGATCAGTTGTTGAGATTATATCGCTGCCTGGCCGTTTGGGCAGTGCTGGTGAAACACCGGCTGTGCACCATCGCCTGAACTCGTACGCCAACTGTGCCAACCAATATGCCACTGCGTTGACGCTGGCAAGCGAGGTAGAAGAAATAAATTGATGGTTCTAGTGGATGATGACGTGGGCAACTTGCATGTTGAGAGAAGTTTAGTGGATGCTGGATGGTGACGGACAATTTGCATGTTGAGAGAAGACCTTTAGCGGGATGCTTCTATATAGGTTATATAGGTTAGCAGGCAATGAGGAAACCAAGCATACAGTGAGCTAGCCAAAAATGTAGTGGTCAGTTTGCGTGACAGAAATATTTTTGTGCTTGAGTGCATAATTAACTACAGGGACAATTAATGTATTTGGGGGGGAAAACGCATCAACAAGCTTGATCTGATGGCATCGATTAAGGTATACTTACTGCTACCTCTGCATGTGTATTTTTATATCAGGTTGCAAATAACTGTGGTTAGTTTATTAAAAAAATGAACTATTATGTTCACCTTTGCAAATCTGAACTTGAGATGTTCTGTTCTGTTGCAAATATATAGATAGCATGTCTTTTTTATAAGAACGATGATGACCTGAACATAATAGTTCAAAGATATGCAATCTAGTTGCAAATTTCTGAATTCCTACATTTAGTGTTATCAAACCTAAAATTAAAAATTACATCTAATATAACTGTAGACAATAATTGCAATGACAAGATTCCTTGATATATTCTTAACCTAGCCCGTGTGAAAGCATGGGTTGACGGCTAGTATCTACTGTACCTATATAGGAGATCCCCACTATAGATTTCTCTACGATTTGGTTAAGCCACGTCATCATAAACCCGTTCTCCACTAAGCCTTCAAATCTTCCCAGGATTCTTCCGTCACCTACTATGCTTGGCCTCCCCCCTCCATGGCATATCAACATACTGCCGATGAACCTCCCCTTCTTTATTCTATGACAGAGCAAGAGTCCCTTCTTTATTCCATGACAGAGCAAGAGTCCCTTCTTTACTCCCTGTGTCCCCTCGCCTCCCCTCTTCTTTAATCTATGGCAGATAAAGAGGTTGTCCCTCCGTTACTGTGCAGACCAGGGAAACATGCTCGGTTCAGTCCATCGTCCAAATGCCTCGCCTTGCCTCCCTCCGTTGCTGTGCAGGGAGCCGGGTTCAGTCCATCGTCGTCACCTAACCTGTCGCCGATGCAGACGTTGTTCAACACTAGCAAGAAGGTCTTCGCGGGCTCCTCACTGGGCTTTGTGCTGCCGCCGGAAGCCGTAGCTCGCCTCTCGGCAATCCTCAATACGTATCGCTCCTCGCCTCGCCTTCCGTCTCTTTGCCGTGCGATGTGATGCTTATCCATGTGCGGTTTCATGTAGTCCTGTACGATACCCGTACATGTTTCTCGTGGTTAGGATGTGGAGACAGCCATAACAGTATCTATGGGTGGATCAGAGAGATGAACTTTTTTACTGTTTTGTTATCTTTTTTTTTTTGTCAAAGGTGCATATCAAGAAATCAACGATAAATCAGGTTATTCCTCTGATGTTCTCTTACCCACTTTCAAATTAGTTTTATTTTTCTTATGAGTTTCAATATAACCATCATGTTTAAAGAACCACTGGTCTATTTCATACTCTATGTTTAGAGATGCTATGGTTCCTAGCATATGGCTTTGAGAATTTAAAATGTTGCTGTTATAATCACATTAGGTAAATAATTTTGCAATTGTATTAGTTATAACTTTTGCATTTCAGTATCCAAGTCACAGATGTTGAACATTTCGTAACGCTGAATTGTATCTACCATAGATAAAGGCTATATATGTTCTTATTTCTATATTTTTAAGGAGTAAACATCATATCTTTTTAAAGTTCCCGCAGCAACACGCGGGGTTTTCAACTAGTTATTCTAATAGTTAACTCCATGTTGATACAGTGGCATATGTCATTTAGTATTCATATTAAGCCTATGCCATGGTAATACAACGTGAGCTCGATCTGGTTATTAAATTAATATGATAATTTGTGAGGTGCACATGTTAATATTTTATCTCGCTATTATTTTATCTCTCTTTCGGGGTCTGTCTCCAGCATATCCGTTGCCCAACCGTGGCCCCTGGGGTAGCTTATCAGAGATAGCTAGTGGGGTGTGAGTTGAGGCATCACATTACAGGGCATTCCCAAAGGCTATGCTCTTTTTGGCCCGTATAGCCATACAGGGCGTTAGAAAGATTTTCTCAAAGAACCGGACCTTAAGCGACCAAAGTAGGCCTCCGGATAGGAGCTTCCTCCAAGGCTATCCGCCCTACCTCGTATCTTTTAACACCCTTGGTGTCTCTCGCAACAAGGGTTTATGGTGGTGGGTAGTATTCCATCAAGCGGCGTTTAGGGTTATTTTGTTGGCTAATCTTAATGCAAGCTATAGACATTAGGGAGGATAAGAGCATATTTATGCAGTTGATTATCATGAGCAAGGAAATTGTTAAGACTTGCCTAGTATTATGGTGGTTTCCGCCGGAGACTAATTCCTGGAGTTCCTGGCGGAGCGTCTACACAAGCATAGATATAATACTAAGTCAATCATCACATCGGGTGGATTTACTTAAATAAGGAATTTAAGTGGGTGTTCGTAAGGATGGGGTTCCTAGGCTAGCCAAGGGTTTTGGGGAAGTTTTTGAGGTCTCACGGGGCGATTCAGGGTTTTACTAGGGTTTAGCGGGGTTTAGGAATTGTCGGTGGGTGGCAATAAATTGATATCGGGGTTAGATAAGGTTTATATGAAATCTAACCTCATGAAAAAGCTTAGAATATATTCTAGAGTTTTAGGAATTTATTGGCTATATATGGGGTTTTCTCTAGAGTTTGGTATATTTTGGGGTAAGTTATCAGAGGCTCCTTATAGGCTGAAAAGGAATCCATTTATGAGGTTCCAGAAATGTGTATAAATAATTGAGATGGCACTAACTAGCTTAATATTTTCTCTAGTATTTTTACGTATTTTCTAGGAATTTTTGGAAGGTTCTAAGGTGGAGAAATAACTTCTTGGGTGCACTAAGCCGGGTGTACCTAGCGCTTTCCTTCTTTGTGTGGCTAACGGGTGGGTCGGCCGGTGTGGCTGCCACGTGCTCATCACGTGAGCGCCAGACTTTGCTACGGCGCGGCGGTAGAACAGGGGAGGCTCGCCAGAGAGCTCGCCGCCGGCGACGTCAAGGCGGCTCTCGCGGCGAGGCGGGCACCTACAGGCTCAGGGAGCTACAGCGGAGCGGCGGGGGATGTTCTCGTCGAGAGTCAGGGACCGAAGCGGTGGCAGAAGCTCGCCGGAGCTTGGCGACTGTGCGGTACAAAAGGGGATCAATGGGACAGGGCGTTCCTGGGTTCACCTAGGGGCTGGGAGCGCTTCTTGGATGGAGTAGGGTATATTGGCGTATTCAGGTGCAGGAGAGGAGAGTTGGAGCCGGCCGGTGGCTCGCCAGAGCATGGCGACAGGTGCGGTGTCTGGCCGTAACTCGCCAGTCATCGGGGAAATGAGGAGAAGGGCGGAGGAAAGGGCAACGGGTGGTGGTGTGCTTACCGTGGGGTAGCCGGGACGGGAAGCGGCCGGAGCGGCGGCGTGGACAGCCGGCGGCGGCCTTCGGTCGCGGCGGGGTTCGGGCGGCGCTTTTTCACGGAGTTGGCGCCCTTGGCCTTTGCCGCCTAACATCCGGTGGTGCTCCGAGCAGCGCCGCGGGGATCAATGGGGGGCCAAGCGGCCCTGGGGTAGCAGGCGTACCGGAGTAGCGCGGCGGTGCTCGTGAGTACGCGGCGGCAGTGGTGGTACTCGTGGTGGGTGCTGTGGTGGGTGTGTGCTCAAACCGGGGCACGCACAAGGCGGATGTTAGCCCGACGGAGCTCCCTAGGGCCCTACCAGGGCAGCACAGCCTCGACGCGTGACGCGTCAAGCTCGCCAGCGTGCGACGCGTGCCGGCGCGATTCATCGCAGCCGGTCGGGGGAGGGGGCGTCGGCACCGCACTCTTGGTGCGGTGGGCGCGTGTGGTGGCGACACGCGTCCTGCGCGCTCTTGTCGGCCCTATCCTAGCCGGGGAAGTGAGATCGAGCGGCGGCGGCGGGGGCATGCACGCCACGGTATGGCGGGGGAGAGGTCTCCCGTGCTGGAGCGGGGCACCTGACGTAAACAGGGGGTGGGGGTAGTGGTGTGGCATGGCGTTGGTTTGGGGCGCCACGAGGTTGGGGAAGGCGTGCTGGGCCGCGTGAAAGCGAGCTGAGAGAAGAGTTGGAGGGGTAATAGTGGACTTCGTGAGAGGAGGCCGAGGAGGAGGTGGCGTGGCGGGCTGGGCCGCGCAGGGTGAGCTAGGAGAAGGAGTTGAGGGGTCTAAACCAGACTTCGCGAGTCTTGGGCCGTGGGCTGACGGTCGTTAAGCATAGTGCTTCCTTTTAATTGTTTTTTAGAGGCTTTGAATTCAAATTTAAACTACATTCTCTTTTAGGTTCTCTTTTAGGTTTGGTCCTTATAAAGCACTCAAGTTGTAGAACATTTTTATTTCTTTTTCCATAGTTATTTTATACCCTACTGTTTATGGTAATTCCTATTTAAGCTTATAGTGGCTCTAATAATCCTAACAATTAATCTAATAATTAAATAAATAATTCCTTTTAATTCTGAGGGTATTACAAGAACAGCCTAAGTCTATGCACCCAAGTATTGGGGAGATAGCCCCCTTCGCCACTTGTGCATATCGAGGTTGCTACTCATTTTTAAACTCCTACAGTGATACCTGAACGTGGGGGATTTCAGAGGATCTGATAGGGTTGTCACCACCTACGACCTACCACGGCTAATCCATGGGGCACACTCATATCCACTCGTTGATTCCAACCTGAGCTCCATGCTCGTATTGTCCACAACACGTTAACCATTCCGGACTATTAAGACTATGATCAACGCGACCATAAGAGCGGTCGGTGAACCCATACCGTGACATAGATTATATGAACTATTCAACGCATGAAATCATACTCCAATTAAAACTAGAGCAAAGTCTAACATGTATGAGGGTACTAGGGTCTATATATGCTACCGAAGCAAGGGTATATGACTAACTCATGAGCATATAAGTCTAGCGACTTATGGTAACAAGAACACAAGCACAACTCATTCATATCATGACAAGGACAAACAATACACGAAGAAGATATATAAACGAAGTAGATCAAAGTCATCCTAAAACTAGAAGATACAAGACCCATACCTAGCTGCAAGATCACCTGGAACCTGAATAGAGCTAATCTAGTCTAACTCCACTTTGCAGGCCAACCCATCTGACCCTCCTCCCCAAATTTGCAATAAAACCCCAGACTTATTAGTATTTACATGTTTTAGAATTCTAGTTCTGCATATGTGTTGTAAGTATAACCATAGGACCCCTTTATGCCTATGCTCGAGCTAACCTTAGGTTTATTCGTTATTTTTTATATGAGACTGGCTCGTGTGTGTCAACCTACCCAAATATCATATATCTATCCTATTCATTTATCTATCTTACTCATGTTTTATGTTGAGGTCTGTCCCTTAGAACGGTATATCCGTGCGCTTGTGGATTCCATCTGTAAACGTGTAGATATACCACACGAGGGTATTTCCTGGCGCCATTACCGGCCACACGGGTCGCGAGTTAAGAAATGTCAAACGCTTCTGACGCCATTGCCGAGGATAGCTTAGTTAATTAGCAACCCAATATGGATTCTTGACAATATATCTAAGAGGATAGCCGATGCTTATACAGGCTAACCTTGTCTGTGTTCTAATTTTTTTTAAGAACACTGGACAGTGCATGACCGGTTTTGACTTGCCGGCCAACTTTATAGAGAACCCGGAACAACTTGTCAGCAGAGGAGAGGATAAGTTTAGTCCAAACAGCAAGGATTTCTCCGGCCTTTTTATTTTTCTTCGATTATCGTGATGACTCCTAGCTTTTGAAATCAAAAGAAAGAAACGTCCTAAGGAAACTGATGGCAGTAATGAAAAAGATGGCACTGGCAAACTGAATTTTCAAACAAATTTCATCATAAATTGATTACATTATTGGCCGCAGTCCTAAGGCCTCTAACAGCCATGTTGGCGGCTTGAGGAGCAAATGGATGCCATTGCTTATTCAAGAACAATAAAAGTAGAACAACAACTCTCAGCGTAGTGAACAAACACATGTTTGCGGCCTTGATTGAGCTTGTAAAACAAGACTGGGCGAAGGAACTGAAAGACTGCAGGTCCAACAGAGTTCACCAAGAACAATAGTAACCGGTTACTATTGACCGAGCAGGTAAAGGAAGGAAGAGAAACAGGAAATACCTTTGCTACCCGGATGCTCCTGCTTATTATTCATTGCTCCCATCTTTTGTGTGAATAGCGATCGTGCTTGGTAAACAATTTATGGAAGTCTAGTGTGGGACGATTGGGATGTGCATCAAGAAAACTCCGGATTTTGGACTCCAGATCTTCTACACCTCCTCTGTTGTTGCGCCAGGCATAGACAAAAATATTAACCTTTGTGAGGCTGGTGAGGTGTTGGATGCCCACATCGCTGTAACTGGTGTAGACGAGTATGGTGTGGAGGTGTTTCAGGTTAGGCATAGAGCCAGGCATAAACTGCAGTTGGTAGAGCTGGCCGACGCTGAAGGATCTAAGACGCTGGAATGCCCCACTGACGATGGTGAAAGGTCCTGCATACCTGCCTATGTATAGGACAAGAGTCTCGAGAGCTGGCATGTTTCCAAGCACTTGCAGATACTCCGGAGTAAATTGTAGAGTGCGGAGATATAACACCTCGAGATTGACAAGTGAGCCCATCCAGATTGGGAGACTTGTGATGGGGGATATGGAAAATGTCCGGAGGCTTGGTAGACCAGGGAGCAATGAATCCAGGGGGATGGGAATCTCAGTCTCGTACATTCTCATTTCAAAATCTAGAGAACGAAGTTTATTATGGCTACCCAGTGCACGGAGTGAAGAGGCGAAATTACCCCACTCACTACTTTCATAATACTTGGGTTCCCACATGGCGTCGCAAAGTGCTTGAAGGATTCTCAGGTTTGTAAGCTGGCCTAGCTCTTTCAGAAAGCTAATTGGTTGCCCACAGATCGACAAACATGTTAGTTGTTCCAAATCTTTCATCTTGCTGATGCCTTCTTCGGGGAACTTGACCTTTGAACTGACGAAAAGGTGTGCCAGCTTTTCAAGAAGAACAATAGTTGACGGCAATTGTTCCACTTCAGTCTCTCTTATATCTAATGTTTCTAAATGCTGAACATGTCCAATTCCAGCAGGGAGCACACTGACACATGTTCTTCTAATGCTTAGATACCGCAACTGAAGTAACATCTCAATATTTTCAAGGTGGATGTTTCTCAATGACCCACAGTTTCCCAGGTCTAACACACGTATAACTTCGAATTCCGTAAGAGGATGCAACTCTCTGCAGTCCACAAAACATGCAAGTGACCGGACATGAGGCTTAATTGACTTTATCCATGAAACAACATTCTCTTGGTAGCTATTCTGGAGAGATAGGCGGCGAACCTTGCAATGCAGAGAAAAAGGTGGGACTCCTGATGGGTCCAAAAAAGTTAGAAAGTTCTCCTCAAATGATTTGGACGCAAGGAAATTAAGGATGACGTCGTGGACTCGACAGCTCAGCACAACGCCGTTCTCCTCTTTCCATGGTTGGATCAAGCTTCGGTTTATCAGAATGTTGAAATACCTTAGCCCTGCTTCATATAGACTATCTCCTGGTTCTGGATTAACAAATCCTTCTGCAATCCATCTGCATACCAATCTATCCCTTTCAATTTCGCAGTCCTCTGGAAATGCACTCAAGTACAACAGGCAGGTTCTCAGATGGTGTGGGAGATTAAAATAGCTGAGCGATAGCACTGATTTCATTGTCTCAACAGACTTATTTCCGCGAAGTGGAGAACTGATAGATTCTTTCACCTTGTTCCAGTGATCAGGTGACTTTGGTACATCAACTGCCAAGAAGCTGGCAATCGAAATGATTGCAAGTGGTATCCCGTTACACTTTTTCAGTATATCTTTAGAAGCACTTTCCAGTTCATGCGGACACTTCTCTTCAGAGTCAAAAATTCTTTTGAAAAACAACCTTTTAGAGTTGTCATCATCAAGAGGTTTCATATCATAAACCCAACCATCATGAGAACAACAAAATTGGGCCACATCTTTCAGACGTGTTGTGATGATTATTATGCTTCCAGGGCTTGTTTTGACCAATGCTTGTCCAATGATCTTCCATGGATCTGAGTGCCATATGTCATCCACTACAACAATATACCTGCCACAATATGCTCCAGTTTTATAAAATTGTATGCGTTAAGGGAGAAACTATGCTTATGTACTTCTCCCATTAGTCTTGTTCTAGTGAAATAGTAAAAGTAAATGAAAATATATTATATACAGCATTTTGAGAAAAAATACAACTATTCTAGGTAACAGGAACACAAATATAAATGTGTTAATCACATTTATGGACAATTTCATACATGCCCTGTGTCATTTCATGCTACACACACACACTGGAAGGATATTAAACTAAGAACGTCATAGATTGTCTAGGCATGCAATTTGGCTTTTAGTAATTAACAACAACGTGACCACCAGAACTTTGGCAAGTGATATGAGAAATTAGGTATTCAGATGATCTTGGGCAAGCAGTCAACATCATAATGTGAAGCGTAATTAAAAGGATTCTAGAGTTTGCGGTTGATACTGGAGCGAGATCCATTCTATCTAAACTGTGATTACAACAATGCAAAAACGATGTAGTATTTGGTAAATAAAACTCATCTCCATTACAGAAGTCAACATCACAGGACGACTTGGTTGTTGCATCATTACAGTGATTGATGCATGTGGCCAATGAGTTTTTTTACCTAGGCACATAGGTGGTGGTCTAGTCTATGGATTGAAAGTCAGTAGAGTGTTTGCAATATTTAGTATTAAATATAGGTTGTGTGCATCCCGCTATGCAGAGGTCCGAAGTGTATTCAAGACTTTGTATCAACTCATACTCGATGTAATGTTCTTGAAATTTAATAAAGCCTAGTCATGGGGAAAAAAATGTAAGAGGGATAGAAGGGGAGAGGGGAGGATGAAAAGATGAGGTGGCAAACTAGCCGATCTCATAGCATTGGGGGATGTGAATGTGACGAATGCAATAATTCAGGGGTAAATCAGGCTTGGTGGGGAAAAAATGAAAATGAAATGGGTGCTTGTGAACAGGAAGCGGAGGATGAACCCAAGCACTACGGGAGAATGGAACATCCATCCGTGTATGTTAGTGCCGGCTGGCTCGGAACCGGTACTAAAGGGGCATTAGTACCCGGCTAGCAAGAACAGTGCATACAAAACCACTTTAATACGGTCAGGGACATAACCGGTGCTAATGTACATCATTTAATACCGGCCGGTGTCCTTAACCAATATTAAAGTGACCGCGCCATTTAAGACCGGCTGAAGGCTCTGCCCGGTACAAAATCTAGCAATTTAGTACCGGGCAAGACCAACGGCCGGTACTAATTTCCTATCTCTCTCATTCTTCTCCCTTATCCAGACACATGCATCTCTCTCATTCTTCTCCATTATCTCCTGTTCCTTGTCTCTGTTGATCTTGTGTAGGAGGGGAGGTCGGCGGAGCGGGGGCCTACGGGTCTGCAACGCGGCGGGCCGGCGGGAGCGGCATCGCGCAGGGAGGCGCAGGGCAGTAGCTGCTGGCCTGGCGGGCGGCCAGGCTGTGACGGAGGCACAGTGGGCCCAGCCGGCTTGGCGTGCGGCCAGGCTACGGCGGAGTGCATAGCCCCCGGCCTGGCGCGCGGCAAGGCTGAGGCGGAGGACGCGGCAAGGTCAAATCCGCAGGCGGGTGGGGCACGGCGGCGCCGGCCTAGCGCGCGGTCAGGTGTTGACGCTCTTAAATGAAACGCTTTTAGTGCTGTCTAGGTGGAGTTTTTGGAATAATTCTTATACTAACCCACCACTTATCATCTGAAATAACCCTTTTTTCCACATGTACACATATTTTTGTAGGATTTTGGTTTACGTAGGTTATCAGGCTATTTTGGAGCGATATGAGCTGAATTCGAGACTAGCAGTAGCATGGCAAAAGATGAAGGCCAAAAGCCCTAAAGAAGTACCAAAGGACTGAAGCCCATTTACGCTCTACTCCAACGGGCCAAACTCTAACAAGGATTAATTGAAGATAAGGCCGGAGCATTTCGAGATCAAAGAAAATCCCGCAGACACTTGGAGGACATCAAGACCCATCCATATCTCGGAGCAACCAAAGTCCAAAGTCCACAAGAATTGAAACATGAACGTATATACATCAGAGAAGCTTGCACGCAAAGATGAGACCAAAGGGGCCCAAAATGGCCCTGCGCGGCGCAGCCAGGACCCCCTAGGCGGCGCCGCACGGCCCTTTTGGCCTGGATTGATGCCTCCTTTCACCAGCGGATAGTCCTCAATGATTCTAGGGTTTATTCAGAAGTTTAGCCCCGAACGCAACCACAACCGATGTTAACAACTATAAGTACTCAAGATCATTCACCCGGGATGGAAGGACCGACGAGATTTGACCTAGCCGCCACCACAAGATGAGGGTCAAGATTAGATGAGTTCATCGCAACGATCAGCACCAGCGGAGGACGAGGAGATCAAGGGAGCCCTTAAGCCATCGGCCTAGGGAGTTGTTGCGCCTCCCCGCCGCCATCTTTGGTGACGACATTTCTCGGAGTCTCCATCACCCATTTGTGCATCAATCTCTGTAAGATGATGGCGTAATGCCTTGTTCATCCCTAGGGTTTTATGGATCAATGATATATAACCTCTACATGCACTCAATTCCTATCAATGCTTCATGGTCTATATCCTTACAATTCTTCATTTGTGAGATCTCCGTATGTTCTTAGTAGGGTTTGGTAACGTGGTGATTAGCTTAACTCTACGATGCTTTGATATAGAGTGTTGATATAGATGTGTTAGCGAGGTGTTGATTACCCTTGTGTAATGACATATGTGAGAGGAAAAGCCGAGCGACCACATAACTGCTATGATGCTAGCAAAGGCAACACCATTTGTGTAGTAGATGCATAACGATATAAATCCAGATCCTAGGGAGGGAGTGCTTATCTATCTTGTTGCTCTTTTGTACCAACCTTAGCTCTCTTGTGTCTACCTTTTGCTACTTAGATTAATCTAGTTTAGTTTGTCTCTCTACACACATTCATACGCTTGGTTTAGTTAGTAAGATTAGTACAAAGTAAGAGCCAACATCTCACTTGTTCCGTGGATTGATAACCTTGACGAGTACTCTCTTGAGGGAAGAGTTACAACAGATCCGTACTCGCGGTGGATCTTGATGCGCGGGCGCTGTGGGGACTATCCTTCGGATGTCCTTTAATCACCTGTATCGTCCCTGGATCAGTACGCTGATACAGGTTTTACACAGGGTTAGAATCGGAAGCAATAAAAGCGCAGTAAATAAAGAAATACTACCTTCGTTTTAGCGGAGAGCGGCATTATGATCCATTCCGTGGAGGGAATGGACCGAAGTGCCCTACCCGTCCATGTACCTGTACAATTGAAAGCAAGGCTGAGTACACCTATGATTGGTACTCAGCAAGCCTGGAGCAAGAATTATAATGCATGCATGGGGGTGAGGTGTAAGGGTTATATTTGGTGGAAATGTAAAGTAATGTTATGTTTATAAACAGGGGTGGAAAGGGGATTAATATGTTGTTTGGCCCTGAGAGGAATTCTCATCCCTGCCAGTTCCCATATTTTAGTTCTCTTCCTAGAGCCGGCATCCTTCTAGGATGCTTATGCCTTGCTCTTCTGGGCCTCCGCCCATCTTACCATCTCATATTTTATTACTACAGGTGAATTCTAATCAACGGGGCTTTGACTATGGGCTCATGACCGTGAGCCACGGCTATCCGAATAATTGGTTAACTCTGCAGAGCTTGTACCCTATGCCATACGGTCGGTCAACACATACCTCCGTGAAAGGCAGTGTTGACCTACGAGACCCTTACCCCGGTGTCTGTCTCCAGACAGCATTTCCTAGGTCCAGCCACAGATAGTACTGGGGGCTAAACAGTGCTACTAATCATCCGCCTCGCGGATATCGACCCGGGTCTTTGAGCTCATTATATTAGGGCCCTCGCCCTCAGGGTTTCCGACCTGTACTCTAGTCAACCCGTGCCGCCCAGTCCTAGCCCTCTGTCTGGGGCTGTCTCCAGTACATCTGTTCCTGACTTGGTGCGTGCACGGCTAGGCCCAGGCGCTAGTTCGCCAGTCGGCACTCTGCACCAATCCTACGGCTCCTTGGGATGGATTGGCTAGGATCTACTAGCGGGGTGTGGGTCAAGGCCCACATTACAGGTCATTCCCGAAGGCTATGTCCTTTTTGGCCCGTATGGCGGTACTGGCATTAGAAAGACTCTCCCGTGAACCGGTCCTCTATGCGACCAGACAAGCCTTTGAGACAGGATCCTCTGCCAAGGCTGCCTCCCTTACTCGCAAGTCCGTCCTTACAGGGTTCTAATTAGTTGGTTCATTTTATATCAAATCCAACATTCACTCTCATCTCTCGGAAGCTCTTCCAAATAATAAAATGTTCAGAAAGTTTCTAAGAAATCTACTTCTAAATAACACTCGGTCATCGACGGGTCTGACCGGGGTTATTAATGGGTTGTTTGGCTAGAAATGGCTCTAAACCAAGGTGGAGTGGAATATAGAGGGCTTTCCTTAGGATTCATAATATGCAGTCCATATTATTAACTTAGTTGATTTTATTATGCAGGAACTGGGACTGGCATGACCAAGGAGTTGGTTCCTAGGACTGCCTTCATAACCGGTACTTGGAGTCTGCTAAAGCGTGCGTATGCTTGATGCTGCACCAGGCGCGACTTCGGGGTCTTCCGGAGCTTCGGCATCTCTAGGCGGGGGCCTGGTCACGCCATCGACCTAATGATCAATAAAACATGGAAAATAACATTCAGTAAAGCAATACATCAAACAATTCCTATAGAACGAAAATAAATGATAAAATGGGGAGACTAGGGTTATTAAGGAATAATCCATAATATAGTGAATAATTAATGGACTTGAAGCAATGGAATTTCGAGAAATCGATAAGTAATTTCCTCGGAAATGATTGAACGGTCGGGGAGTTATATGGATTTCTAAGGAATAACTCCCGGATGACGGTGGCTTTTGAAAAGGCTTTGGCGTAGCGGATTTGGGGAATTATTGGACGCTAAGCAATAATCCCATAATAATTAATGAATGATTATATTAATTATTTAGAATAAGTTTTCTAAATAATTAATGGCATGGAAGGATTTGGAGAGCACAACGGTAGGTTTTAGCCAAAACCCAGGGTTTTGATAGGGTGGCGAACGGCGTCCGCGGGGGCTTAGACAGGGGTTTCGGCGGGGCACTAGAAGAGTGCGACTGGGTTTTGGAGCTAGGGTATGGATACTAGGGTAATAAGCATATGAAAATGCTTAGAATAATCCATAGTATAGTGGAAATTCATGGGATTTTATGGAGCTTTGAAATGGGATTGGCAATAATTGGGGTACTAAGGGGGCTTTTCTTTTGGATGAGAGTAACACTTTTGGGGATTTGGGGTTAAGAAAGATCCTAAAATGGTTTAGATGGCTCTAATAGGCTTAGAAATATTCCTAATATTTTTGGAGAATTTTGGGAATTTTTGGAGTGGAAGAAGGTTCTAAATAGAATTGGTGTGCACTACCGGGTGTGCCTAGCAATTTCCGAGCTGCTGACGAGCGGGTGGGGTCCGCTGCGGCACAGTTTCGTGCATCGACGCCATGGACCAGGGTGGTCTGGGGCCGTTGCTTCACGTCCATACCACCCGGTGCACTTGCGGTCCGGGCGGTGGAACGTCGTGAGCCGGCCGTGGACCGTGGGCGCGGGTGGTCCTCCGGTCCTTGTGGACCGGATCACGCGGCCGGGAACGTGCTGGGCCCGCAGGCAGTGGGTGAGAGCGGGGACGGCGCCGGGTTGGTGTCTTCCCCTTTTTCGTCATCTCCCTGCTCCCTCTCGCGCGATGGGCGGCGGCCCGCGCTGCGCGGGCGGGTGCAGTGGCGGCACCGGCGCGTGGCGCGCGTAGCCGGCGCAGCGCGGCGTAGCGCGGCGCGCGATGCGGCCCCTGCGGCGGCGGTGGGAGGCTGCGGCGCAGGTAGCGGTGCCAGCGGCGGCGCGAGATGCGCGATGCAGCGCGGCGCGGTGCATGGCATCGCCGCCGGCTCGGGACGCGGCGTGCGCTGGTAAGGTCGTGCCGGCGGCGGCGCGCGTGGCGGCGCGTGACAGCGCGGGGCGCGCGTTGGCGTCGCTGGCGCGCGTCAGGGTGCAGCGCCAATGGCGGGAGGGGCGTGTGGCGTTAGCGTGCTACTGCAACGCCTCGGCAACGTGCGACGCGGAGCGCGGGTGGGCGAGCGCACGCATGGCGGGACTCGCATCGGCGCGAGCGCGTGCGCCCAGCACGGAGCAGAGCGGTGAGGTGTGGGTGGCTGCCGTCCGCGGGTAATGGAGCTCGGCCGCTTCGGTGAAGAGGAGGTGGACCCCTCTATTTATAGCCCTGGCGGAACTCGTGATCTCGCCACATCGCGAAGGCGGAGTGTGAACAGCCGGTGCGCTGGACGTGCGGTGGCCGGTGGCGTGCTCGAGCTCGCGGCGCCGCGGTGATGCGCTTGCTCTTGGCGCCGTGTTTCATCTTGCTGTGCGGGTCGTAATCGAGCGGCGAGGATGGGTTTGCGAGGAAAAGAGAGAGGGTCGGGGCACCGTATGGGCGTGGGCAGCGCATTAACGCCGTTTGTTGGGAAGTGGGAGGAATGGCGGCGGCCTTGGCTTGGCCGACGGGGGTCGGCGCCGCACCTCCGTTGCGGTGGCGCTATTGGTGCTGCCACGCGTCGTGTGCACGCCTTGGGGACGAATCTCAACGCGGCGGTTGATCAGGCGACGGCGGCGGCGAGCAGCTCTGGCGCATGGAAGGGGAAGGGGAGGAGAGGTAAGGTGTGACGTCAGGCGACGTCACCCTGTCCTGAGTGCGGGCCGCGTGCGCGAGTTGGGCCGGCAGAGCATCCTAGGAAAGGCGGCCGCGGGAGGAGGAAAGGCGGGCGAGGCTGAGAGTGGAAGGGCCAAACCTAGACCTTGCGGTCGGGCTGAGAAGGATAGCTTGGCCGAAATGGGGTCGCGGCTCGTTTAACGACCTAAGGGTTTTCCTAATTGTGTGAATTAGATTTGGGTTTAAATTTGAATAGGGATTCAATTTAAAGCGAGTTTTGGTGGGGGCTTGAGATGAATATTGTTTTGGGGATATTTTGGAAGATGGAAGATAGGGAAATTAATGTTTAAGTTAGACTTAAATATTATCCCAAGGAATTGGAGAGAGAAGTTCTAAACATCCAATGCAACACTCATGTCAATTGAATGCATAGCTTGTTTAGAAATATTTTGAGAGTAGTGGTAGGGAAGTAATTATGTTTATTTAGAGAAAAATTTTGTAAAGCTTATATTTCTAAATGCCTAAAAACAGGGGTTACAGGCGCAGCCGGCCGGCAGCGTGCGGCGGCGCGGCAGGCCCTCTATCCGCCGGCGAGCGCGCAGGTGGTCGAGCATTGAAAGTTTTTTTATAGAGATGAATTTTTTGATATGAGATTGTTATTGTGATTGAAAAATTAAATTGTAAGATGTTTATTGTGATGTTTGTGATTGTTTGAATGTCAGATGTATTTTTGTGATTGTGACTGATTTTTGTGCTTTTTTTATCAAAAAAGAAAAGAAAAGAATAGAAAAAAGAAAGGAAAAAGAGGGGGCTTGGGAGGGGCGGAGGGCTAACGACAATAACAGCTTAGTACCGGATGGTAACACCCCAGTCGGTACTAAGCTGTGCATGTTAGTACCAGCCCCCTGTGACCGGTACTAACGTGCGATCATGTTAGTGACGGACCTCTAGTACCGGCTACAACGACCGGCATTAAGCGGTCCTGTGATCGGTACTGATGGTCGATTTTCTAGCCGGCCGTGAAGGGAGAGTGGCTATTCAATGGAGATTGGAGAGTCATGGCACGCGTCAAGATGCCTGGGTCCTAGCATTGCCGCATTATCCTAAATAAGAGGCACCCCTTACTGATTGATGATGGCTTTGGACTTTTGTCTTTTTCCCGATTGATTCGATCTAGTAGTTCCTTTGTCTCCTCATTTAATATATGTGATAGTTTGAAGTTTTCAATCTTTCAGAAATAGTTCTAGTTTTTTCCTCCCAAGATATTGCACAAATGAGAGGAAAATATGGTCGAAAGCAGAAAATTAAACACACCTTTTATCCTTTAGTCGATCTCTGAGTTTGCCGACGAGAATGAGCTCATCATCTGCCATGCTGGTGGCTGCTCCAACTTGAGAAGAGATCTTCATTAGCACATCCTTCATTTGAGGGTTCTGAGACACTGATATGAAGGCGTTGCACTGAAAATCTCCTTTAATCTTTTGGTACACCTGATTGGCGAGAGTGGTCTTACCCAAACCTGCACACCAACAATGGATAAAGTCCTGACCTGTTGTGAGAGCTCCTTCTCTCCCTCTGCCGGCATCAGCCATCGCATGATTTTGTCCATCGGTTGGTCGAGCCCGACGAGCTTCTCCGTCTCCACCCATAGTGCGCACATCCGGAGGTCAACCTTATTGTTAGGAGGAGCACCACCGGAGGATCCGACGAGGCCATCGAGCTTGTATCTCTTGTGCCGCTTGCTCTCCTCGATGGCACGCGCCTTGAGCTCTTTGATCTGGTGAGCGACCTGGAGGGACACCCTGATCTTCTTCAACTTGCGCGCCAACTTGGAGCCGAGGCGACATGCAGCTCTGGCGTCGCCGGCGGCACAGCCGAGCCGGGCCATGGAGAGATCCATGCAGTCCTCGACGTCGTAGGCGAGCTCGCGCACCCTGTCCCCGCCACCCCTTGTTGAGGGCGTCGAGCTCCTCGGCGTCCGCCAGCACGTTGAGCAGGTCATTCATGGCGCTCAGCTCGGACCTGAGGAACTCGATGTCCTTGCGGACTCCCATGGCAAGCTTGTACTCCTCGTGGAGAAGATCCGCCAGCTTTCCGAGGACGGTGCCCATCACTCCGGTCGCCGCGCTCACGATGGCTCGCTCCATGACGCATGAATTCGAACGGATCGGAAGTGGCTGTTCTTTTCAGACCAGTGATCAATTGGCAGGGTAGCTAGCTAGCTAACTAACTAGTAATGCCAAGGTGCGGTGATCCAAACTCCATCTCATCCCAAACACAGTACAAGAGAGCAGGTACAAAAGAGCCAAGTCAGTTCACGCTTTATTTTTTTAAGAAAAAAGAATATTTTGGGTTTGTGAGTGCGTCTGTGTGAGAAAGAGAGAGCGAGGGAGAGGAGACATGGAGCCAGACGCCAGTCACGCGCCCAGCTGAGCATGAGAGTACCAAGATGCCGTACTCTTCTTTTTGTTTTCATCTGTATCCGTGTCACTTTCAACACTTCCGAGCTAGCTGCAACACCAGTTATTAATTAGTTAATCACATGGTTCCCAATACATAATGTTGAAGTATATTTGTCGCTATTGGAAGGTAAGGTACGCGCCCCAATCCTATCCTCAGTGCTCACCACCAAATTAAAACCATCTCCCGCTCCGCAGCTACCATGGCTGCCGCTCCTTTGACTCGTGGCTACTCGGCCACCTCCTGCGCTCCTTTGACTTCAGTGTCTGTTGATGCGAAAACGTGCCTTCACACACGAACATGAACATACAGCCCGCAAAGACGCTCCTTGCAGCGCCTCTGCACGAAAACTGGAACATCCAGTTTTGACCCACTAGGTCATACTCCCTCTGTCCCTAAATAACTGTCTTTCTCACTTTCCTAGAAAAAACATTGTTTAATTTTATGTTAAAATATTATTATTGTGGTACATAATTAGTATAATTGGAAAGATCTTTTCGTCTAGTTTTTTAACAAATTTATTTGGAGATACAAATGTTGTACGTACTTTATACAAATCGATTCAAACTTGTGGCACACACACCAACGGCGACACTTATTTAGGGACGGAGGGAGTATGTCGGTAAATCTGTCGGATGCTCATCTAGGAGGGACCCGTGGGGCAAGAGCACGCATGGTGTGTCGTAGGCTCGGTAGGGTAGTTAGGCATGCCATGAAGACAAGAGAAGAATAACACATGGGCTAAAAGAAATTAGAGCTCGGAAAAAGGCGAAAGATAAATTGATTGATCGATTGAATAAACCCTCAACGGGATGACCATTTATGTTACTAGCACGGATTTTGAAAAGATTAAATTAAATAGTAACAGGGCACATATTTAAAAATAAATAACTAGGTGATTCCCCACGCGTTGCTACGGAATTTGAAAAAAAAATTTTGATAAACTATCAATCAATATGGTAAGTCTTCCGATAACTATTTGTCGGTGTTTTACCGTCGATCCTACCGAGGATACCCCGAGGTAGTAGAGTTCAGGTGCGGTTTCGCCGAGATCAGGAACGCAAAGGCTAAGAGACTCAGGATTTTAGATAGGTTCGGACCGCCGAGATAGCGTAATACCCTACGTCCTGTATGGTGGTTTGTATTCAATGAGACGTAATTCTTTGATGGGTCCCTGCCCAGCCTTATATACATGGGGGGCAGGGTTACAACGTCGGTTCCGAGTAGAATCCTAACCTAATACAACTCGTAGAGTGCTTTACAAGTCAATCCGAGTAGTTTACATGTCATACGACTGGTTTCCATAACGAGAGAGTCCTTGCAATACTCTACTCGTAACCTTCACGTTTGGTACGACTTCTTTAGAGATTATCCATGCGTCCTTGTGGGCCCATGGTCGTACCTCTGACAAGCCCTCAAGCGCTTCCGTCGAGTTTTGTTGCCAACCGAGTACTTGCCAAGTCAAATGAGTACATTTTCGAGTGCTTCGAGTACTTGCTCAGTCTTGGAAAGTCAATGGTTGTTGCGAGGTTGTGAGGTGCTTATGCCCCGTTGATCTTGATCAATCTTGTAGTCTTCAATCTTTTATATGATGTGTGACAAAAGTCGCACTCCATATGGAGTAGCCCCCGAGCCTTGAGTTGAATCGAAGAATCAAATTGAGGGTCTATAGAATCTTGAATCTTCATCTTGAAATGTGCAATTTTGAAAAATTGCACTTGATATCAAGTAGCCCCCGAGCCTTGGTTTGAATCACAGAATCAAGCTGAGCGACTTGATTAACTCTTCAGAAAAATAAAATCTCAATTCCTTTACTACCCTGCAGGCCCCAGGAGCCTTGAACTATATGTATATATAGGAAAAGGATCAAGTCTCGTGACTCACAGAGTAGTTGAGTTTGAAAGCCATAATCCATGATTTTTAGAGAAAGGAAAATTAAAATCACTGCTATCCTAAGGGTATTCCCAAAAAATAGCAATTGAAATTAAATCTTACCCTAATAAAAAATGGAAACAAAACCTTTTACCTGGTCGTCGTAAAACCAAACGGTTGCGTCAGATCACAGTTTATAAAACCTATTGTCGCGCTTCACATTATGCGATTCATCCTGGGGGGAAAAAATAAACCGCTAGCCGTCGTCATTCCCTCATTTGAGCGAAACATCTGCGAGCCCCGAGCCATAATCCTTCCGCTCTCAGATCTAGTCCAACGATCCTTTCCCCAACAAAAATCCACAAGTCCCCCAAGTGTATGGGGTGAAGAAACTCTTTGAATCTCCCAGATGACGTCCACGAGAGATAAGAAATCAAGCCGTGGTGAATCCCGTGGGAAGGAAGTTAGACTGCCGTCACCGAAGCGGGGCAGATTGCAGCAGAGAGTTCATCCTTTACCTTGCAACTACATCAAGCCGTCTGAGGTAACTCAAGAGCAATTTCTCCAGCTAGTGCAAGATGGATTCTCAAGAGTCAGCAGTATTGTTGAGGGAGGTGCGGATAAGAAAGAGAAATGGCCGCTGATTCACTCGACAAAACCTGGATATTCAATCATTTCATCCAGATGGGATTGGGCATTCTAACATGCGATTTCCTGCACGGGTTGCTCTTTATTATGGAATCGAGTTGCCAAATCTGACTCGCACCATGATATTCCAGATCTCCATCTTTGTGCATTTCTGCAAGGCATTCATCGGAATTCGCCCACATTTTCAATTATCAGGTGATTGTTCTATGTGAAGCCCTCAGCCGAAGAAGGATGCTACCAGTCTTATTGGAGGGAGCCGGATTCCAGATGCGCCAAGAGACCACGGAAATTATATCTGGAGTATGACATGCACAACACCAATGCCGGCTGGAAAAACTTGAGGTGGTATGTCAGAGACTATAAACCCATGTTGCCAGAATATACAGGAGTTGCGCCTGTTGATTTTCCAGAATGGAAAAGCCTGCAACTATTGCAGAGATGGTGAAGTCAACGAATTGCTGATAAAATTGCAAAGTTGAAGGAAAAAGGTGTCACAGTAGCCTCTGTGGTATTCAGTTGGATTAAACGCCGAGTGCAACCACTCGCTCAGAAGGAAAACTAGGGCCTTCGAGTATAAAGGCATAGAGGACCCCTCCAGAATGAGTTGTGACGGAAGTTGAGCGAGAGAAGAAATTCATGCAAAGAGGTACAGTCGTTGATGCCAGGAGTACCACATTGCGTGTACTTTCATTCCTCAACTATTCGATGCCGACATCCTCCCAAGCCAGTGAGTAACGCATCTTGTGCTATTGATTCATATTGTCCCAAATTACCAGTCTAACCACCCTATGCTTATATGCAGGAGGATGTTGACTTATATATTCATGGCCAATCATGCCAGACAAGTCCCAAAAGGTGCGGACCCCAAGTTTTCAATTCCATCGCACCTGAGGAAACCGCCTTTGGATGTTGCCGAGCGAACAGAATCATCACTCCATTCGAGTGATTTTGAAGATTTCCAGGTGGTGCATCATGGGAAAGGTGATGAAGAAGCCACATCGAGTGTCATGCCCGTGGATATCGTTAAAGAGGTCGCCTTCACTCCACCTGGGCAGCAACGGAGAGCCGCTCGGAAGAGAAAAGAGTTTGGGAATAAAGCCACCACCAGTCAGACAGAAAGTGACAATCCCAGGTATGTAAAATACTTATATAGCCATGAGTTACAACGAATACCACTCGGTATTGATAATTCCATACAATATGCAGTCCTGAAGACACGAATACTCCAGGCGAAGAAGCAGTCAGAGCCCCCAAGCTCAACAGCAGCGATGGAAACACGCCCAGTGCATCTGTCGAGGCAGAAGAGCCATGAAACAGTTGATACGCAAGTTGCCAATACTGAGGTCGTGGTTGATTCATCAGCCACGAACCCGAAGGATAAACCCGAGTCAAGTGCCAGTGAAAATATTACACCTTCACTGTATTTGGCGAACCACAAATGCCAGATAAGAAGTCCAATGGTAATAATTATACTCATACCAAGTCATTAGCCAAATAGAGTAGTAATGTGAAATATTATCCACTTATCAATGTAGGAAATCCGCACCCTTGCCACCGTGGAAAAAAGCCAAGGTTTCAACCGAAGAACTGCGACCAGAACCAATTCAATTAGCTCCCGGTGAACAAGAAAAGAGCACAGAAGTCTTGGAAGAGCCAGTCTACCAGCAGCAAATCCAAACATAGTAACGAAAATATTCCAGAGGAATCTACCGCAGAAAAGGTCCAGGCTGCACCCATCATGTTAGAGCCAATTGGGAATACCATGGAAATTGTTCCCAACTTGCCTTTGCTCACTGGCAAGGAAACTGGGAGCACAGATCAAATGGTGCAGCTGAGTGCCTAGCCAACATCGATGAAAACCATTGGGATGCAATACTTGCCCACTTCTAGTCGAGTGAGCATAACTGAAGAAATTCCTGTGATGGAAGTAGACACAGCTGTGCCAGGAGGAGCAGAATTATTTGAAGATCCTCTGCTCGAGACTGACGCAATTGCTGCCTATGTGGAGTCACAAAGAAGAATTGCCACCCTGGGCAAGGCTCAATCAAATATGTAGAGGTAATGCTTCTGCCCCAGAGCTATTCATTAGTAGTCGATACCAGACTATAATAAATGAATTCTTGAAGGATTTGGCCGCACGCTCCAAGAAGAAATCCCAGGCCTTGTATGCGATGTCTGATGCATCAATTCGGTCCCAAAAATTGGAAGTCGAGCTAACCACAAAGCAAGGAGCAGCTGGCCAAGTTATCTCTGCTGTTTGATTCTGTCCAGTCTGGAGAAACTAGCCACTCGTCAAGAGTTGGAACAAGAGCGGAAAAATCATGCCGCCCGTCAGGAAGAATGGAAAGCCGAAGAGAGAGGCTAAAGAAAAGGATCGAACTCTGACGCAAACCAATACTGGTGAGTTCCCTTGTTCGAAAGCCATCTCCACGACTTGTAATTTTGTTGCTTATACTCAAACTGTATCCTCGGACAGAGCATATGACGGCATACATGAAGCTGAAGTCTGAGTGCACCTCATGGCAAAATAGTATGTATCGAGTCACAGAAGAAAAAGAAAAACTCTTCCGTGATAATACTTCTCTGTATGAGACTCATAACGAGTTTATGATAGAGTATGAGCAAGTCATGAAGATGCTCCAGGAATCAGATGCCACTCTGAAGGATGCCTTGAAGAAAAGCAAAGTAGTCGACAAAGAATTCCAAGCTTTAAAGGTTGAACACGCCGATCTTGTCAAGGCGGCTACCACTCTGGTGAACTCTATTGATCGTGGAACTCCTGAAGTTTCCAACAAACCACTCATAGACCGCATCAGAGAAGCCCCTAGCAAGCTTGCAGTTTATGTGAAGAAGACCTATTGTTATGTGGCAGATCAAGTGCTAGCAGTCGTCCAGTCTTTCTACCCAGATGCAGAGATAGATGATGTCCCGATGGGTAGAGCCGGCGACTGCGAGAAGCAAAATTCGAAGAATATTTAAAGCACTTTGAGCCCATAGCAGCAGAAGTCGTTGAAGGCCTAAAACTGCAGTGACTTGTAACCCTGCAAGAAAAAATCTATTGCCACATTTGTGTAATATAAAGATATTTTATGTTTGTGTGTCATATATATTATGTATATGCATAGTTTATGTGAATTATGACTGCTTTGTGCAGTTCTGGCATTCATGTGCCTAAAAAATCACTACTCTTTCTGGAGTAGAAACTCTGAAATATTGGTCAACTAGTACTCAAAGCTTAAAAATTTAATAGACTTATATAGTTGTCTCTTCAAGATGTGACGTACTCGTAGGTAAAGATCAACAATCTTAGAAAAATTCAATGTACCCGTAGGTAAATGCTTTCTAAGGTTAGCTGGCCTCTACAGGTGCTCAGCCTGGTCTTAGTTTGGACTAAGTACTCAGGGATCCTGGTAAAGTAGTCGTATAAGTGACTCTTCGGATTATAGCTTATGTATATTGTTGTATCAACAAGTATCAAAAGAAACTCCGGAATTAAACAGGCTAGAGTAGTCTTATAAGACAACAAAAGCATTATTTCAATAAAAAGTAAGAGATCAGATGCTGAGAACACAAAATCCACTTTATTCAATCTTGATGACTCAACCATGAATTCCAAAAGTATTTACAGACTCTGACGAACTCAAAAGAAAAACTCTAAAGCATAGAACTTGTGCAAGTGTTCAGTGTTCCAAGAATCTCTCTCTTCAACCCCTTCGCTATTCTTCAGTCGATAAGACCCGGGTTCTGTCACCTTGTGAATAATAAAAGGTCCTTCCTAGCGGGACATAAGCTTGTGCATACCCATGGTCTTCTGGATTCCGCGCAATACCAAGTCACCAATGTTGAACAATCTCTCCTGGACGTTTCTGTCATGATAGCGTCGTACTCCCTGGAGATATCGAGCGGAATTCAACAAAGCTGTACAGCGTTCCTCCTCGATCAAATAAATCTCAAGCCTTCTTGTATCGTCAGCAACTCCCTCATCATATTGTTCCACTCATGAAGATGAATACATGAGATCAACTGGGAGAATAGCTTCAGATCCATAAACTAGAAAGTATGACGAGTGGCCGGTGGGCTTGCAAGGCTGAGTACGAAGCCCCCAGACTACATGTCCCGACTCGTAAATCCACTTTTTGCAATATTTCTTGTCATGTTCAAGCAATCGCTTCTTCAAGCCATCCAAGATCATACAATTGGCTCTCTCGACTTGTCCATGGGCCTTGGGATGAGCTACTGATGCGTGTACGACTTCAATGCCGTGCCTCTCACAGTGGTCTTTGAACTCGTAACTATTCAAATTAGAACCCAAATATGTGATGATGCGGTGAGGACATCCATACCTGATCATTAAATCAGTAATAAACCCCTTGGCCTTGGCCGCTGATATATCTGTGACTGGTTTGACCTTGATCCACTTGGTAAACTTGTCGATGGCGACCAACACATGTGTAAATTACCAGGAGCAGATGTGAGCTTGCCCGCCATATCAAGCCCCCAGCATGCGAACGGCCAGATGGAGGGATAGCAATCAAATTGTGTGCGGGCACATGTTGCTGTCTGGCGAAGAATTGGCACCCAGGGCACTTGCGGACAATCTCCTCCACGTCCTGCAGAGCTATGGGCCAGTAGAAAGCCGCTCTGAATGCCTTCCCAACCATTGTGTGAGATCCTGCATGATTCCCACACGTGCCTTCATGTATCTCATGTGGTATACCTTTGCCTCTTGCTCTTGGGACACACCGCATAGCCACGTTGGTGTATAGTCCTCTTCTCTATAGCTGATCCCCAATCAGTAGATAACTCTTTGACCGCCGCAGGACTTGCTCAGCTTCTGTCTTGTTCAGAGGGAGAGCCTTGTTCTTGATGTCCTCGATGAACGGAATACGCCAGTCTTCCTCGATGACTAATACCACTCGATCTGGTACAGGGTCACCATTACTGGTGGGAGCTATCTTCTCAAAGTCAATTGTCCTCTTGCGAAGTTCCTGAACGAAAACTCCCGCTGGGACTTCTGCACGAGTAGATCCCAACTTGGATAACACGTCAGCAGCGACGTTATCATCACGGACTACCCAATGATACTCAAGTCTGGCGAACTTGTTTTCTAATTTGCATACTTCCTCGCAATAAGCATCCATGTTCTCCTTCTGACGATCCTAGTCTTTGTTGCAATGGTTGATGACAACAAAAGAGTCGTCGTACACCATCAATCGCTTGATTCCTAGGGAAATTGCTAGTCGTAGCCCATGCAACAATGCCTCATACTCTGCTTCATTGTTGGACACCTTCTAGAAGATCTGCAGAACGTACTTGAGCTGATCACCCTTGGGTGAAATAAAAAGCACTCCCACGCCAGCGCATTCGAGCTTGAGAGAGCCGTCGAAGTACATGATCCAATGTTCTGGTCTGCCGACAGGGATATCCACTTGGTTCTCATGCCACTCAGCCATGAAGTCTGCCAGGACCTGCGACTTGATAGCTTTCTTGGACTTGAACTAGATGCTGAGTGCTCCGAGTTCGACTGCCCACTTTGAAATTCGCCCGGTGGCGTCTGGGCTGTGTAAGATCTCTCCCAGGCCAAACTCCGTGACCACTGAGATGGTGAATGTGTCAAAGTAGTGGCGCATCTTCCTTGATGTGATGAGTAGTGCGTAGAGTAGTTTCTGTACCGCCGGGTATCGGGCTTTGGACTCTGTGAGTACTTCACTGACGAAGTACACCGGCCTCTGCACAGGATATGCATGATGGTCCTCAGGCCTCTCAACAACTAGCGCCGTGCTCATCACATTGTGGTTGCTGCAATGTAGAGTAGCAGCTCTTTGTCATCTTCGTGCGGAGCAGTCAGTATTGGCGGTTTTTGGAGATGCTGCTAAAGATCCGCCAACGCTGCAGCTGCTTCCTCCGTCCATTGGAACTTGTCTCCCATTTTCAGTAGCTTGAAGAAGGGTAAACCTCTTTCTTCGAGTCGTGAGATGAAACGATGCAGCACCGCCATGCACGCAGTAAGCTTCTGGATGTCTTTGATTGTCTTGGGAGCCTCCATATGGCTGTGATGGCGTTGATTTTCTCTGGGTTGGCCTCAATACCTCAGTGACTGATGATGAAACCCGAGTAATTTCCTAGAGGGTACTCCAAAGACGCACTTGGTCAGGTTAAGCTTCCAATTCCACTTCCGCAGAGATGCGAAAGTTTCTTCCAGATCAGCAATGAGATCATCAGGATTCCTGGTCTTCACGACACATCATCCACATATGCTTCCACGTGCGGTATAGTTGCTTCTCAAGACAGAGCTGGATAGCACACTGATAAGTCGCTCCGTCGTTTTTCAACCCGAAGGACATCGTAGTGTAGGCATACACCCCGTAGGGAGTGATGAACGCCATCTTGACTTGATCTTCCTCTTTCAAAGATATCTGATGATAACCCGAGTAGCAATCGAGAAAGCAAGTAAGGCGCAGCCAGCAGTGGAGTCGATAACCTGGTCGATGCGCGGGAGCCTAAAAGGGTCCTTGGGGCAGTGCTTGTTTAGATCAGTGCAGTCGACACACATGCGCCACTCGTTGTTGTTGTTCTTTTTCACCAAGACTGGATTTGCCAGCCAATCAGGGTGAAAGACTTCCTTGATGATTCCCGCGGCGGGTAGTTTCGCCAGCTCTTTCTTGATTGTCTCGCGCTTGTCAGATGTGAATCGTCGCAGTCGCTGCTTCTTGGCAGTTGCTTTTGGATCAACATTTAGGCTATGCTCGATCAGGTCCCTTGGCACCCCTGGCATATCCGCGGGTTTCCACGCGAAGATGTCGCGGTTAGCCTGTAGGAACCTGACGAGCGTCCTTTCTACTTGGGAGTCAGGCTAGCCCCGATCTTGGTGGTCTTGGACTGGTCGCCTTCCATCAGCTCTGCGTCCTTTGTCGCCACATCATCAGGAGTGGTCGCCTTGAGCGGTCCTGACTCCTTTGTAGGAATCTCGAGCTCTGTCTTCCTGAGCTTTTGAGTAGATGTGAAGATTTGAGCCATTGAGTTAGGCACCTGAGTGGTGGCTGCAAACTCTACGGCCTCTCTGACGCAGTCGTACGACCTCCTCAAGTCGCCACGGAGGGAGATAACGCCCTTGGGTCCTAGCATCTTGAGGATGAGGTAGACGTAGTGGAGGATGGCCATGATTTGGCCAATGCAGGACGTCCGAGCATGGCTTGATATGAAGTTTTGAAGTCTGCCACCTCGAACTTGATGTACTCTGTCCTGAAATTCTTTGGAGTGCCAAATATTACTGGTAATGTGACTTGACCAAGTGGGAGACTGCCAGTACTAGGAACGATGCCGTAAAACGGAGAGTCTGTGGGCGTCGGCAGCTTCTCGATGTCGAGGCCCATCCTCTTCAGGGTGCTAGAGAATAATACGTTCAGCCCTGCACCGCCGTCGATGAGTACTTTGGTGAGCTGTGACCCTGCCATCGTGGGATCCAGAATGAGTGGCAATTGCCCTAGTTCATCGTAGCTGTTCCACTGGTCCTCTCTTGAGAAAGTGATTGGGACCTCCGAGTACTTTAAGTACCGTGGGACAGCTGGCTCGACCGCCATAATGTGACGCATGGCGAGCTTGTGGTTCCTCCGGGTTGGGAAACCGTAGTCGCCTCCGATGATGACCATGAGTACTTTGCTCGGCTTTTGGAATTTGTTCCCCTCGTCCTCTTCATCTTCCTCGTCATCTGCCTTCTCCTTGTTCTTGGCTGCAGGATCGAGAGGTTGCCTCTCTGTCTTCTTCTTGCCTCTTTCCTAACGCAGTTGCTGATGATACGCGCGTTGGAGATCATAGCATTGGCCTATAGTGTGCCTCTGCTTTGGGTGCATTGGACATGGTCTCTCCATGATCTTCTCCACGTCGCTCTTGCCGGGGTAGTTCTTCTTTTGGCTTCTCATGCCGTTGTCCAGCATCGCGACTGTATCATCTGGCTTGCGCTTGTTGTGCTGGAAATTCTGCTGGCCCTTAGGGTTGTTGCCTTTGTTGTCCTGCCTCTCCTTGCCCTTGCGAGGACCGTACTTCTCAAGGTCACGGTCTTCTTGCTTGGACCACGCTTCCACCTAGTTGCGCAGAGCTTCCAGAGTCTTTGGGCGGTGCAGGCCAAACTGCGTGTCGAAATATCTGTTCGTGATGTCGTTCTGGAACAAGTCGATGCAGTCGCGATCAGATATGTCAACCACCAGGGTCTTGATCTCCATGAAGCGGCGCATGTACTTGCGTAGATTTTTATTAGGCTGCTGCTTGCACATGGCTAAGTCATGTTTAGTCTTGGGTCGGTTGTAGGTGCCCTGGAAGTTCACCACAAACATGTCGTTCCCATGAGTCAATGGAGCGTCGTGGCAGGTTCTCCAACCATGTGAGCGGGGCGGGCTCGAGTGCTAGTGGAAAGTATCGGCACTTAATTGCACCGTTGCCGCCTGTGCATTCTATGGATGTGGAGTAGATGCGCAGCCATGACTCAGGGGAAGTCTTGCCATCATATTTCTCAAAGCCTGCTGGCTTGAAAGATTGCGGGTACGACGCCATCCGGATGTCCCTGTAGAACATCAGGTACTCGTCATCGTCTTCTTTGTATCGCCGCCCTTCGTCACGCCTTCTGGAGTCGATGATTGACCGCATCTCACGGTTGGCGTTGATAGTCCTTCTGAGGTCATCGCTGTCTGCCGGCCTGTGTGAAGATGCGGCTCGGCCTCCCTCGTTGCGACTGGCGTTGGCCCGTGGTTGGCTCGTCCAGTTGGGTTGTTATCATCTGGGCGGTTGGGAGGTGCACCTCCCCCGCGGTTTGTGCCTCCCAGACGGCTTGGACCCGCCGGGTGGGGCCTGTCTCGTGAGTGGTTACGACCGCTGCTGTTGACTTCTTCACTAGGGGCCAGCAGGTCACTGCGTGTCGATGAGGTGGCGAGTGCTTTGTCGAGAGTGTGGATCATGGCGTTGATCCGATCGAGCGCAGCCTCAGATTGGGGGGTTCGTGACAGGCTATGGATGTGGTAAGCGATCTCCATGGCGTTAGCCATGGGGGAGTCGTAGTGCCCGACCTTCGTGAATTCCTGCGCGAGGTTGCGCCCGGCGAAGCGGCGGTCGCGGGTGACAAAGCGTCGTAGAGCCCTCTTATTATTGCGGGTCTCCCTTGTCGTTGCTTGCTCGCCTGTTTCTCCATCGGGTGCTAGTTCGTCTTCTGAGATGTCAGCCTCCAGCTCGAAGGCCCAAAGTGGATCGTCTTCAATAGCGTTAGCACCAGCGTCAGCGCCAGCACCAGCTCCAACGCCAGCTCCAGCGCCAGTTGCACCGCCAGTTCCTGCAGCGCCGGCCATGAACACCTGTCGACTGGGCTCGACAGAGTCACTGGTGGTTGGGGTGAGGAGTTCGGTGGTGCTCTCCTCATCTGATTCTAGCGGTGCGCCGTATTGAAACGACAGATCTTCAGTGATGTCGGACCCAAAAGGTACAAAGACTTGGCAGGACTCGTAGATTTCCTGGGGTGTCTTGTCTCTTGGGAACACGACTCTTCCTTCAGGCGTGGCATGGATCACCAGGTCATGCCCGCGGTCTTCTTGTAGGATCTCCTCGTCCGAGTTCGAGTTGTACACAGGGATCACCTCCCTGCGGGAGCTAGCGTGTCCTGCCATGACTTGGACTGGGGCGTTCCACTTCGAGTCCGAAGTGGACTCGATCTGGCTCTGCAATGCTTCGCAATAGACGCGGGTCGAATTGTAGAGTCCAAACGGGAATTGGGGTGGGAGGGTTGCTTGCAGCTTCTGTTCCGCAGTCGTGATCGACTTGGACTCGTGCCCGCGGACGATGTCCGCGAGCGTGACCTCGCCGAGTTGCTCGGCCAGATCTTCCATGACGGGCGCTGGTTCTTTCTTCTTCTCCAAGGGTGTCTCGAGGTAGCTATAGAAGTCACCCGAGTCGTCTGTGGTGTAAACCCAGGAACTGAAGTTGAACCTCATGCCTTCCTGAGGCGCTTCAGATTGGATGTAGTTCACCATTGCATTCTCCACGGGATCTTCGAGGAAAACCCCTACCTGGCGCGCCAAATGTCGATGTTCTACCGTCGATTCTACCGAGGGATACCCCGAGGTAGTAGAGTTCAGGTGGGGTTTCGCCGAGATCAGGAACACAAAGGCTAAGAGACTCAGGATTTTAGACAGGTTTGGGCCGCCGAGATAACGTAATATCCTACGTCATGTATGGTGGTTTGTATTCAATGAGACGTTTCTTTGATGGGGTCCCTGTCCAGCCTTATATACAGGGGGCAGGGTTACAAGGTCGGTTCCGAGTAGAATCCTAACCTAATACAACTCGTAGAGTGCTTTACAAGTCAATCCGAGTAGTTTACAAGTCATACGACTGGTTTCCATAACGAGAAGAGTCCTTGCAATACTCTACTCGTAACCTTCACGTTTGGTACGATTTCTTTAGAGATTATCCATGCGTCCTTGTGGGCCCACGGTCGTACCTCCAACACTATCAATCAATATGGTTGTTTAGTTGCTCGTAAAAATAGTACACTTGTACAGATTACCTCGAGAACCATATGAGTTATCTCTAGATAAAAATCATAAACTTTTATGTTACTTTTAAAAAGATAAGAAAAAATAATAATATATACATCTAATGAATAGAAAATGTGCAGTATATAAGAGAGAAATAGCGATTATGCATCTTAGTTGGATATTAATGCATCTTAGTTGGATATTAATGCATCTTAGCGGGAGGTACAGGATGATGTAGCTTCATGAGAGTTGAGATAAATTGTTAGTGGGGATCTCTTATATAAGTTATACTAGGTGATACCTGCGCGTTGCTGCGGAAGTTTTTAAACAAATTTTTAAGTTAATTTAAAAGTAGAAATACTAAGGTGATTGTATGACAACATTCTTTTGCAAATAACGTTATACATGAAAACATGTTCATTTTGTCGAGAGATAACGACTCTTAAATGATTGATCCTCCATGTATGTCTACTGTGTGAATTTTATAGCGTGATACTCACGAAGACTAATAAGTTGCACATATAGATGTCATTAGTCACAGAAAATCGATTGAAGACATAAATAGATGATTCTAGTTGATGATGACGTGGCTTCGGATGTAATGGGTTTTTAGATGAAATGGATAGTTTGCATGTTAAGAGAAATAGTTAGTGGGGATCATCTATATATGTTATATAGATAGATTACACTAAAGAGTAACAGTGCACGCCCGTGCAACACGTGTTATATTTTAATATAACAACTCATCGTTTGGCCTCAACGCATCGCGACGCTCTGATGAAGGACGTGCGCTTGCGCCTGGGGACGTTCGAATGCCGGGCAACATCTTTGGCATCATCGTGCCCAAGGGGTGGGGCGGCTGTACGTGCCTCGGCGTGCCCTAATGCAATGGGTGAAGCCTTCATCCCTATTTTAGGGTATCGAGGAGGGCGTGAGACTGTGCAACGGTGACCGCGGTGCAGAAAAACTAGGCGGGTCGCGGGTGTCATCGTTGCGGAAGACGCCTCCCACGGCACGCAGCCCCCGCTAGGATCGAGCCTCGAGCACCAACAGCCGCTATGGTCGTCGATTGCGTCAGGCTTCGTGATCGTTCGTGTCTCACGGCCTCTCTTCAGTTATCAAGGGATACTGCTGAGCTCGAATCCTGCCCGACGTGCCTCGATCAATACCAGGACCGGAACGTATACGAAACAAATTACAGTATTATGGTTCAAATACCACTGCACCAGGCCTGGGCCTTCCAACTGCTGGTATGAGATAAAAAAAGACTAGAAAAGTGTTATGCTGTGCTGGGTTCATGAGCTTTTAGAATTGGATGGAAAAACAATATTTGTAAATTTTAATCTCAGATACACATTGGAAGGAACTATTATGTGTTTTGCATGATAAGCTCTCAGGAACGAAGATAAAGAAGGAAAGTAGGAAACGAAAGCACCTTTGTCGTATGAGCGCCAGCGTATATATCTGGACTTCAAAACACGTTGGTCCTAAGCCATAGTCAATAACGTCAGACAAAAAAGAATAGGGGGGGCCTTATAAGTATTTTAAAAAGTCATTTTGCATTTCTCTTTTTTCCCCTTCCACCGTTGCACGGTCCATTTTTTAGATTAAGGAAAATATATATCCGGTCTTGAACATCTGCCTCCCTATTTTATTTCCTTAAAAATAAATAATTGCTCGATGACATAGAAATATAGAATAGCTATGCCACCCAATTGAATTGTTGAAATAACCACTGCCAAGTGCCAACCTGGCTGAAGGAGTGAAGGAGAGGTCTTTCCAACATTATCATGCTCTGCACTTGTGGCAACCTCACTTCGAATGGACTGTTGGCTTTCATTCCCTAACAAATCACAGTCACGTGGAGCTCGAACCGGAGAAGCAGCTGGAGACTGAACATGAGAATATGCTTGCTTGGGCACAATGTTAAGGTTAGCTTGGTTGAGATTTCTTCTTATTGCAATACTGCAATCAAGCATACATTTCAAGAGTATATGACAGAAAGTGTAGTGCCATACAGAGGTAACCAATGCATTTCCAGGAGGATGAGAAGGTGACTGTGCAGCAGCACTTGTATTATTTGAAGATTCAGCACGCCATGGAGTAATCTGGTATTGTGATTCCTTTAGTTTCTCCTACAACATCCAAGTTTATGTGATACAATTGGCAAGCATAACTAACCATGCAGCAGCTTCATACTAGCTCTAGTTTCACAAAATACATATAAATCAGTTAAGGATGAATGTGACTCACCTCAGTAATAAGAAGTTTTTCTTGCAAATGCTTAAACAGAACCTACAAGATGAAAGTGAAAGGTTAACTAAGAGGGCCTGCTTCAACTAAGCAGGGAAAAAATCAAGTTCATTTACTTTTGGTTCTTGATTGTTTCACAGGTAGTATGTTAATCATTTCTTTTTTCTGTAGCAATGATACTATGTTTCTAAATTAGAATATAGTTCAACACTCCCAGAAGTTTTGGCATAAATTCACTAAGATGGAGTTTAGCTTCGTCTCACTATGAATGACATATATATCCAACTAAGGCAATTAAATTTTTCCGCGTACAATATACAAAGAAGCTCCTCAGTTCACCATGGGTAAGCTCACTTGGTGGAAAGGAGTGTATTAATAAATGCCAAACAAGTAACTAATCACAACAGCATATACCTTCAGATTGCTGACAATGGATTGAGCATCAAGAACAGAAGGCTGAAGGTTATATTTTGATAGAAGAGGCAATCAGACAATACAGACTGAACGGATGTTATCTGTCTTGATGTGCTGCCTATGGAATAAAGTAGACAATGAGGTTTGAGGCCGTAATAAACAGCAATGAACAACCGAATAAACACAATGAGATTGTAGAGCATGATTTTAGACAATTTGAGGAAGAAGAATTAGGTGAATCGGAGTCGAGGTTGATGAGATATGGTGTTTGCAAATTGGCTGATAAATAAACTAAGAAAAAACTTAATTAATGGAGGAGCTCACGGGCTCTAGTTTTTTTTTTTTTTTTTTGAACGAACCAGCACGAGATTGTGCTAATTTCATTGAAAGAGCAGAGAGTTTACAAGCCGACTAGCCGGCAAAAAATACAAAGAGCTTAATCTCGCTTTATTAAAGACGCAAGGTGCTTGGCCCCTGAAGAACACCACGCTAAAGCTTCAGCTTTAAATTTTAACATGAGCGCTATTGTAGATGCTTCACACCTGTTGAAGGTTCTCGCATTCCGCTCTTTCCATATCTCCCAAATGACAAGCAGGACCAAGGTTCGAACCGCTTTCCTT
This sequence comes from Urochloa ruziziensis, assembly GCA_015476505.1. Lineage (NCBI taxonomy): Eukaryota > Viridiplantae > Streptophyta > Magnoliopsida > Poales > Poaceae > Urochloa > Urochloa ruziziensis. Next base: position 41,810,349 of record CM027123.1, read on the forward strand.
GAGACATTTGGTAGGCTCGTTAGATTTGCCCACCAATGCGCCACGGTGTCTGTTGCCTCCCAGGCTTGGGGGTGTAATCCTGGCTGTGAAAGCCAGTTGGCCACGAGGCTCCAAATTTGCCTAGAGAATCTACAATCCACTAGAAGATGGTGTCCAGTCTCCAAGGTTCTTCGACATAGGACGCAACGCGGTGTGTGTGGCCAGCCTCTCTTAGCTAGACGGTCTTACGACCATATTCTGTTTTGTAGTACAAGCCATGCGAAAAACTTGCATTTCGGGGGTGCCCATGTTCGCCAGAGGGCCGTGTTGTGCGGTGACTTTGTGGAACCGATGAAT